>QCXZ01000137.1:82491348-82855609 GCA_025024175.1 Rhyzopertha dominica | reverse complement strand
TACGGCGGCACCACTGTCATCGCTGAAATGTAACCTAAAAGTAATTTGTGTTTATGAATTATGAGTTTAGGTGTGTTTCTCTTCACAACAGGAATCCTCCGAAGCCATATCTTACTAGGGGCAATATCTCATGCTCCCTCAAGAGCTAGAGCTCTACTTTCTGGGGTACACTCACTTTTGCATCAACAACTACTGGGAGGCCGTGAAGTATTACGATCAACATGCGGTAGGCCCACTTGCCCTGAGGGCAACTGCAGACTTCACTGGAGCGCCAGGGAATACTTTTTTACGATTAGACATGACAAATAACTTGGCAGGTGAGGAAACAGTTTTTTTTTATAGTTGTAGCTGTATATTTGCATTGTTCTTGATTGACAGGCAAGTTTCACGCTTTGGGAAACATAAGCGATGTCCTCGAAGAGGCTTTTGAAATCTACCTCGTTGACCTGGCGCAATTGCACACTGCGGGTGCTTTGTCAGCTGCAGAGGCAGGATCGTTGGGGTCTTCCGTTTCCTTTAAGGTCCCACCGTTCGTAATTAGGGGTTGGTTTGAAAACTGCAGCCAGTTCGGCTCGATATTCTTACTGCTTCTTTTATAAAAGGTCATATATGTTGCACCGATCATTGCAGGCATACTTTTGATTCATTATGCATTTGTATTTTTCGATGTTAATAGTGTAAAAAACTATATTTTTGCAATATAAATAGTTTGTTTACCTTTCTTTTAGTATTTTATTGTACATTAACTGCTTTTTCTTTATAAATAAACATTTTAAAATGCCACAAGTTGTTTTATTTTTAGTAAAAATTTATAATTTCACCAAAATCTGTAATAAAATCACTACAGATTTCTGTAATGACCCGTCAGAGGCAATTTAGAATTTTCGTTGTTCACCAATCCGAAAAGGGCCATTTTGGAAAAAGTTCTTTACTAATTTCGACCTCCTGAAGCCAAATCTGGCATCAGTTGCTCGCTAGCTGCAACGGTTCGCTTTGAAAGTGGTCTGGACAGTGAGGTCTGGAATGGTTAAGTAGTAGGATTTTAAACTTCCGCTTTAGAGATTCATAAAAAAATAACGGTCAGTCCTAATGACCTGCAATGAAAATAATCATAAAGAACGTTCAGTTCTATGCCGGGATGAGAATTTTTAAACGGTTATGTCGACAGCTGGTGATACTATGGACATTTTCTGGAATCATTGTTTTCCAGAAAAAAATTCTCCGAATTTTCTAGCTCATTTCTGAGGACATCGGAATCTAGAGCTCAAAATACATCAGTGTATCGGGTTTTTAGCTCTAAAAGAGAATTATCGGAAACGGCTGAAGTCTTAAGACAAAACGAAATATCGCTTCGGTCAAAATCATATGCTTATATAACTCTGTTATATACATGCCTAACTGAAAGCGAAGTCTTAAGACAACACGAAATTTCGGTTTATTCAAGATATTTTCCTTATGTAAACCTCTTTAATATACACCTAATTGAAATTATTACATACCAAAAGAGACAGCGTTTGATGATGATTTCAATATGGGTAAGAGTTTTTAAAAGCATCAATTAATTTACTAAATACAGAGCGAAGTCTTAAGACAACACGAAATTTCGGTTTATTCAAGACATTTTCCTTATGTAAAATTATTTAAAAATGGATATTCAGTTTCAATGGTTACCAGTACATACAAAAGTGTTCAACAAAATTAAAGAAATACTTTGTAGCGATTGTGTACTAAGCACATTCGATGCAAATAATCCTGTAACAATTGAAACTGATGCATCTAAAAGTGGGTTGGGATGCTGTCTTTTACAAAATGGCAAACCAATATATCATGCTTCAAGAAGCTTAACGGAATGTGAAAAGTCATACTCTCAGATGGAAAAGGAGATGTTAGCTGTTGTATATGCAGTTGAAAAATTCTATTATTTCACATATGGAAGGCCAGTTGAAATAATAAGTGATCATAAGCCGTTGGTTAGGATAATGGAAAAAGAAATATCAAAAGTAGCATCAGTAAGATTACAGCGAATGAAATTGAAACTGCTTAAGTATGACATTCATTTAAAATTTAGGCCAGGTAAATTAATGTACATAGCGGACCTATAGTCAAGATATGAATAAAAAATATAAATACCAATTAGCCACAAAAACAGACCCAATTTTGTCAAAATTAAGAGAGTTCACTCATAATGGTTGGCCAAAAGGTTACAAATCTGTGCCATATTCACGTAATTGAAGATCTGTTATTTTTGAGCGTAAGGTTAATAGTACCATCAGCATTAATCTTTTAATGCTGATGGTACTATTAACTTTTCGTTCAAAAATAACAGATCTTCATGATCTTTCATGTGCTACAGTTATTACATGGTGGTCACTTCGGTATGACTAAAGTGAAATTGACAGCTAAGACTAAATTATATTGGCCTAACATGTATGTACAAGCACATTGTAAATGTAGTACAAAATTGTAGACAATGTCAGAAATTTCGTGCAAATAGTATTAGAGAACCAATGATTCCACATCAGATCCCAGGGTATCCCTTTGAAAAAGTAAGAAATGACATTCTTGAGTTTGGGGGCAAATCTTATCTGATAGTAGTGGATTATTTTTCAAAATTGATTGAATTGACAATTTTAAAAGACAAGACATCTGAAACAATATTTAATAATCTGAAAGCAATATTCAGCAGATTAGGAATACCGAAAATATTAATTGCGGACAATATGCCATACAATTCCTGTGCTTGTAGACAGTTTTCTAAAGAATGGGGATTCAATATAGTCACTAGTTCTCCACATTATCCCAAATCGAATGGGCTAGCAGAAAAATCTGTAGGGATAGTAAAAAACATCCTTCGTAAAACAAAGGATGTATCATTAGGGCTACTGCAGTATAGGAGTACACCAATTGCTGACATTAACTTAAGTCCGACAGAGTTATTAATGAATAGGAAGCTGAGGGATATGATACCATCCTTGGGGAGTTCATTAAAATTAAACCAGTACGAACCACAATATGAAAGTGTAAAAGATAAGATTAAGAGAACCAGAAATTTGGCAAAGAAGTATTATGATAGGGGAACTCATGAAAGAAAAGAGTTTAAGGGAGGTGAGGCAGTGCTAATTAAAAAAGAGAGAGAATGGGTGCCGGGAGTAAATTTCATCATTTTAGTCAGAAAAAATGGCGATTTTTGCAAAATTTCCAAAACATTGATATAACTCAGGGAGATAGACCTCGACTTGCTGATTCAGAAAATGCATATAAAGTTGGGGTCCCAGACTTCCGGTTTAGGAAATAGGAGCGATTTAATGCGCTTGAATATTTAATCGGCAAGCTATAGTTTCTGTCATATTTTCTAAACTGGAAGTCTGGGACCCCAAGTTATATACTTTTTCTGAATCAGCACGTCGTATAGAACAGAGCTACCAAGTGATACTAATGGAAATAAAATAGAACTAGAATTTATTAAATCTGACCATAGATAAATTTATTATTATATTATCTTTATTGTGATCATAAATTTATCCATATTATTATTATAAATTTATTTATATTATTATATTATTATTATAAATTTATCTATGATCTGACAAAACTGTATAAATACGCATAGATCAATTATACACATTGTAGTTCCAATGCATGTCTACCTAACCCACAACCTAACCAAACTTTCGTTTGCATATAAACAACGTGGTGATTAAAGATTGTAAAAATGAGAAAGGTAACGTGATTGTTTTAGTTTAGTGGGCATCATTTATTATTATAATTTTGTAGTTCACGAGATATTATGACGACGATAAAGACAAGGAATCCCCGGAACAGCAAAATAAACCTAAACATAAAAATGTAATTGAATACAAAGTCAAGTTGAAGGCGCATAAATTTAAATATGAATCAAGTGCTAGAAAGAAATTTCAGTCTAAAGTTAAGTACGATATCGATCCTAATCTAAAAGGAAAGGCATCAATACCAAAAGAGCTGTTATTCAAGCACAGTCGTGGTGAAGCTGTAAACAAAGATAGAGTGAAAACTTTTATCCATAAAAAGAAGATGGAACGGAAAGAGCGTAATATCCAAGTTGCAAATGAGCAGGCGGCACGTGCTGAAGTTTTACTTATAGAAGACTCTGGGTTTGCATACCATTAATTCTTTGTAGTAAATCCAGTAATTGCCATTTCTTTTTTCAGATTTCTGGAAGCCGATGCTGGCGAAACTTCGACACAGTTTACGCAAAAACAGATTGTTAAAAATGTCGACATTGCCGCTGCGGCTAAACATTTTGAACTTCATTTAAACGACTTTGGACCTTATAGAGCCAAGTACACCCGTAACGGACGTCATTTGTTGTTGGGTGGTAAAAGAGGTCATGTGGCAGCTTTCGACTGGGTAACAAAGAAGTTGCACTGCGAAATAAACGTTATGGAAGAGGTTTATGACATTTCGTGGTTGCATATTGAAACCATGTTTGCAGTAGCTCAAAAGGATTGGGTATACATTTATGACAATCAAGGAATTGAATTGCATTGTGTAAAACAGCTTCATAAAGTGTGTCGAATGGAATTTCTGCCTTACCATTTCCTGCTGGCTACTGCAGTAAGTCGGTGGATCAATTAAAAGTAATACAACAAATAATGTGTATCCAGAAATTGTATTAATTAAACAAAGAGCTTGTATCTGCCAACACCCATTGCATTTCTCAATTTTAGAGTGACATGGGGTACTTAGGATGGCTTGACATATCAATAGGACAAATTGTTTCAAGATATAATACCAGATTAGGACGTTTGACAATGTTGACACAAAATCCATATAATGCAGTTCTTTGCCTCGGTCATGCTAAAGGTGTTGTGTCCATGTGGGCACCGAGTACAAAAGAGCCACTTGCGAAAATGCTATGTCACAAAGCTCCAATGACATCCCTGCATGTTGATCCCAAGGGCACGTAAGTAACAAATGAATAATATACTTGAAGGTATTAAACTTGGGAAATTTAAGGTACCTTGCAACATCAGCAATTGATTGTTCCGTAAAAGTTTGGGATATTCGTAAGCTCGATGGTCCACTACAAAGTTACAAGATGAGAGCACCTGTGAATAACTTGTGTTTTTCACAGAAACATTTGCTTGCTGTTGGTATGGGTAATGTAGTTGAGGTTTACAAGTAAGTTAATTTTTATGTTGGTCTTACTATATTTGTGAGATACTTTATTTTCGTAGGGATTGTTGTCGAACTGCAACGAAAAAAGCTTATTTAACCCATCGATTCACCTTTTTAATGGGCAATATGAACTTCTGCCCTTTTGAGGATGTATTGGGTGTGGCCACAGAGAAAGGTTTTACAAGTCTACTGGTTCCTGGTGCTGGAGAACCAAATTATGATGCTTTAGAAATTAATCCTTATCAGACTAAGAAGCAGAGACAAGAAGCTGAAGTGAAAGCTCTTTTGGAAAAGGTAAAGCCGGCTAAATGTTACAGTGGCAAATTTTATACGTTCTTCTTGTAGATTCAACCCGAGCTGATAACTTTAGATCCTACAGTTATTTCTGCCGTGGATGTCCCAACTCTAAAGGATAAAGTGGAAGCTAAGAAGAAATTACTGGTAAATAATTTTGATAACTGGCTGCAGCAATCTTACATGTTGATGTATTTCAGTTTGTTAAGCCTCCCAAGATCGATTACACACCAAGGAAGAAGGCCAAAGGCAGAGGTGGTGCGGCAAAAATTTCACGGAATAAGAAAATTGTTCAAGAACAAGCAAAAAAGGTAATATTGCAAAATCAGTGTTGTTCTTTAAATTGATTATTTGTTTACAGGAATTTATCAAGCAAGTTAAAAGAACGACTGCTATTAGTCAAGAAACCAAGCAGGCAAAGAAAAATGAATCGACAAGTGTTTTGGATAGATTTGTAACTAAATCAAAAACCAAATGATACATTAAATAAACTTTATAACTTTTATTAATGGGACCGTTAATTTTGATTAAGTCTTACTTTACACTGATTGCTGAAGGGAAAATAACAATTCGTTAAAGGTTGTCTTTCCTTAAAAGAATGCCTTCAAATTTTCTCAACAAGCATGTTCAAAGTTTGCAATTATTTATATATTTTGTACATGATAATCATGAAGTTTTCATGCCATATACCTTTTTTAAATTGAATTTATTAATAAAATAATTATTTTGTGCAATATAATGATTAATAAGGAAGCATTATTTGAAATTTGCTAATATTAGACAGAATATTAAGTACGAAAAATTATTTATTGGTAGATTCAGGTACATCTACAAAACAATGTATTTTCTTATTCACTTTAACTGCTGAGTCCGTTCAAAATTCTCTAGAACAGTTTTGAAAACTTCTTCAGTTAGAGTACTTCTGTTTTGCTTACTAACCTAAAACAAAGAGTTTGTAAAATTAATGCTGTTTACATGTATATTGATATGCATGCATCTTATATACATTACCTACCTCAAATAAAACACACTTGGGATTTTTTCTTATGGACTCAACAAATGGAATCGGTCTACCTTTTGAAACAGGTATTGTGGCAATTATTGGTGCTCTAGATGTAATGAATAAGTTGTTAACTTGGCTTTTAAATGCTTCACTTATTATTTCCATCTTTCCTATTTCATCAATTATCACAATATTTTCAGTCTAAAACGCATGTCTTGTTCATTTAATAAACATAAAACCATATACCTATTAAAATTATGGACTTCACAACTGAAACGGATTAATAATCATCTAACTGTATTAAATTATATCATTTCTGGTTACATGATGTAACTATATAATAGCAAATATAAAACAACAGTTCGTTAAGAATGTTTATCAATCAATCAAAACACAATTAGCTGGTCGGTGAACAGTATGTCGCAAAAATAACGAAAGGCAATTTAAGCCATTAGGTTAATAAAATTATATTGCTCACTACTAATGGAAAATTTTTTTGACGCTGCAAACCATTTTGTAACCAATGGTACAACTGCCTGTGATTGTGAGCTTTAATTTTCAAAAAGATGACAACTATCTGTTTTACTTTTATTCAGGGTGGTACTCACCTGTCTATCTTTTTGCAAAAAAAATAAAAAATGTCTGCCAAAGGTCATTTAGTATTACTGTCAAATCATGATTGTTATATATGACCGCTTATGTTCATATAATTAGTTTGTACATTATCAAAAGTAGGGTGAATAATGGCATTTTTTCATGCTGGGCCATTCCATTTCAGTTGTCAGTAGTTAACATTATAAGAATCTTACTTTATTAAGAAGGGGTACTACCATGCTTTCAAAATCGTTGGGAAATACCACATACTGTCCAACCTTATGAACATCAAGATCATTGGATGACAATTGATCTCTAGAAAATTTTACGCATAATTATAATACATTGATTAGGTAATACTCGAGTTTTACGGGGTCCTAGCGAGACGTGTACGTTTCCCATTTAGCGCCACAACATCAAAACCAATTCTCATGTTACGTTGGTTTCGTAGTTCCTCTGTATAAAATCCATTTACCGGAATATCCAAAATTTTGAGTTTATCATATATTTTCTTAACTAATGTTGTTTTGCCTACACCTAAGGTTTTAAAATTTTATGAATAAAAACCTCTTTAATCCAGCATTCTCTACCTGGTACTCCAGTTATTAAGATATGTTTAGTATTACCTTCCATTAGTTATTTGTTTATTTGAGTGCAAATGGTCTTTAATTATTTAAAAGCCGAAGAAACGAACGTTTTGAAGTTTTGATTTGAGTTTGGGGTTAACTGTCAAATCAAATGTCAACTGTAATTCATATTCATAGTCGATAAAGCAGCATCCATTTTCTAGTCGATAAATGCAGATTTTAGCCGGATGGTGTTGCGTTGCAGTCGGTATGACAGCGACCTGCATCAGAATACGAACCACAGATCATAATATAACCGTTGTCTGAATAATAATAATAATAATATTATTATCTGAATAATAATATTACTATTCAAATAACGATATAACAGAGAAAGATGTATCAATGATGTCTAATCGTTGGCAACTAAAGTCACTAGATAGATCTATCTAGCGACTTTATTGGCAACGCGATAATAGCGCCGCTCTAGTGGCTGGAGAAACTAAATACAGTGGCGGTTTATTTAAAAAGGTAGATCAACCGGGAAATTCGAAATAAAAAATAGATTTATTTTAAAATATATTGTTTTAAACTAAATACGAACATTTTAGATAAAATTTTTGTTATATACGCTTCATTTTTAGAGTGCTATGGGTTTCCCTGTTAATAAAATATAATACAGTTCAGTTGTTGTAATACAGATGTAAAATAAATCTCATTACTTTCAAGTCTGTTTTTCCCTACATATTTAAGAATTTTTATTTAAAAACTTTGAAAATACAAATACAATTAGACGCAGCTCTTTAAGATACGCATAAATATGATATCTTACAAAAGCTGGATTTTTCTTCGTTGCTTCAGAAAGGTTCGGGATAACTTCAGCTGGTGGCCAACAACCCTTGCATTTATGGTCCAGCACCCTCTACCACCTCTGCACTTTCTTTTAGTCCTATATTTTCAGGCAATTTGGGATATATTTCGAACCCGTATCAAAAATAAAAGCAAAAATAAATGTACTTCTCAGAACATCCCACATTTTGCTGGAGTGTACCCTTTTGAACAATTAATAAGCTTGTTTAGAAACAATATTATTCTTCTTACAATTCATATTACCAGAAAAAAGCTACTAATTTCTCCACTTTGTGAGTAAGTGATCCTCCCTTTTTTGAATTGATAAACGAAATATCGGCCTTTGTTTTGTCATCGTGGTACTGAACAAACATTGCAATGTGTATTTATAATGTACTAAAATCAATCACATTTAGATTACGATTAATTAATCCCAGATTTGCTTACCTCTGTGATACGAACAATGTAGTTTGAAATAATGCATACATATGCATATATCCTATGCTGCCTGCATCGCAATCAACTCCAGACAGATCTGTTTCGTTACTTGCTTTAGGAAGTAATTCCAATTAAGGCACCTAGGTGGCTTTGTCATCATGTCGGTTTATTGCTGACAGATGGTATTGCTATCTAATTTTCTACTGATGTAGTGTGTAAATCATAAGTGTGAAATGGTACTTACAATTTATTAGTAATAATAACATTTCTCAAAATAAGAAAACTAAGAGGTCATGTGTATGCATAAATTTTATTCTTAAAATAACACCATTCACATGTTTTAGGTTGTCAGTTACACATTATTTTAACATGTTCATTATGATTGTATTTTAACTGCAAATCCTTTAATTGACGAGCGAAGGTCTTTTAGCAGAAGAACACATTCCTCCCATTCAGAAAAGTGATTCATCGAGCTCTGTTTAATTACATATGTTTGTTACTAAAATCACAACTACTATTTGTAAACTGCAACACTTCTTGAGTGAACAATCACATAACAATTGCAAATTAAATATCCGTAAGATTATATCACAGTCTGAATGTTATCTAGAGTGCTATTAGCTATCATACGATTTGGTACCTACGTACCTAATACACGGCTGAATCTTTATTTACAGAAGATTTAGGAACAGGCGCACAACATGTATTATAAAAATTTACTTTATGGTTTCTTAAATACTAACAGAGATTCAGTGAATGCGACATATAGTGATGATTGGGGGCAACAAATTTTCGGATGGGTGTAATAAGTACTTATGAAATATCATGTCTTTTGTGATACCTGTAAATTATAGTTTGTTTTACACAGCATTAGAAAGATTTTGTTGTAATATGTTTGCATAAAAATCAGACTTACAGAACATAAAAGACTAAAATATGTTGCATTATTAGTACATACACTGCTGTAATAATATATGTATGTATATGTATATGAGTAACTAAGGTTATCCGCGCATTTACAAGTATGTAGCCGCAAATACCTAGCAAACTATAAACTATTATCCAGTATTTTCGTAGGTAGCTATTGCGGTTTTGAAATAGTTCTTTTAGCAGTCAAGTTGAGAGCCGTATTAACCAAGATTTCTCTTTTGTTTGCTCTGAAATTGCCAATAGTTTTATACGAATTGCATCTTGAAAATGAATATAAAGAACCTTACATACAGTCTCAGCACCACTTGATGAAAAGTATCATATACTAATATTTCAATTATAGTACGGATGATACAATACACATAGGGAGAGTCGAAAAAATTCTACTTTAACATCTTTGATGTATTGGCAGATTTATTTGCAAATATGCTGTACTACTTAATGAAATTCGTTATGCAAATGGGACGGCTGGTTTTTTTGCCAGATATAACAATAAGTATTATTTACTTCTTTTTTGTTCAATCTTTTATTTTCAACAATATCATTTCCTTATTAGATTTCTTTGGACCTATACCTACTTCCTTTTTAACATATGTATAACAATGCATCCCAGCGTAAAAAAACGCACTAATCTTTTTTATTTATCTGGTACCTACCCATATTGTGTTTTATGTAGCTTAGCAAATACTATTAAAATCTAGGACACTATCTGAATTTTTCAAAAGCGCCCGTTTCCCCTTTCAAAAAATAACACTGCTTACTAATGAACAGTTGTAGCATTTCAACCACAAAGAAATTTACATCTATTAAACAGTAATGGGATTAATATTTTTTCTTATTCTAGACGAATATTGGCTATTTCGTAGTCGTAATTAGCATCGGCTACTCTAGCATGCAGTATTTTTTTACTGCAGTAAGGTTTTATTCGTCACTATGTTACAGTAACATACAAGTATAATCTAATTAAGTAGTTCGAAAGTAAGTTTTTGTTGACCGAGTTTTGTCCCGCGTTTATTGCCAGTTAACTTTTGTAACCTTTTCAAGTAACAGTTTAAATTTCACTATAACTTATCAGAGGCAATCAATTGCTTGAATATCATTTTTTAAGTTAGATCTTACAGAAACGATATTCATTTACGAATTGCTTTTCGGTGTTCATATTATATAGGTAAATAAAATATGAAAAAAAATATCAATTTATTCTGCAAGTCACGATAATGTGATATTTACCAAGAGATATTTGGCTAAAACATCAAATCGTCCTTAACGATAGGCACACTTATTATGTTACTACTATATCTTATAATAAGAAATCATAAGAATCACAGTTAATATTTTAAGTAATAACAAATGCAATAGATGCTATAGTAGTTTTTTTCACTCTTCCCAGTCTACAAAACTCATAATTAAATTCTTGCCAGTTTTATGTATTTGCTGAAATGTTATGAAATGTTGGTCTCAAATTGGATGGTCTACTACTTCAGGAGATATTGTACTGCACATAATAAGTGGGTTTTCTGTAGTGCGCTACAGAAGTTGTTTCATGATATATTGAAGAAGATGGAAAAGAATGATGCAACTGTAGAAAGTACAAGTTAACAAAATTGCCTAAATGCAGCAGTAAATTAAAAAAAAAAACGCGGACCGTAACAAAGGAAGTAGCAAAGTAGTTGTTACGTACCTTCCTCAAGAGGCAATTAATTACCCGGTGTTTAAGGTCATCTGTATCTAAAATAAAATGTATCAGAGCTATATCGATATTTGTAAAAAAATATATGGGCAGTTCAGTAACTTCAAAAGCAAATACTGAAAAGTAGCATTTGGCTTTCAGAAAGAGTTGTTGAGGTACTTTTGCTATTTGTTAAGTAATTACAGGGGGGTCATAATTGCTGCATACCTCCATTAAATATTAGTTTCCCTATACCTATTGACAGTTGTGTTTAAGTTATAAGCCGTTTTATCTTTTGTAGCAATTTTGCATTAAAATCAGTGAACCTAAATTGATAGTGTACCGTGGAAACAATGACAATTGCTTTAATGAAATTCTTATTGCTGTATGCTGCAACAATGTCTTATTTAAAAGGTTTTAACGGCGATTGTTTCAATTTACGTACCTTCTGCTCGTTATGGTAAATGTGACAATTTCGCCAGAAAGGCTTGTGATAATGTAGTAAGAAAACAGTTTCTGTTTAACATTAGTTTGCATTTTAGTAGATAAATTTAGATTTTTTTTCTTAATATTTCAAGACATACACGCCAGATCACATATTTGTTGGCGATGTAATGTTCTATACGCAGTCAAAAGTCAAAACAGTGCAATTCTATGTCTGTATTTCAATAATATAAAGTTGTTAGAGCTCTATTAATTTTTATCAGTTTAAATTAATGGAAAATAGTTCTAGATTTGGCTGCCATTTTGATCTTAGTCAATCAGCTAGTGACTATTTGCAAAATTAAATTTTATTAGCATCACGCAACGGCAAAATAACATTTTTATCTAATAAAAAATGAACAAAAATTGCAATTAAAAAACGAGAAACACATAATGCATTTACTAAAAAACTAATTTATGTTCAAAAACATTTCCCTACTTTCTTATTGCAATGTGGATAGTAATATTACCCTCTTATTTAATTTTCCTTCTTTAGTGATAGTCGGGTGAAAATAAAGTACTTATTGTTTTTATACACATATAGAATGAAAAAACCATGGTGATAAAGTCAAGAGAATGCGGAGGGTAACGATAAGGTTCATTAGTTACCTACTGTCCATTTACAATCATACATTTTTTTCTAAAATTTCAGGAGTAGCACGTCCATTATAAATAGGTGTAGATAACACGCAATGTGATCGGTGATCCTTGTAGATATAAAGACGCAGACTGTTTTAATTGCACAATAAACATTAAATTAAATTTTCCTCACATCACTTCATTCTTAGAAAATTTTGGCTAGTCTTCTATATCTCCAAAACCGTTACCGTACCGTATCGAACACATGTTCATTATGGCTTTACTGCTCTAAATATTTTGCACTTTTCCAAACGGCTTGTATACTATTTCTCAATTTGCAATCCGCCTGTAAACTTCAAATATTTATGTCTGAGATACACTGGATTTTGGCAATAAACAAATTAAAAAAAACGACCATTTGTATAAGACATTGTCATCTGTAACGCACTGCGATTCTTTGTAGGCCTTACATTAAAAATAATAATTTTGTACAAGTAAGCAAATAAATGTCAGATGGAGTATTTTATCACAAGTAACTAATTAATTGTCTGTACTATTAATCTTATAGTCAGTTGTTTAAAGAGAGAGGGAGAGCTTACTTTAAATAAAACCATCTTCATATTAATGGTATAAAATTTAGGTTTCAGTCAATTTAACACGTAATTCTATCAGGAAGCCATTTGTATTTGTGCAGTCTACGAAATTATTCCCCAACGAAAATTTGCTCCCCCTAAAAATGAGTATCTTACGATGATATCATATTACTACGTAACAACACAGCAATGAAGGCGTTATGATCCTATCCGAATTGTGCTGGGGGAGGGCGAGCACGAATGCAGCACCCTATGGGTGGGTGATCCAGGTGCAGGCGACGGGACCGCTGTCGGGTGTCTGCTGCGGACGTGATGTCATAACGTGTAGAGCTCGTGTTGACTGACTGACGTGTAACTCGCGTTGCTAGGTGTCGATTCCACCACGTGCGAATTGAAACACTGGAAAAAAGCAATTAGCTATCAGACACTGTTTTTGTCATTTTGGTCTGTGGAGGAATTTTGCTGTTTGAAGTCGACCATCTTCGCTTGTTGTAGGCTTTTAATGTGCTGTCGCCAAAACTTTCTTCGGAACACTTTGATATTTCCTATCAAAATTTATGCGAGGAAGTTATTGTATTGTGAGTATTGTGAATTCCAACAAAGATTAATGCTTACAACAAATTTTCGTGAAAATTTCAATGTTTTTAGTCGACGAAAACAAGAAACCAATTCCAAATTTATGGTTCAGCAAAGTTCCTCCGTCCAATCTCATAGCCCACTCTTGACTGGACTGCAGCAACAATAAAGGCACACACTTGAAGTGCATAGAGGAGAGTATCTGCGCGGGGACATCTGCAATTGCAATTCCATTCGGTTACTATCAGGTTCTTGCTATAATGCATGCCGAAATGGATACCGCTCAGTTGGGAAATGGTTCGCAGAATTGCAAGACTTTAGTTATTTATCGGTTAACAAGGGGCGACAAGGGGTGTGCTTTGGATAACAACAACACTCGTGCTAGGGTACATTTACCTCACTTGTATCGTGGCGTAGTAGAATTCTTGTAAGCTTCGTATATTTATTTGCACTTTAGACTTAATTATGCTGTTATATGTAAATTAACTGATGACCTTTATTGATACAAACGATAGATAGACGATACACAGGAAAGTAAAGAGGGTTGGAGAATATCATTTATGAAACCAGCAGGTGTCACACAGACTTGCTTGGTCTAATTGTAGACCTTCCTGATACAAATCCAACCATCTTATACTAACACTGTTATAAATAATTAAAATCGTAAAATACCTTATAAGTTARATTCCACAACTTGGGGCATGTTTTACATAATAAGACATTCTCTTACTAAAAACTAAAACTTGTCTGATCCTTTGGTGTGTTGAAACGGGTACAAAAGAAGTTAACATTTCGAAATTATGAGAATTACTTCCCATTTTATGTTATTGAATTTTGCTTCTTGATTATTAGCACAACTTTAGAATTGAGTCTTTCTCTACATAATTGTCGTACACTAGCATATTTAAATGTACACTAGATGTCACCGATTCTTACTATATTAACATTGAAATAGAGAAAGAGAGCATGCAGTTGCATAAAAAGATGTGATTTTATAAGTAAAAACAGCTGAATATTGCACCGATAGGAAGTTTTAAGACAATGGGGCACACGATAGACACTTGACGTGGAAATGAGGAGGTATAACACATGCCAGTGGGTACGCAATCGTATAGTCGTTTTCATTGACCACGCCCTGTATAGTAGTAGCAGGGTAGTAGTGCAACAATAGAGTGATTTGAAGTTTTTATTAAGCTGTTAGAAGTCTTGTACAGAGTGGTACGATTTCTATAGGATTTTCTGGGTTTCAGATACAAAGAGTGAACCCACATTAAAATAGTTTTCGCAGTCATTAGTCAAATTGGGTGGTTAAAACAGATTGGTACTACCTTTGTATCTCGAACACCATTTATATTTTCGATTTTTTTACTTTGATAGTAGATTTTATGTGTAATTTAAGCAGCACAATTTAAAATTTGTTTTTGAGATATGATACCAACTTATATTTATTTAAATAGAACGTAGTTTTACAGGGTAGCTACACACAGACCACAAAACAAAAGAAAATCGCTCCTTGTATTCTGAAGAAAAATGAAACAAGGCGACAAGCTTCTTTCACTTTGACTCGTAGGCTATATTATTTAGGAAATTGAAGTCGGAATTCCGAGAATAAGGTCAGAATTTCGAGAATAAAGTCGGAATTCCAAGGATAAAGTAGGAATTCCGAAATTTAAGGCTGAAATTCCAGGAATAAGGTCAGAATTCCGAGAATAAAGTAGGAATACCGAAATTAAAGCTGGAATTCCAGGAATAAAGTCGGAATTCTGAGATTAATCTGAGGATTCCCATATTATTATTAATTCAATAAAAAAATAATAATACGAGAAAAATTATGCTGCAAGCTACACAGGATACAGTCAATGAAAACCATCTACTGTATTGATTGAGTGCGAGGGGTGAAAAGTTGCTTTGCGTGCTCTTTAAGAATAATTCACCCGTTGGTCGGACAAGGTCTTGTTACAATGATCCACGCGCAACTTGACGAACCTATTCCAGCCGTAACTACATGAATGAGCGATTTAACGCACATTAGCGGTTCTGTTGACACAAGTGATTTTGTTCTAGCCTCAGCGCTTTTACTGTTCGAGCCAATTTTATTTTATGACGGCAGGCGTCGGGAACTCCGTCGGCTATATTAAACTTTTTGTCACATCCGCGATCGCTGCCGGGTAGCGGCATTAAATTCCTCAGTGTATCTGCGGATAAATTTATTTCATTGGCGCAATAACCATTCTTATGGCCATCTTCAAAACAGAAAAACAAATTGCAGATTTATATGCAGCGGCTTGGATAATGAGATCAGAATGGCCTTCTAGAGAGGCCATTATTGAATTTCTCGACGCTAAATAACGGAGCTCGAGTTTCTGAACGGAATATCTACTTTCGTGCAATTACTTTATACCGAATTAGTGTAGTTTCAAATAAACCATGCTGTTATTTCGCGAATAAAGTGAATTTTTGTAAATATATTTTTACCTTACCCCGTATAATAAATATTGTTTCATAGTTGAATGCCGACTTTTGTCTTCTTTGTGTCATTACCATATATACGTAACTTTTACGTCTTTTTAATGAAAAACAAAATAGATTTATCGCTACTGTTAATAGAAATTATACCTACATACTCACTGCTGCACACAAAATACCAAAATTTTGAGTAACAAAGTTCGTTCTAAAGAGAGAAGCAAGTTATGGTACTTTTAAGTCAAGGCATAAACGCTTCACTAACACGCAGTAATTAATTCAATATGGTTATCGTCAATTCTCTAGTTATTGGGCACCCCAGAAAACATGCTATTTGTGTTGGTTTGAACGTGAACATGACTAAAACAATAATATATGTATATATGAACCATTTGCCATATTAAATTAAACAAGAAACTAGCTCAAGTTAAGACAAAACTTTTTAAACTACAATATTACCTATAGCTTTGATAGAAGAAGACATAATTTTCTTTTTAGAAACGAATATAGTTTTGAGTACAAATAATTCAATATAGTTGACTGAATAATTTTAATACGCTCATACGTACCACATACATACTACTTGTTTTGAATCTGTAATTCAATAAGAATAAATTCTGCTTATATACATAAATATATTAAAGTGAAATATATGCAGACTTGTTTTAAATAAATAATAGCAAATATTCCAATAGATTCATTCCAAGGAACAATGTTTATGTGTGCCTGGAAACAGAATTATTTATTTATTGGACATTTGTTACGTAACAAGCTTCTTGATCTATTTTTTCTGTTCCTTAGCCATCGGTTTCTATATTGCATTTCTCATAAATCCTGAAATGGCAAGGGTAAGCTTCGAAAGTGTCACATGTAGTATATGATTCATAGATAGCGCCATATAAATTGATTGAAAAGAGCCCAAACATATAATCTTTTAATAATATTTTTCTTTTTAAACAGACGAAATGCAATGTCCTCAACGATATCAGATTTATATATGTAGGGACCCACATTTAAATATAGGGATGGCAACACGTAGCTTGCTTTCATTGTATGTGCAATACTTGATAAAAAACGCTGTTTCATTTTTTCCTAAGATATATAAAGAAGGCTGTTCTAGTAGACCAGCCGTTTCATATGTAAATTCTTCTTGTTACAAATTAGCAAAGTTTTTCGCAAGGTATAAAATTTTGATAGTTCTTTTCCTATTAAAAGCAATTTGGAATTGACTGATAAAATCAGTGGTTTTTATGTTCCTAAAGGAAAATTTTCTCGTTTCTTTCGACACCTTCCTTCCATTCCTCTCAAAGATTGTATTAAAATTTTAAGTGATTCCCTTTTTCAAAATTCTGATTTAGCTTTACTTCATAAAAACAACTTAATTTTGTTAACTAACTTTTTCTAAATTTCTTTTATTAATAATCAAAATTTTGTACAAACTTCAGGATTATCTACGGTTTCTCCCCTTAGCCTTCTTTTGGCTGAACTGAACTGAACTTTCTAATGTTCAGTTTTTTCGTTATGTAGATAACGTTTTTTCCTTTTTAAAGGAAAACAGGTGGATCTCATTAATTTTCTTTTTTATTAATTGATTACATCATAAATTTCAGTCATGAAAAAGAGATAAACAACAGCACCTCTTTACTTGATTTGTTAATTAAATGTAGCGAATCATATCCACACTTTACTTTCGGAATTTCTAGAAAACCAACCTATACAGATAATAATATTTCCTAGAATTCTTTCATTATTTATTTAACGGACTTTTTAAAGTACACCTTTCATATAATATGGCTACAAATTGCTTTTATTATAACGATAACTTTCTGATGTTGCAATGATTGTACTGCAATTTATGTAGGACAAAGTGGGACTATCTTTAATAATCAGAGCTAAGGAAAACGTCAAACAATTTKAGAAATATAACACTGATGGAGTTACACAAATTCCTCTTTGGCCAACCATGATTATTTAATAATCACTCTACCTGTTTGGATAATGTAAAAAATTTAAAGTTTTGCAACAAATCACAATAATTAAACTTTATAGAAATTCTAGAGATTTACAAAATTCTAAATGTTCAAAGTGTTGCAGTTTTAAATGATTTGAAAAATTTTAACTCACTTATTTTGAATTTTTTTCCAATATTCGAAAGTAATGTTGATGACTACCTGCAAGTGCGCAACTTACACTCATAACTTTAGGGTTTTGATAGTTGTTTTCATTTATTAACTTCAATCTACATTAATCTTCGTTGTTTCCCGTAGTTTGTATATTTTCATAACATTTGTCTCAGACACTGACGATGGCCATTTAGAAAGAACACCTTAATATTTGCATAATTTTTATTAGACTAATTAACTTTTAGAAACAATTCTCTCTTCTGTTATCAATATTTCTTTTATTATTCTGTCAACAGCTACTCACATGAATGAATATCAGAACACTTAATATGTTCCCAAAAGCATCGAACGGGCAAATAATAATCGTGCCATCGTCCGACTCTGACTTTCGATATTATATCTTTAACTAAATCTGGGCCCGTCGTCAAGGTATTTCCACCGGGAAGCTCATTGACCGTAATGGACCCGGCGCGGCGCTGTCTACCCTACCTTCACAACCTGCGCTTCACATTATTACTGTGCAGCGGGGGGTGTACCTGCTACACAAGTAAGCACTTATCGTGTAATCAGACCTTGTCAGTTCAACAGACAGCACAAAACGCGGAGACCACAACATGAATCGGAAAGTTTCTGTGACTATGGCGGTTGTTGCCAGAAATCTTGAGGAAAGTTCAGCCAGTTAAAAATGTTATTTTCTTCATCTCCTTAAACACAGAATTAAAAAGATGTAATTAGTATATGGAAATTATATGCTATAGAATAATGAGGGGCTGAAATTATTTTCATACGTTACAATAGACTACCCAATTTATCAAGTGTTACTGTGTGACGGTTGAAGGATAATGAATATGGATGGTCGCAATTTAAAGTAGAGGTAGGTACTGTACATCCAAAGACTTAAATGAAGGAACGACTAGCTTTGGCATACGAATCATGTAGCGATAGATGCTGGTAAGCAATTCGTTACATTCGTTACCTAGCGATTCATTATAGTAATATTTGCATATTTATAGCAGATGCATTTTCACAAGTCCTTTGACTTGAAGTAAAGTTACGACGTGACATCATTTGTTCAACGTTTGGAAGGGGGTGATGTGCAGAAAACATCAGTTTCTTCCCAAATACCGTCAGTTGTTTACGTTTCATGACCATACTTTTCTCAAAATATTTACTAAGAGCCCAATAAAAGCATAAACAGGCACGGGCCAAAGTAACTTAAAAGCTGCACGGGTGCCAGCTTCACTTTCTTTACGCATTTTTTAACAGGAAATCAGTGTAAAATTGAACAATACTAAACACATAAGCTGTATAGTGTCTCAAAAGATACCTACCTCTAAATCCTTTGATGCCTACCCCTGACTTCTCCCGAGTTCCTTTGGTATAACGACATAGTTACAGCTTATATGTCAAAATGGGTAGCAAATTCAATGTGAAATATATCTATATAATATTACTGTTCTGACCTTATTTAAGGACCGTTTTTAAAATTTTCGTTTGCAGCGCGTTTGAAACAATTTAATATTTTCAAAGCACAAATATTGTAGAGATGCGGTTAGCGGCGTTCAGTTCCACATGAATTATCTACATTTCTAGTTAGAACCAGAGTTGTATTAATTACGGATAATTTAATTTCAAAAATTTCTCTTTCGTATAATTTGCTTTTTTGTATTTATATTTGTGATTATTCCAAAAGGTTGCGGGAATATTTAAAGACTGTTAAATTATACACTAAATTTGAATTGATTTTAACAAAAATAACCAGCGGCCGACGATATAGATATAGAAAAAACACTCGCAGCATATTTTAATGTAATCGCAATAATTCTCTGCCTAACACTGAGAAAATTTAGATGCATCTAAAAAGAGTATACAACATGGTTCTACAAATAACACAATTACAAACTGAACAGACTGTTTACTTGATTGGCAAAACAATGTACGTTGCTAGTAACAAGTCAACTATGTTAAACAAAACGATAAAAAAGAGCAAATTTGTTTTAGAAATAGACCCAAACATAATTGAAAAAGCAATGAAAAGCATTAATGTCTGCTATTAATGTAGCAAAAATATATACATCGTTCTATTTAATAAAAAAACTCTTAAATTATTCCCGATAAATGATTTGTTAACTGAATTTTCCATATTTAATTATATTTTTGGCAAATTAATTCATGTGGATTTAGCTTCTGCAAACTGTTTTGCTACGAAAATATTTAATTTAATTCAGTTAAATTATAGAGGATGGCCTGTACTTCTGTTGAAATTTGCGACGCTTGTGTGTTACCAGTTTAGCACAATCTTCAGAATTCTTCTAAACAAAACATCTGAAACATAGTTGAACCGGAAGCAAATATAAGTTCATTCCATAGAACGCTTTACGTGAATTATTAAKATAACCATAATTACATATTTAATTGCAATCATCCAGTGATCGACGTCGAGTAACTGGCGAATATAAATACATCGAACATATTTCACAAGGAAAATGTTTGACTGTAAAAGATTTATCTAAAATGGGGATCCCATGTTATTAGTACAGTATGCGAAGGAAAACAAAAAGTATACAGTGGAGCAAACTTCGCCATTAAAAAAAAAAAAAGTTTTTAAACATTAATGGTGGAAACTTTACAAACATGAGATTAGCGGCTGGTTATGTTTTAAAATAATAATTTTTTTTGTAAAGGCTATTTTTAATCAGTTTCCTAACTTACTTAACTAACTTAAGGAAAAAACTTATTGCATTTGTACCGATTTTCATACTTTTCGTAAAGATCAGTTTTGGATATGAAACAGCAGGTGAATAGTGCTACTTTCTCCTCTAATTACAGGTTAGGTATTAACATCGACTACTCCGATTTCTGGCAACAAGCAGCCGCTGGTACAACGTCAAAACATCGATGTGAATCAGGGAAACACCCAACGTACCTTCCAAGTGTCAACTGGCGAAGAGGAAACGGTTACGATTTTTCGTATGGGATGGCGAGCGATAGGAGGTGAATTTAGAAGTAATAGAGGGATGTGGAACGGGTGAAAGGTAATTCGGTGGCGATGGTGGGCCGAGGCTGGGCCGTATGCTAAATGTAGGTCTGCTCGCAGGAATTGTGACGTAGGGAATACGAGGAGCAATATCGCTGCGACGAGAATCTCTGTAACAGCGCAAATCATGTATTAGCATAATTTGAAAGTTCAGTAAAAATAATAGCAATGCCGATTATTATCATGTTTATAATTACAAAAGAGAAATGTCCTAAAGAACGCACACTCCATCAATACCTATACATTTTGAAGTTTGCGGTGTTTTATTTTATAGATTCAGAATTCAGACAAAATGTGGAAAAACAGTATTCGATTTCATATTACAAAGTTAAAATGTATTATGATACGAGGGTGAATGCTTTCAACGTCTAAATAATATGTTTTCGGGAGCATCGCTGTCACTATAAAATACTTACAAAACCAAAAAACCTAATGTTATAACACGTTTAGGACTTTATTTAGTTTGACATGATTTCTTTATTTACGAAAGTACCCATACCTGAAACGATAGATATGATCAAATCCAAACTTAATAGAGACCCTCTAGGTGACACAATAGCCAGATTGTCTGAGCACTATTTAATATGGAATAGTAATTCCTCTCAATAAAAATCAGGTTGTGCAATGGGCCTACAGTGACCAATTCGTTTATAGAAAAAAAGAAGAGAGGGAGCGATCAACAGTTTTCAATTTAAGCCAAAATGTTGGTATAGGTATGCAGATGATACTTTCGTTATTTGGTTTCTAAATAATTTGAACAGTCAAAATCCTGGCATACAATTTACTATGGAATTATAAAGCAATGGTTGTTTACCTTTCTTGAATATCAAAATTTACATAGTAAACTTTGGACAGTTAGAGGACAGAAGGTTTACAGAAAACTATCACACACAGACAGATATTTACATGCCACATCTCACCACCCTCGCACTCAAAAGAACAGTTTTATAAGAAAAAATCACAGACGAACGTTCTTTAGAAAAAAATGTATCATCTTACATCAGCGCTAGTGAGAAATGGTTAGCGCAATAAGAATATTTGGTCAATTTTTAATAAAAGAGCTCGTCCAAATCAAGTAAATTATCAGCCAGGACAAAGTAAATTAAAGTTAGGTTTGCGTTATATACAAGGCCTTTCGGCAAAATTAAAGATGATGCTTAGAAAACATGATATTTTAGTTGTTGATACTACGTATAACAATTTAGATAAAATTTTAAGTTCTACTAAAGATAAAGAATATTTAGAAAGTGAGGGCGGCAAGCTGGTTTGGTCGATAATTTCCATGAGCGTCCTGGATGCATGAATCATTTATAGAAACCCTGTAGTATTAATAATTATCCAAAAAGAGTGAATAATAGTGTTMCAGTTTCAATCTTTGAATATGTACCTACATTAAATTTCACCAAGTAAATACTGGAGTGCTAAATATTTATCTTTAAACATTGTTCACAGCAATAAATAGACGTCTTTCCTTAACCTCCGACGACTATAATTGATGCACAAAGTTTTGACTCGGTATTGAATTTATTCTAAATAAGAAGCTTAGTCTTTGAACGTTGTTCGCCCTCTGGAACAAGCATAAGCTTTAAGAAACTTTACGAATTTTAAGTACCTCTTTTCCAACCAATTTACGGGATAAGTAACTAAGTTCAGTATATATACATGCATCATTTGAAGTATTTTGTTTTAAAGATACATTTTAAGGAAAGTATTCGTTTATAATGAGTACATCAGTAAGAATCATGTTACAATAATGAAAATCTCTTGTCAGTTAATATTGTGCAAACTGCATTTTGCCTGGTTGATAAAAGCAGCACTGATTTGCTACCTGTTGGAGTAATTACTCGTATGTTCTTTTTATTCATTTCACAAATACACAAGTTCTTAAATGTTAGTACCAGTCTTAATCCGCATACAAAATTGATGATGAAACAGAAAATATATTTACTTTTTCGTAAGACTTTTACCAGATTAATAATGGAAACAACTTTACTCATATCTTCATATTTATATTTAGTAAGAATTTCTACAAGTCTTGTACACTTCTTAAAATACTCATTTTAACCTTATTGAGGGACGTTACCCGGCGGAGATAAAACCGTTTTCAGAAAACGGGGTAATAGCTGCTGCATAATAACAACTGCAAATGACGCTTAATACTACAATTAAACGCTTTTTTGTCTCATGTTTACTCGTTATATTTAGCACTTCATGGACGATCACTCCCCAAGTTAATTTGAACACAATACACCCTTAGCTGCGATAATAGGTAAACGTGAAATGTCTCCCCTCTTGTTGTTTGAGCGTTAATGTAATTTTAATTTGAATCCTAAAGACGAATAGAATGTAATTATATAGTCATAATATACAGCGATAAATACAATATGTTGATAATTAACATTAGTATCATTGCTACTATAATGATGCTTAACTATAGTGTGAAATTTATTAATGACATTACTGAATCTATCGGAACCCTGGGCCCAAATTAGAGTATACTAACCATGGATGGATATAGACAATACATAGAAAGTGCAAGTATCTTCCAACGCAGCTTTTGCATCAACAAAATCAATATGCGATATATCACTCGTAATATTAGAAAGATCAATTTCCCTACACACAAAAGAATTCTTAATAGCTAAAGGCGCTACCGCCCTTGGAGAGACGTTCTGTTAATTTTTGATCACACATAAAAACTAAGTAATCATTCGGAGATAGTTTATTATTGAGCACGTAGCTACGTTTCGGTCAAAGCTATAATACTAGGTATCATAGCGGATATAAGCACACACATCTGTAATTGGATGGTGAAATTAGTTTAATTTAACTATCACTGGAAAAGTTTTCATGTGTATAACGTGTCCTTAGATCCTTTTGACCTAGCGAATCTCACATTAAATTTATGCTTAACTTTTTGATAATGTTTAATCTGTTTAGGAGCAGATGCATTTGGATGCAGGACATTTTTGAGTATTTTGAAGTACCGTATCATGAACTTCAAAGAGACAGAAGGCACGTACAGAATCAAGCTAGAACAAGTGAGTTATTATCAAAGTTATTAAGTTTGCTCATTTTTTGCGATAAATCGAGAACATTTAGATAAATTAGTGAAAATGTCCCAGGTGGAATTTTTCCTAACATGCTAATATTTGCATTATCAAATAAAGAATGCAATATTTTCTAGCAGGCAGAAGACTAAACTTAGTATTTCCAGGAAAATGTGTTATAATTTCATTTCTAAACTAAAGCAACGGAGTCTAATGCTGCAGAGGCATTAATCCGCGTGCCTTGCATGTGCTAAACGCGAAGTGTAGCGATTCCGTGCGTTCCATTCCTACCAGCGTTGAGGTAATTCCTCATTAAGCTATTTATTGAGCAGACACCGCGTGGCAAACTACAACTGCAAGTCTAAAGCCCAGGTATTTAACTCGTCTGGCGGAATGTGCATGACGTGCACTTCCGCATGTGCTGCATCCGTTCCGGATTGTAGTCCGTGGCGAATAGAGTTTGCTTGGAAAATTCAATTTTGTCGGATAATCGTGATCATCATTACCGCAAATTTAAGAAAAGTCGAAAGCCAACGCAGTTAAGAAAATGGAAAAATGGGTAATCATGGAGGTTTCTACAAAAAAAAACTACTCTATATTAATCCTTTCACTTAAAAGATTTGAATTCAACTATCTTGTTTCAATTGCATAWTAAATATCCATTTAATGKGTTTTCTCTATCGAAGTAAACAACCATTTTAATACTTAATTGTTTCATCTCATAGGAACACAATATAAATCCCAAAGCGTACTAACATAAGTCCACCGGGACTTCCATGTTTACGTTTTTGACTAGTGGTGAGGTTTTCGAAGCGTTGTTGCAAGCAGAGACATGCGGGTTTAATATTATTCGAATGTACTACGGCCTTCATTGGAAATGTATAGCTTTGCCGCTAGTGTTACTAAACAGAGTTAATAAAGCTTGTGAAATGATATATCTCATTATTATTTGCCTGTTTTACTCAGAATAGAGGCCATTTACCCCTCTACGATCCAAAGTATACCGACCTTTCGAAAACTTTGTTACGAACTTTTCTGACACATCAGGCACTATTTATGGCATCATGTATAAAATTTTATCGGCAGACTATTAGTTACCGTCTCGCAACGCTGCTCGCTGAATAATTAATTTTGGTCAGCTGATGCTTGAGACTAAAGACAGCCGGCAGTAAGCCCCTTTGAAGGTTGCGGTGTACGAGTTGCATCTTGCAAGTTCCTTAATACTTTGATCCTCCTACATAAGGCGCTGTTTGGCGGCAGCAACTGGTTAAACATGACAAGGTTCGTGGTAATTTTGAATTTATCCTCCGGGGTTCGTCAACAGCGGCTTATGAAGTCTTGATTGGGGCTAAGATTATGCAGATGGGAAGCGCATCGAGAGACTTGTGTGGGATAGAGAAAGCGTTCGCTCGCTTTAATCCTTCAAAATGAATTATCATAGTTTGTGTTTGAAGTATCATTTAAATTGACTTTGAATTTTATACAATAATTCGTGCAATTTTACAAAGAATTACATAGCAGAAGAAGCTATGCCAACTAAAAATCTTGAGTTTTTCATACACATTGTAAAAACAACATGAAAACTTCAAGAATATAAATAGTTCTTGGTCGAGTGAGATTCACGTGCGTAAAACAATACAGTTTTTTTTAAAGCGCACACGTTTCAAATTCAGTGTGTTTAATAAGACTTTCTAACGTACAATAGTTATTGAGATAACGTTAACGTTTACTTCATTTAAAAATACTCGACAGACAGCAGCTTTAATATTTTACTTTGCTCTGTCTCTTTTGCAAATAGACAGGATGATTCATTGAGCATCCCAGAACACAGGCAGCAGAACCTTCCTAGCATACGGTACGACTTTGAATTTGCGTGTAGGAGGAGAACTGCGATCTTTCCATGCTTTATTTTGCCCTGTGGTCTTGGGATCATAGTAATGTACCCGTGGTCACATACCGACTAAGTTCTTTTTGTTTGCTAAATACCTTTCCAAAAGACGCCTAGAAGTCAACACCGGATTTCCTTTTTATTAATCTTTAACATTCGGAATACTCATCTCTTTCATATATCTAATTCATTAGTTAGTATGTGGTAAACTACATGATGTTATAAACCAGTATCTTCCCGTGTTCCTTATGACGACTCGTCGGTTTGCGGTACAATGTTGTGTACCTTTTTAATGTTTTTCTCTGTTGTTACCGTTATGGGAGGACCACATTCATGTTGGTTTACACAGGATGTTTTTCCGCATTTAAAATCTCCCCACCAGCTTTCGACTATATCATAAGAAACTGCAGACTCCCTAAAAGTTGCCACAATGTCTTCATGAATTTGAGCTGGCATCATTCCCTTTTTCTGTAGGTACTTTACAGGATCCACTTTGATGGACAATCCCAGTTGATATTTTGTAGATATGATCGACAAATGTTACTCAACWAACTGTCAAAAACATTAACAAGGCAACCACTTAGAAATTGGCTGGGGTTGGAGCATAGGGATCCATCCTCGTAAAATGAAAAGCGTACTTAAGGAAAAGAACGTAACGGTCTTAAAAATCACTAATATAATGTTCAAAATCATATATGCTACATCAGCTTCGTGCACGCTAATAATTCCTTATAATCGAGATTTCTTTTTTTAATTAATTTTATTCGTCATTTGTCATCGCGTGCAAAACCAAGTAGAAGCTGCAATTAATAATTCATTCTGATCAATTTGCGTGACTAAATATCACTAAAAAATCATACTTCAGGAAGGAGATGGTTCGTAATTCATTTCGGATGCCGTCCCATATCCTTGAACCGGTGTACGTATTGAGCATAAGAAAATTAATCTTCGTTTTTCCACGACACGTAGGGTTGGAAATTCACCTTGATCGATTTATTATGAACAGCGCTTGTGTAAGGAGCAGCACACCTCGGAAATGATATTGTGAGTCGCTGATATAGATATAGATTACAATTCGGAAGGGCAGATTAAATGCGTGCGATGTGTAGTAATCTCGTGAATTATAAAGTAGGGAGATTCAACTATTGATGGAAGATATCATTTTTTGTATAGCAGAGATGCCGTTGTTTTAAAGGTTCTGTCAAAAATTGTAAAACGGTGTTGTGCTAGAAATCAAGAATTTTATTTTTTTAAATTACTTGAAAATTAAGCGCAATGAATATTTGACGGTCCTTGATGAAATGGGGCATGGATTGACAGTTCTATTAGTGTTGTAGCCGCAGTTTGGACTTCAAATGGAAAACGATTCATGATCCTACACGCGGGAACAAAAATGAAGATTGGTTCCAGAAATTATTAAATAAATAAATAGTTCCCCAATAGACGGCACCCGCAAGAAGCATCTTTTTGAAGGTTGTTTTAACGTTTTGTGGAAAGTGGAGCAGTACGATACGAAAAAAGAGGTGGGACTAGAACGGTACCTAGTAACTGACGAAAATGACAGTGACAGATTCTGTTGAAGAAAGCTTAAATGTGAGTACACGGGAACTTAGCCGAACTTGTGATCTCAGTCATTCGTCAGTGTAGAGGATACTGCATAAGATGAGCATATCCTCTCAGAAGTTTTGTTTTCCGTCGAATCGACATTCCATCGCAATGGTTTTGTTAATATGCAATCTAAATCTACACAAAATGAATATCCTACCATGTGTTGTTTTGTTATATATCAAAGGGATCAGGCAGCGTTTTTTATGAAAGTTCCCAGGCGGCTTGACTTTTCCCGACTCTTATCGTTATATTTCAACTAATTMACACAAAACCTTTACAAGTTTTATACCTAAACCTTCCTCTGCTGGTGAAATCAAAATTCGTTCAGTAGTTTATGAGTTTATCGCGGACAGACAGGCGCGGCGGATTTTGTTTTATAGTATGTATAAGTGATTGGCTTTACTTGGCTAGAATTTCATCTTTTTTCTTCTTTGAAAACAATTAGAGTGCATTCTAGTTCATGCAACTGCGGCAATCCGTGGCTGTGCTCGTTGAACTTGATAGGATGCAAGTAAGTAAAAACTGTCGCGACAGAATACTTCAGGGAATTGAGCACGATGCTGCGATGAATTTTTATGTTTATCGTGCTTGTTTACATGCGGATGAGTGCACGTAGTGTATAAATTTAGCAAATGTGTTTTTCCTTGTCGAGCTCAAAATAAAAAAGGGCCAAAGAGGGATAACGAGATTATAAAAATAACCGATTTTCAACTAGCGTATTTGTTACTGGGATAAGACGAGGTTTTCAACAGGGTCTTTTTTCTTCCATTCCAACAATAGGTATACAGGGTCCGCCATCTAAAACTCCCCAGGTTCGTATTTTTTTGGGTGTAACCTTCAGTTATATGTCAAATTGTAGGTCTTTTTTAACTCTTTAAATGTCCAATTTTTTGCGTATTATGATATTTTGCAAATAAAGTTAATTTTTGTAAATATTTTTTTTACCTTATCCCGTATAATAAATATTGCTTCATAGTTAGATGCCGACTTTTGTCCTCTTTTATTTGTGCCATTACAAAGTATGCGAAATTTTTAACCCCAAAATTTAGAGTAACTTTTAAATAAAGCAAGTACAAAGTTGGTTCTAGAGAGAGAGGTGCTAGAAAACGATACCTGCGATGAGGATAGTTTGGTTTCCTACAACACGGAAAGGAGTAAAAATTACGCACACTATTTTTAAAGAGTTCAAAAAGACCTACAATTTTACATATAACTTACGGTTGCACCTAAAAAAAAATACGAGCCTGGGGAGTTTTAGGTGGCGGACCATGTATATTTTCTATTTTGCAAATGAAACGCAAAATAGTAACGTTGGGAAATAATACTACAAAAGTCATAGGCCTTCAAATTGGTAGCTGAGAGCGGGGCTAGTTTTCATAGGGCAACTAGTTCTCATTGCCTGATTTCCTTATTTTTTGTCACAACATGACTCCAATTACTTTGACGTTTGGATTTGTAGAAAGTTGGAATTATGGATGTTCTTCACGAATATCCTGTCTATTAGTTCCGTGTAAATACTATAAATTCGTTATGCGTAGTACAGTGTGCATTTTTATTAAATGAAACACTCGGGAAGTTTTCCCTTACTCCATCGGGGCCGCTGTCCTAAGCTTAAGCAAGCACATACAATGAGTTAGTTGTGAAGAATAAAATAGCGGGAATTTTCTCAGAAGATAGGGGTAGAAAGCTCTTCTACATTTTGAGTAACTGTTACAGGCATTTTGAAGAAATATAACAATTCCATTGGAAGTGTGCTTTCAGTGTATGCACACCTATCTACGGTCAGTGTGCGTTTCAATTTTATCATAAAATTTAGTTCCATTTAATCGGAGCCACCCAAATATGTACAAATTTTCAGAAGAATCTGTTAACGTCTGCGGTGTCATTGGCTGTAAATCACCCTGGATACATCTAAATTGGGTTGGGGTGAGAGTAACGTAATGGGCACTGCCCACCCTCTCCACTCTAGGAAGATCGACAACATATTGTTTTCATTCTTGGTCACTTCTAAAATTTAACAGTTCTACAAGAAAGTTTGAATTGGAAAATTGTAGTCAACTGACCCCCTAAGAAAATACCCTAGCTAAGCAAACTAATGGTAGAACCATACCATTTAACCCTGCCTTAGGGCCTTTCCCAATCTACTGTTTCAACTAGATAATGCACGGTCACATGTAGCCAGATATCTGATTGAGTGGATGACCAAATAAGCTACAGATTCGTGAAGGCTCCTTCCTTTTTTTGTTGTTCGCTTACTAGTATACTATTTATATTGTATGTATGCTTTGGATAATGAGGAGCTAAGTTACAGTAAAGAAACTAGGGTGGTAATGTGATCCATGCTGTTATTTACAAGATCGCTTTCTGCAAGTTGGTAATAAAAGGGTCAAGACTGAAGTGAGAGGGTTGTTACTTGCATATCTCAGGGGATGTTCTTGTATGGTGAAGGAAGAGATGCCGCAGACCATATGCCTTTGCGATGCAGTTTATTTTTCTGCTAAACATTCCCTCTAAGTACTTACTACACTCTACTCCGACTCGGCGGAGTATGTGAAGAAAGTTGCAAGCCTCACTACTCCAGTCATAAATGAGGAGGCTTCCTGTAACGTTAAAATACAAGTTATCGTACTGCATAAACTGTCAGCTGCTATATAAAACCGCTTGTTTCCTTTACGTTCTCGCTGATTAAGGTTCTAAGAGTAAAACAAGGCAGCGAATACGTTTCATAGGATGCGAGGACAGAATTTTAGACAATTGGGTACCATCCGTGTTGTCCACACATATAGGTAAATATTTAAATTTAAATTACAATATTTGATGAATGTAATTTTTTAAACAGATACTGAATTTAGTTTTGATTATTTAGTAATTGGATTCTAGCAAATGAAGTTGTATGCCAACAAATTATGTTTGACCTATAAAAGAATAATAAAACCATATAATAAGCGTAGCGTAATGACAAGATTTTTGACAGTTTTGCTTTAGGTGTGCGATTTGCGATCCATTAATAATTTTGCAAACTTTCTAAAATACAGCTAAATACATATCTCACGCCACTAAATCATAGAGGTGAGGAAAACTCCTTACACCTATGTATATTAAAAAAAACAGCTAAATACCTATGCTATATTTAAAAAAAGTGCGCCAAAGGCACTTCGGGATACGATACCTATTAACCGCTTTCTGTGTCCTTTAACAATAATGACAATCTTTATTCCAATAATATAATCACAACTGTGTATAAAACACTACAACATCTTATTTCACTTGAAAACTGTACAAGTTTACATTGGACAAACTATACACATTCACAGTCAACAAAATCAAACAAACGTAGAGTGTAAAAACTCGTTGATTTTATAAAAAGCATTTGACGTCAGCTATTTCTTTATAACGTTCGTTTCGGAGTCATGGTAGGTAGCATTTTTGTTTTACTCGGAACATAATTGAATATTCTTTTGGCATCTGATTCTAAACTGTAAGCGTGAGTGCACGTATGCGTAATAAGCCTGAAGCCTGAAGGGCTGTCAAAGTTTCAACCCGGTCGTTTACAATCCGTAGGGCGTAACCAAATATTGCCAACTTGGATGCCAGTGATTTTGTATGCATCTTTCGATAACACCTAGACAATCCACTGGTTTTTTATAAATGTTCTCAGCCTTCTTTTTAGCTATCAGAACAGCAGCTTTCTTCAAGACCTTTACTGGAATTTCATCTGCACCATCAGACGCTGTATTTTTAATGATAGTAGATCTTTAGAAGTGCCAGAATTTTCTTCATAGTTGGCAGTATTTATAAAGTACCTGTTTATTTTGTCTAGAACATTGCTTTCACTAGTGTCGTTGATTTTCATGTCTTGAAGGTTTTCTTCTTTATCTGTACTTGATTTTCCAATTAGCCCTTTAATTTCCTTCTTTTTCATTTGTAATAGTTCCTTTGCGCTGCTTTAATCTGCATTTTAAGCTTACTACAGTAGTTGCATTCGCCCAACATAAAGTCCCCTCTTTGTACTGCTCTATGTGGTATTTTTTTGATTCTGCACATGTAGCGAATTTCTTGAAAGTCCATTGTTTATTTATGTTCCCTTTATTAAATATTTTGTATGAGCAAACTGAGTTTTAGTAATAAAAATAAGTTCTCGTTCGAAATGATTACAACTGGCATTTACGTCTTGCGCTAATCTGAATTGGAATTGAATCAATAAAAATATTAACCTCGCCAATTTTGTTTCGCAATCCTTTTAATATTTAAGTCGCAGCTAACCATTAAGACTATTTCAAAGTTGGAAGTCAGCGTGCCGAAATCCCCAAAACGCAAAATCACCGTCACGAGTCTGACCCAGAAATGTCAGATCAGTTCCGGAAATATTATTATCACCAATTGTCCGCTCCGAAATGAATCATTTTTCACGGAGATTATGCGAGTTCGGGCCATTTTTTCAGCTCCATCCTGAAACGGATGATGATCCTGTGCGGGCCTTCAAAGATAAAATAATCGATTGCAATGTAGCGACACGGTTCGCGATCTATTTTAAGCGATTCACGTAGGATTCAGGAAACTGTGAAATCAAATCATTCAGACCAGAGGGTCGATACTATCGGTGACTGGTGAGCGAGCCGCTTTATTTGTTACACCCTTAACGCCGCACTTTAGCAGTTCCGTAGGTCATTTCGACCAAGTGATATAAATGAACGACACGACTATTCGGGATCGTCAATTTCGAAAAATTGCTCGTGAGACGTTGACATCGATCGTTCTATTCTTMTAGATGTGTACAAGAACAAAGYTGGAGGCATTTTGATAAATTGCCGAGGATCTGGGTTATTATACCTTTGTTTAAAGCTTTGCTATGAGTGGAGCTGATGGTTAATCCCTGAGCTGTTTGTTCTAGATCTCCACTCCCACAAATGTAATGTGCTTATCATGTATTTAAATTCAACACCCGCAAATTGATTCGCGCATCTCAACAACATATGAAAACAATACAATGGGGTGATTCTACTTGAAAAATTAACGCCACAAGTTCCTCTACCATTTTTGCTAAAACTCAAAAGTGACAAAGACGATTAATGTTTAAATAACCTTTTTCAAATTTAAAGCAAAAATTCATACGAATAACTACTAACTATATAACTACGTGATATGCATTATTATGTAGGGGTTATCTCATGCTAATTCTTTTGAAGCAAGACGCTTATATACAGCAAGATTTCCAACTACAAAGATACCACAGTACAGGCTGTATACTATCGTTCATAAAAAAACTAGGTGAGTTTGGATCATGCAAATCTAGACTGTATGATGTAGGGCGTAGACGAACCACTCGAAGCGTGAATGCAGAAATCCACGTTCTAAATGGCATTGAAAATAATTCAAATACGAGTTTAGGATTAATTGCAAATCACGACCAACAGCTGTTGTTGTTGATAATTGCGAAACATTTAAACATACCATTGGTTCATTAGCAAGAGTTCGTCATAATTTTCTTAGTAGAGTACATTTGTGTATTGACATAGAAGGAAGTAATTTTGAAACGCTGCTGTAAAACTTAAATCATGTTTAATAAATTAAAACGAGTGAATTTTTGTCTTACTGCACATCCCTTAATTATGCTAATTAGTACATGTTTCGAGGGAATCCACACTCATCTTCAGCTAATAGAGTATAAAGGTTTGAAGTCATAACAATCCAGTGGATTACATCAAATAGTCATTGAAATTTATATTTATGCGTTGTATTTCTTATAAAATATAACAAATCAAATTAATTTAAAATAAACCATATTGTAAAATTCCCCATAAGTTCCGGAATACAAATTTCGAATACGGATCTACAAATGTTGTCAGCAGGGGTGTCTTACTGGGCGAGTTAACAAAATTCGGTAAAATGTTAAAGAGCAATTTAGTTGTAATCGCACTAGAACGATGATCCAAATGTACACCGTTTTGAAAGCATCGTCCACTTATTTTCAGTAATGGGAACAGTTTTATACCCAATGATCAATACAGAAGCTAGAAACTAGCCTTCAACTTTTAAATTATGTAAAATCATAACTAGAACACAATAGAGATGAAAAGAGCCACCGAAAAATATTTCTGTGAGGCAAGAAAAACTCCGTTAAAAATTAATCTGCAAAAATTGTCCAAATTGTCGATACAGGCAGATACATACATACGCATGAGGAAGATCAAGTTTTTAAGTTAATGAATACATATTTCTGCCATAATATGTTTACTGCGAATTACCTATATGTAATTTGATTAAAAATTGTGGTAAGTATGTAATAATAATTTTCAGAGGGGCAAGTGGAGGTTTTTAGCAGAGATATGCTGGATATTTTATTTGACTGAAAATGTTAGGTAAATGAAATCGTTCATATGTTTCCTAGTCTGTTTGAAATCAGCGCAACCCTGACAGGGAAGTATGTTACAAACCTTTCAGCAACTTGATGTCCGGCTCTTTTGAATTTCATGCACGCTACTATCCCAAATCCTTAATCTAGTCCGAATGGCCGGTACCCTGACTGAATGAAAAGTAGTTGGTGAAAGCAGTCTAGCTTACTCGGATCGTGTTATATGTATGTCGATGCCACACGTTTTCCTTTAGTGGGGTCGAGTTTGATGGCTTCTCTAATATGGCAGTCGTATACGCTACGTTCTTTTTTTAATGGAGAAGCAGACAGAAACGTTACCCTTCCTACTAATGTATTTGTCAACAGGCGAGAATGAGTCTATTAATTGTAGGCTTGTGGAAGTTAGAACTATTAATTATTATTAATTGTGTAGGTGGTAAAACTTCTACTTATAGAACAACGGAAGTAGAGAACGCTTCATATTCTACAGCTTCGCAAAAGATTTAATTCTTAAATTTGCAATAGGCTTGTTTATGCAGAGTCATTTTCGGTTACTCAGTTATTCATTAACATCCTTTTTTCCGTAAATAAAAGTTTTCTAGAGATAATTTTTGTAATTCTTCTCTAATTTATCTGTCGGAAAACAGGTACGTTACTTTTCTATATTAACTAACGAAGGAAAATATACTTTAAGTGTTTTTATAACCTAGTAGTCTTAAAAGTGTAGCAACAATTTACCTTATAAGACACTAAAATATGTACTGAATATAATTCTTTAAAATAATTTAAAAAATCAGCTTATTAATCAAGCCCTGTGTAATTCGTAATAAAATGTACACATAAAAACTTATCTACACCGATAACACGGCTGGAGGCAACCGAAGCATTTCGTGCAAGAATTACGGTGCCAGTCAGGATCTGGACCAGTCGTAAAAGTAAGCCAAGTTGTACCTGTAATCTTCATTGCGGTCGTACCACATAAATAACTTCCCGTCTTGCTTAACAGTAACGTTCAGCTGCAGCTGAAATTTCTTAAATGAGTTTATCAACTCGATTTCGTAAAGTAAACAGTAAAATTATTAAAGGGACATCTTTTGACGTTTAGGAACTAATCAAATGAAAAGCTACTGATGGTACGAATGAATCGACCGAGGTATACCTTTAGATAGATACTATACTGTGAGCTCGTAAAGTATGGAATAAATCTCGTTTTTCTTTTTCAAAGGATTCCATGGAGTACATTTTTTTCAGTACAAAAATGTCAAAAAGGCATCCTTGAAGCTAAAAGCTTTTGCCAGATGCTGTTTCAGTCAGATGGTGCTCAGGACCTTGGCTCTCACTTACATGCATTTGAGTACACCAGATATTTTTCTACGTAATATCGAGCACCCAAAAAAATCTAGTAAAATTCAAATAAATATCAGCAAACAGCGACTCCGCAAATTGGAAAGAATTAAAATTCCTCACAAATAATAAATAATTAAAATAGATAGGTATTCAACGCCATAAAATCAAAGTAAAATTTTATCCTTAATAATATCCATCGTGACTAAAACTCCTGAAGAACCTTAGTAGTAGTATCCTCTGGAATTATATCTATTAGTTTATCGATGGTACTTTTTGGTTTATTGATATGAACATTGTTATTAAAAACGTTCCATAAGAAGCAGTTAAGAGAAAGAAGATTAAATGTCAAAAAATGATTCTAGTGTTAGACTATCAGGAGAAAGTCTAATATTTTGCTGAATTGATGGGAGACCAATTCAAATGATTCACACTTCCAAAAAATCATGCCCAAAAATTTATTAAACAAATGGCAAACTTTTACTTGTGAGCAAACTCCGTCTAAGCAAAACCGATCATAATCAACATTTTTATTTTTGCCCTTTCACTTAAACGACGAACCATTGAATCAGTTGGGATACAAATGAATTTGGTAACGTTTAATAACTATAAACACATAAAACAACAACGCAAGTCCCGTAGCGCTTAGCTCAAAAACAAAACTTGAACAAAAATGTCAATTCCAAAACGAAGTGGCATTCTAAATATCTGTGAACTTTTTTACAAGATTTATTTCATATTTTACGACCTCACTGTGTACTGTAGATACCAACGCTGTAAAAAACGAAATTATCTTATATAAATACATATTATTTTTCCGGGGCGAACTGAACTATCCTGAATAATAGCAAAATCCAGTAAAGCTAATGAAAGAATGTGGTCATAAATCAGATACGACTTCAGCTGTTGTCTTTGTTTGTCCCTAAGACAGGGATATAATTTATGAGGAATAACTACAGCGGATAGCTCTTTGACACTACAATTCTCTAGAAAACTCTCAGAGGGTATGTTCGATCCGGATAGTTCTTTTCGCAGCGAAAGCATTATACGTAAAATCAACCTATTTAATTCTAACCGGGTACAGATTACAGGTATAGGTAAACTACCTGACTAGGTATACTTCTGAAGGCGGGTTGATATCGCCTTCTGATTTCTCGTGGGCAGCATACACACAGAATCCTCAGGAATGCTCTGAAAAAGAACACGTAGTTAGGATGTTTCCCAGTGAGGTAAAACAACAGTTATTAAAAAAATTAACTAATACATGTTCGTTTTATGCCAGCGGCAGTATTTGAACAGCTCACTATGCTAGGTTTATTATTTAGTACAGTATTTGTAGTATTTGGTAATGTTTGACAACAACTATATTGAAAAAAATTAGAATCATTTTTCAAAATTAATCAATTTCTAATTTTACATGTTGTTCTCATACCATAAAATCATAACAAGTAAACAGATGCCCTCAGATTGTCTTGATAAGTTTTTGCATCAGAAATTTGTATAAAATAAAACGCAACTAATTGTATGATTTATTTTATTTTCTCTTTTTAATTATTACAATTTTTTCTAAGAAATTCAGATATATAGCCCATTTAAAAAAAGCACACCATTTCGAATGACGCAAAAATCTCCTTGTTAAAAACTCGAAGGCTTTTTGCGTGCCAGATTTTCGCATTATTTAGTTGTCCCACCATTCCCCACGTTTGTTCCTTTTGCAATGGGATGCCATTTATTAGGAAACGTTTTCCGTGGAAATTAATGGCGATTTAAATCTTTCCTGTCGTACGCGTAGCGTAAAATTTGCATGGAATTATTCCGAATAAAAATTGTAAACGTCGCGAATCCTGCCGGCGTTCCCTTTTAGCAATCCGCAAGGGCATAACGAGTTTTAAATGGGTACGTGAGCTCGCAGACATCGCTTCGACTTTCACGTATTTTGTTGAATCGCGAAGAATTCTCATCGGAAATATGTACATAAATGAACGCGTCAATGCGATGGAGTTAAATTGATTGTACGTTACGTACCGTTACATACACGATTTGATTCTAGTTTTATTATAAATGGAGGTAAAAAGAAGTATGAAGCTTAAAGCTAATATATCTACGAGGTTTGTTCTTTTTCCGCTGAGCCTATTTAGCAGGTTATAATATTTTTGCAACAAATTTGAATTAAGTTGCTAACAAGTTTAGTTTGTTAGAGTTGTGAGATATATATGACTCGTCATAAAATTAACATAAGATGAAATAAAGGAGTGCGGCTGCATTCAACAGCTGTGCCGGATTCGAAGACAGGTATAATTTAGGAAACCCGACTGCGGATATTTTGTGTGCACCTCTAAAGATATCAGAGGAAATTAAAAGGATATCGAGGATTTCAGCGGATATCGTGGGAAACTGGAGGATATCAGGGGTTATTGTTAGGGGATATTAAGGGTATATCAAACGAAATCATAAGTGATTCTGCGCTTGCCTCAAATTATGCGCAATGAGTGAGAAACATGTAATGTGTGTAAATAAAATAAGTGTGGTCATATTATGATATCAAGGCGGTATCGGTGAAAATAAAAGGGTATCTTTCCAAGATGTGATATCTTGTGTACACCATTTTGGCAGTGGTTTACCCCTCGTGGAAACATCACTTACTTATTTTCGTAGTTAATAAGTTTGTTTATATTATCTATATTACAAATGGTTTATGTACTAAACCTGGGTACATTCGTCTCCATAACAACATGCTGTTATTATTAAAATGGATAAACCATCAATGTTCTATCGCTCTTTAAAGATCAGGTAACTTAGTTTAAGATGAGTGTTAACCAAATTAGTTTTTGCTGAAATTGTTAAGTGGAATACCAGGGCGACATATCATTTTCCCGTATCTCCACGTTTTAAACTCTGCTTCCTTGACAAATAATCGCTTGCACCAATTCCTCTCGCAGCCCCGGAAACGTGATTCAACGAAACCAGCCTAGTTGAAGCGGAACCGCCCCCTGGTTTACGAACYCCTACAACTGAACTGCAAGRGGGGWCTGTAAGGGAGCGGATGAAATTTAAACTGTAGATAATACCCGTGAGTCAGCAGATGATGCCGAAGACGCAATTTATAACTTTCCTGAACTTCCGGCGCGGTGCAGCAAAACTTGCAGCATCATGATATCGGAGCTGAAATGTGAATTTCATTCTGGCAATGACCCAGTTCGTTTTGGAAATATTGCCAGTTGGAATTCGATTTCCAGGCCACGTGCAACCGGAAAACATATGATGTAATTTATTATTATTTGGTAGTAGTAATTGATTGCTGCTAGTCTTTTTGAGTTACAAGCCCCACTTTTAAAAATAACAGGAAAATAGTTTTTTGTTTTTATTTTTTCCAAAACTACTTAGGATATTTTGGGGAGACATAACCAAATCAATATTTACAAGTAACATTTTTTTCGTCTTCTTTTAAAAGCGGTATCGTGGAAGAAAATAACAGTATTTTTTAATGTTATCCTAAGAGTAGTAATTTGAAAAAAAACATGCATTACAACCAATTTCATAACAAGTCCAATGATATAAAAATCACTATATGCACTTGGTGTGCTATAGTACAAAATATATATCTATAGCATCCTATTTGCCGCGCAGAACTGTATGCTACAAACCTTGGCAACAATTCAGTTTTTTGTTCATAAATAAAGACAAAGTTTATTTATAGAGATATGCTTTTTGCAAACCATTACAACCCAGTAAGCCTTCAACAATATAAAAATTAGAATCATAATTCGACCATGCGATAATTGCAGTAGAAGTAAAATAATCTTTTGATGCTGGTTAACTATAGAAAGGCTTTATACAAAACTTTCTTTATCAAGCATTATTTCAGCACCGAGACAAACTTTATTAATTATAGTACCAACATCAGACAAAGTAAGAAAATCTCTTACTACCTCTGTATTAAGTATAAGTAGACAAGTTTTTAAATTGAAGTCACTTACTACATTTGTAATAATCAACTTTCACGAGAATATCCCTTTTTTGGGTGAAGTAATACTTCATCTGACGAGTATTATACTATAGTATCCTAGTAGGTGTATTAGTAAGTAAATGTGTTCATAAGGTCTGTTTCATATTTTGATCATGCTCCCTGTATAGAGTGGCGCCTGTATTGGACTAAATTGTCCAGACCTGACTCGTTCAGACACTTTTTTGTGCGGATACCTTAAGGAAAAAATCTATGAAAAAGTAATCAGAACTACGGTGGATTTTTAATAAATGTGGTCAATAAAATTTCCATCGATTATCATAATTAATAAATAAAGGTATCTATAATTACGCACAATAAATTTATACACACAAAAAACAACGCTTTTTAATTAAAAGCGACCAACTAACGTCGATTATTTTTCGGCTACCTTGACCACAGCGATCAGGGACCACATTTTCAACATTTTGAATCTAAATATTTAGGAAAACAATATAATTGATGAAATTAAAGAAAATTTTTTTTCCTTGTGGTATAACATGTCCAATTTAAAGTAATCACCTGTTTCTTTTAAAAATTGTGATTTCTAGAACCCTGTAGATATTAAATAAGTAAATAAATAAAATCAAATAAAAGTGTTGATACTGACAGCTGGTCAATGGCTTAAGCCGCTTTTGCAATGAGTGGTGAGAAAGGAATGCCGGCACTTATGGTTTCTGTAAGTACAATATGACACCAACTATAAGACAATATTAAAAAATATTTAAGCTAAAATCCAGTTGTTTGGAATGAAGTAACCCCTGAAACATCTCCGTTTCATCTACTTTAATGACGTCACGTCGTGGTGTTAGAGCCCTGCAGCAGACGTTAAGTATCCGGCAGATCCTTTTTGTTGGGACTTTAGCGTTGTCTACCTTAGGGCACCTGTATGTACGTAACGTTTCGTTTCTAAAGGACTTGTATCTTCTTTCATCCGCCCAAAAGGTGTAATTTTATGCACGCGTCGAGAAGTTATTACGGCGCGCAACAATGAGACTACAGTATCAGCATATGCGAAATGGAGCTACATTATTAAATTGTGAGAAAAGCCTTTTGAAAGTGAAACAATCGTACTGAAGTGCGATTTACATGAAGCATAAAATTTTAATTATAGCTCCCGGGTAAATGTCCAAGTCTCATGTAAACAAAGGATAATCTTATACTAGTTTAGAAGTACAGCTTACTCTAATGTTTGATGACTAAGATCTGTTATCTGTTTTAACGCACAACGGATTTTATATGCAACTGCCTAAATTCGAGTAATGCTGTGTGCATTTTCAAAAGTTTTTATGCAAACTTTCTTTTCTTTAATTGCTGGCAAAATATACGTTTCCAGAAGAGATGAATAAATGGGTTTTTTCGAATAAATTCCCAAATGATCCGTCAATGCCACCGCTAATTGCCCCACTCAAACAAACAAGACACATTTGCAAGGTCTCCACGATTATTCAAAATTAATTTCTCATAGCCACCGCCAGTACCTCCAGCACGATGTAATCTTCACAATAGTTCCTGCGTGAAACCGGATAATGGACCCTGGAGTGGAAGCGCTTTGACGTGACTTACGGTGGTGCTTGTCCAGAATGAAAAGGAGTTTAATGCTCTTTAAGTCCGCAGGCTCATTTCAATCGCTCCACGAGCTCCCACGTAGTGTTAGAAATCGATGAGGCACGTAACGGACCGTTTGCCGCTTTGGTCGACGCTACGGCGGAAGCCTGCCATTTGCAGTACGCTTCATTGGGATTATAACACTGGCTGAAAAGCGATACGGGGGATGAAAAAGCTAATTTTAAAACTGTAATACGATTTTATTGTATCGTCGCCACAAAAATAGAATGGATACTTAGATTAACTTTAATGGGCCATTTCAAAGTGGAGTTACGTATTAATTAATTAATAAACTGTATTATACATACATCGTATGTTCACCTCAAAATGCTGTGATATTCTTCCTTCCAGTATAACTTCACAAAATATGTGTTATAACGTGACATATTTGTGTTTTGATATATTTCTACGAATTTCAAACGTTTTCAGCCCTAATCATAGATGTTTTTCGAGTCCGCTTCTACGTTAGTCCGCTAATAATTTATTCATGTGGTATCCAAAAATATTTACCCGACCTGCTTGTCCTTTAACGATAAAACACGAAATATACTTTCAACTTCAGAGGAGGTACCTCAACCACCGACAAAGTTACTTACATTGAAAGTCACCGCAAAGCAACTAATAAAGTTAATTATAAAGATGATGTTGCCCTAGTCCTATACCGTGCTTTATGTACAGCAAGCAAAAGTTTGAACACGCCATTTTTCCAACCGTTCGTTTCGACATGGTTGCGTAGAAACTTAACAAAAGCCACGGGAGGAGCCCAGCCCGACATGTCTGACGTTGAGGTATGGTATCAGAGCAAAACGAATTTACAGCCGTTGAGATACACCTTTTTACATTATTCATATTCTGGCGCTGACGCTTTATGTGGGGAATGGCTGTAAAACACACCGTGAAATGCTCAGTACAATTTAACATCCGCATAAAACGACCTGCTCTCTGAAAACATGATGTAATGCCGCTGCACGTAGCTCCAGTTTACTAGTTCACAAGGCGTAAACTCCGTTTTAAAACTTGTAAGCAAAATTGCCGAGAACAGATTAGGTTTGCTTAACTACTACACCCCCCTAGCGGCGAGGCAATATGTGGAGGCATGCAATGCAAAACAGGCATTTACATAAGTACAGCTGTTTGTGTAGATACCACCCCTAAAATGGATTTGAACATGTCTATTCCAAGATTCACTTCTGTTTGGGGGCAAATAATAGGGTCTCTTATACCTAAGCAGTAAGCATACTACCCAATGTCATGTTTAAATTATACAGAGGGTGAGGACCTAGAACTGAATACGACTATGTTTTATTAACAAAAATAATTATAATGAAATTCCTAATGGTGATATGTATGATCTTTTGATGACGTTGGTTCTGAACCATCTACTGCAACTTTCTTTCCATCTGTGAAAAACGTTTGTCGGCAAGAAAACTATTCACTCGTGCTCCAAATTTATCCAAAAATCGTCCAATAGTGCTTATATATGTATTGTTTCAACCAACAAGAAACAACAAAGTCCATGGGATTGACACCAGGAGTATGCAAAAGTAACTGTTTCTTATAACTTCTCCTTAGTTTGACTAGTGTCATTGCATTGATGCTTTCATTTATAAGAAGGCTGCGTTGCACACACCATTTCCATTTAAAATTTTGGGGTGTACATCCAATATTCCTGAATAATATAACATTAAACGCAGCTTAAGCCCAAAAGCTTAATTGGAACATGAAGGCAACATTAATGTAATAAACCGCGCACCCTTTTATCCTATTTCACCGTAAGTGCCACAATTACTTGTAGATTTACGGTGGTTTATAGTTTTTGTTGGAGTATCCTTCAAGAGCGCATATGTTTGCGACACGGCTTTGTGGAACGTGCCCGAACTTCTAATGCTCCAGCTTGGGGCCTCCCTAATGCGCCTTTTAAATGACCACCTGTACCAAATTTAATCGACTGGTCCGCTATCCCTTCGATATGATTCTGTATATGCTGAGCACGTTAGAGCTATATAAGGGGATGTGTAAGTAAGGGAGGTAAACGAGTTACGCATAACACTTGTTACTGTGTACCTATGTAAAAAGTAGCACAGCTAGGCCTCCTCCCCGACGTCGCTGGCACAGTCAACCAGCTTCAACTCACGGTGATCAAATATTGCGTCCCACACTTGCGATGAACAGGTTAGCTGCTATTTACTGTGGCCAAGATATGGCATCACACAACAGCAAACGATTACTAGCGCTAATTAAACATCAAAATTCGCACATCGGTATTTTCGCAGACTACACACGACACAGGTGTTTATTCCGACACGATTTTAACTTATGCAGGCTAATGGTGACCGACAACACTCGGTTCTTGCACCAACTTGCAAGATTAACGCTGTCTGAAATTTTTTTTATTTTTTATTGATCCAACAAAAGAAAACTGACGCCATTGTTTCTAAATTTAGCACACCTGAAGGGAATGGCCCTGATTACCTTTATATAGGCGATGATTACTGTCAAAGACATCCGCTTTCTGCTAAATTTTTTGCTATTCCAAAATGGACTGCTACGGCTGCTACAAAGTAATTTGTGCAACCGTTTACACATTGAGGGTACGTTAAAGCTCCGCAGCTTCTGCCGGTGCATGATCGACATGTTTACACTTTTAGCACTAAGTGCTAGTTTATAAAACCATCGATTATAGCCGAGATAACATGTAATAGCCGACAGCGTACTTCCTCAATGGTCCTGCCTTGCTACTCCAACACACTGTCAATCTGACGAGCTGCGGAGAAGAGCTTAACTGTAATGGACATCATAACATTCTCGTGCTTATATAGCTTATTGAGGTATTTCGAGAGTATGGCATAGCGACCTCCATTGTCCTTCGTCTGGCCTCATATTTTTTACAAATCGTCCAGATTCTGATGACATACGTAATAGAGTTTCCTTACTGCAATCAATACTGTGTGCCTGGGACGTATAAGAACAAAAAAAGGTACACATAAAAACTGCTAATATATTGCCGGTCTCGGAATAGCATTTCTTATCGACAAACTTTGCGTTTAGCAATATATCATAAAGAGAATATTCTGCAAACAACTGGAAAAGTATGAAATACATCCATTAAGAGGAGGTATGATTTATAATGGMAATTCGAACATGACGTWGTAGCGAGACTTGGTGTACATTTATCAAAGAAAGGCGTGAAGAGACATTGCGAATTCACTACAGCGGCGTATTAAACTGCAGACACATATAGTCTATCTATAAAGTTAAATTTGACAAAGAACCATCGTAAATGTCAAATTCTCAGGTGTCTCGATTGTTCTCTTAACTCAAATCTCTCAATCATCGGGCGTGTGTAACTTTGACCCGCAGATCGTTAAGGATGAAACGCGAAGGCATTTTTTTTTGTTCAGAAGAGATAAATGTTGCTTAAGCATGCAATAATCAGTATATTTTTCTGTTCCGTCAAGGTGAGTTACACATGGGTGTAATTTGTTATATTATATTTAATACAGATATCATCGATTTATAGCACTATGTATGTAGTTATTTATAATACATAGCAGAGTTTTCTGGAACATGCGAGTTAGGTAATAAAATTCTCAAAGTCAGTTTAGATCATTTCAGCAATAGTAAGTATTTCGAAACTTCGGTGCCTCTACAAAATGTGCCAAGGCTTTTGTGATTACTTAAGCCTTAAGGCACACACGTGAAATTTAAATTAACTTTTTATGTCGAACTTAAATAAAATAATTTCATCTGCAGGTGTTTATAAGATGGGCTCTTTTTGAGGTATTTACATATATTTCCTACAAATATGTATGTACATGTATATTCTAATTATGTTTTAGAAGCCTTAGAGTTTATATAAATAAATGTTTAAAAATGGCAAAGCATGACCGAAACATCACTGAAGATACTGCCAGCGAAGATCAGCGAAACGTATGAGAAGAAAAAGGGACACCTTGGACCACGGCATAACAGCTCGGAAGAAATCATTACCAGATTAATGTATTAAGACAACCTGACTATTTGAAGTACCTTATCCCAAATCAAAACAACCACAACATACAATTAAAAGTTCAATAACTATTACAACACTATTGGTGATTTCAGTACTACATTATTTAGGTATTTCTACCATTCCCTTAAATCCCCTGGAAAGTCAGTTCAGCTAGTGAAGTAAAAACCAGTTATTCTGTTATTATTAGTGGCCCACCATTCAGTTTATATAGCTACATCTAGTTTCATTAAATTCACTTTTTACGGTGCTGTCTTTTAACTGACTTTTTGGTCCCTTCAGAACTCGCAAGCGTGGTCTGTTTCCCAAAGTATCAAATTATGTTACATATCAGAACACTTGTTTTAATGGACACCCTTACAGCGTTGTTTGCCTGCTCTAATATATTCCTATCGCTTATCTCTTTAGCAAGATTATTGCTGCAAACCCCACTGAAAGCCGGTTTGGGAATTAGAGGTTTTATGGCCCATGCTTGCGTATATACGCCCTCCTACTCTGGAGTATAAGAGCAAAGTGCAGGGCAATAAAAACTTTGACGGTTCAAGAAAATCCCTAAGTCTAACTTTACTCGCATACTATACTGTGTGTTTGTGTATTGCCGCTAAGCTCCTGCTTACATTGCGCTGCGGAGCAAGACAAGAAGCTATCTAGATATGAGTAGCGGTTTCTAGAACTAAATTAAACATGTTTACTTTAACATTGAAAACCTATCGTTGCTGAACTTAGTTATTTTGTATTTTACCGCTGAATGTATAAATGTGTATGAATCATAAAGAACATGGGAACATAAACCATTCCGTCAAGAAGCAAGAAGCGGTGTAACCCCACAAGGGGTGTTTAACCACCATACTAATACGAATATTGTGTCTTGAATGCTAGCTATAATAACTTACGGTTGTAAGTTGTAATGCACTGGCCTTGTAAACGTAATATCGATTCAACTAGCACTACATGAAGCCATTTTGTGACCACTTATTGTTACAAAGAACATTTCGATTTTCACGCCGAATTTCAAGAATCCATTTAATGGCACCTGTTCAAAGGTACAGAATAGATAGTGAACAAAGCCGCGCTTTATAATGAGCTTAGCCACTATAAAGCGTGAAAGGTTGTTTTTGTTTGAAGGGTTTAGAGTTAGGAAAGTTTCTTTGCATCCTGATGCACCCCCGTGGCAAAGTTATTTCTGCACCGACGCACTCTCATTCAAAATTCGCATATAACAGAATAATTCATGAGGCCAATGCAGCGGAGAAAGGGTAATTTATTTTTATATAAGTGAGAGCGCAATAACGAGATCCGTTGCGGTTTTCTCGAGGAAAGCTTTCGTGCATTGTACGAACGCCGAATTCCCGTGGTAGCTCCAACATTCTAATTATCTTCAAATTAATAGGCAGTCCTAAGCCCCACGCTCAAAAGAGAAATGAAGTGCCCTTGCTTCAAGATTGATATTTCAACTTCAACCTAGTTTCCAAATTAAGTGGGTCAATCCATTTTAGTATTTAATTGACATCTAAACCCCGCAAGCAACAACGTCGTACGGTTTAAATTTATTTTTCTACCACGAAAAAAAGTTTGTGTTAAACTCTATCGATGCTAAGTTATTTAGGCCACAGTTGTAGCTCAAGGCTGCGAATGATTGAATGTTGCGCAGCACCCCTTACTTTCAACGTATTTGCGCCAGCAAAATTACAGTATTGTATGATTTTGTTTATAATGTCTGTTGAAGGAAATATTAACGAAGGATAAAGCAAAAATTAATTATTATAATTCTAGTGAACAGTATATTTTTACAACTTATACTAAAATTAGGCACGTAACATGTGGAAGTGTAGACACATCGACATGCTTTCAGCATGTGTAGGTACAGTTTGTCTCTTTTAATACAAAATCGGTATGTCATTCAGATAATACCTACCACCAATAATAAATTAACCCCGGATAAAAAAATATTACAAAATGATTCAAACATCATTCATACTACAATTCGCGCATTGCCAATGCACCCTGTATTAGCTTTGGACCTCAGCGTAAAATTCAATTTATCGCAGGTTACCCACAGAAGACTTCATATACACGACGTCCTTAGGATTGATATTGAATATCAAAAGAAGCATCAAAGATTAGAGCTCCCGCAACTGATACTGAGGGATACCAATTTATAGCTGAAATCGATACCTTATCTTTATTGGAATCCCTACATGTATTCGAGCCGTTGAGGCTTCTTTATCCAAAACAATTTTCCTGGAGTTTATACGTTGGAAACACTTCAAGTTTTCTCTTTCACATTTGTTTTGTATGGCGAGATTTTGAACGTAAGTAAATATATACCAAATATTGCTTTCTTGGGAAACTTGATGGGAAATACGTGCACATATTTTATGTTATCGATTCAAATTTGAGAAGATTACATTAATCTTCTACAGTCCTGCAGACTACACCTATACCTTCGCCGAAGTATTACAAGCAGCTAGCAATGGTTACTCTTTCATTAGTTTTCATCATAAGTACATAAGTAGGAACACATAGGAGACAATTTATATACAATTATGGTCAGTCAGATGGATGTTCGGCAGAATTTAAAAACACTTCGATGGTCGTGGTTGTATTAGGATTAGGTGACGACAATTAGTCGGAGTAAATTTTCGAATGGATGTACAATATAATTCAGGAAGGGGTCATATTTAAACTTGCAGTCGTTACACAAATATGCATACAACTTTCATTTAAACATTGGCTCTTTAGTCTTTCCTACAATGGATGAGGTAGAAAGTTTTACATTTTATGGTACTTAAATTGTTACTGATGATACAATAGCAAATATTAAAAATGAAATATATCGATTCAACTTTTGCTAGCAAAAAAAAACAACTACTGGATTTTTTTACTTTTTCCTTTATTTATGAGTATTTAAGTGTTAATCTTGCCAAGCCTTTCGTATATAGTTAAAACCAGTTATATTCCATCCTGTCTGCACTAGACCTAAACTACGCTGACGAGTTGTAACGACAGCGAAACAAATCCGTCTGTAGTTGGTTGCACAGCAGACAGCATAGCATGCACATACATTTTAACGAAATACTGTGTATTATCGTCATCAATACAAAATAAATAAATAGCTGCACATCAGTTTAGCATAACCCACCATGTATGTACTGTTTTTAAAATATTTTGTAAAAATTATCAAAGATATTGAGGCACTGGTACGAAGAGTGAGAAGAGCTCGTGGCTGCTTACTCAGTCAAGGTGAAGATAACAAGGTTTGAGCAAGTAATTTATTAAGAGGTCGTTAAAGCTCGCGGATGACATGGATTTAATTTAATAAATAAATTTAATTTGCTATAAATTAAAGTTGTCCTAATTAAAACATAAAATCCCACATTATGCGATTCCAGTACATAACAACACGTCATTACACAATGGTTCCAACCATTACATGTTTAAAATACGATAACATGTATCTGGGATCGATTATGTCAACAGGTCGATTGACGACTGCGATAATTAACAAGTGATGCATGTTGCAATGCAGGAGAAACAAAAGCAACCGTAATTGTCAGGCGGAACGATTTGTGCATAACCCCTTTACAAATTAAATAACAAAACACCGCGGGTAATCCTTCATTACATCGTTTTAGAGGGTAGCGTGCGCTATTACTCGTATGAGCGAACAAATAGACAGTAATCCTCTGCAACGAGGTACATAATACTCGTACATGCACTCGCCCACAGTTGCCAGCTGACTATCTAATTTAGCAGGCGTGCAATCAGAGCATAAAAAAAAACACAAATGAGAGCAGTGGCACACCGTGTTAAATTAAAACGGGATTTTGCGGAAATATTTTGTTTTGATTCCCTATTTGTAGTTTGGCAGGTTATTTACTGGATAACTTACAAATAAGTGAAAATAGAATGAAATGAAAAATAGAAAAGAAAGCATTGTTCAACTCTAAATATAATAAGCATTAATTCTAAAAGTACTAAGCATTCAACAAAGTCTTCATAGTAAGTAATTCGCAGACCTTTCTTTAAGTAACCATTTGTTTAGACGAGCTCGCTACAGTTTACAGATGTTTCCGAAACAGACGTAATCAATGCAATCAATTCCTTAAAAAGTACTGTTTGTAGGTATAAAAATAAAAACTGTTAACCTTTATGTTCCATTACTTTGACATATACAACTCACGTTGTCAACTATTTCTAGAAGAAATCGCTTGAATCTGTGGTGTGGGCTAAGATAAAAAGCAAATTAGAGATTGATTGTCCTCTTAGTATCGGTCAAGAAATATTGCTGGAACTTTTGTATTAATATAAAAGAAACATGGCCGAGACGTTTTGTAATGCTACGTTAGTACAGATAATATTTCTGTAATATTTCAAAGAAATATCTGTGAAATGTTGTTTTTGAGGACATTGGTACATTTATATATGTTTCGCTAATGTTTCAGATATAATACGAAATATACCTGCAATGTTGAAATAATATAAAAATTTGTATCTGAAATATATCTGAAACCAAATGTGGTTGTATGTATTAATGGTATTTGGGATAGAGGAATCGCAAAATAACCACACAACACATCCAACTAATAGCTTGTGCCCTGCGTATCGTGATGTAATCTGGTGAAAAGCATTTGTATACGATCCGCAGGATGTAAAAGGATGGTTAGAAGCCGTTTGACTCTTTGGAGATCTTTGCTGCAGTGAATAGCGAACATTTTCCTGCATCTCTGAAGTAATTATACGTTGCGTCCACCCGTCCACGTAAAGAAATAAGTTTCCCAACTGGCCGTGTGCTTCGCCAAATTGCAGCAGAGATTAGATGCTCATCGGACTGCTTTGAAGGCACTTTTAGCGTTACGGACTAAATGGGATTCCTCTGCGTGCTCGAACACGAGCGATCGAATACTTCTGTTAGAGATGTAGTGTGCTTGTCTCGATAGAATGGTCTGTATCATTATATAGTAAATGACGTCTTATTACACTCAAATTTGAGATAAAAAGTTGAAGTCTTTAACTTCCAGTACCTACATATTTAATTATGTTTTGTTTAAGGCATAATTTAAAAGTATTACGTTTTAATATTCATTTCTCATTAATTTTTCATTTCCCCCAACTGAACGCAAAAGTTAAACAACAGCGGATCGATGATTCTATTTTTAACTGATTCAGATTACGATTCGAGAGAGACAATTTTGGCCCTCGAAATCCAGCGGGACACCAGAACTCCTCCGCATTTGGACAGAGCATCCCACTCGTTCGATTACTTCCTGTTGACGGTGATATTCACTATAGCCTCCTTCTCTCTCGCTTTCCCATCGAGGCACCATCGGGAGCTCATCCTCGTCGTTCATTGTTAATTTTTAGGTTTTTTTCCCAGCGTAACTCGGTCGTTCGTGGTACATTAAACGCGTGTGTATTTCGATACGAACAGAAATAAAAGGCAAAAGCAGCAACAAAGCTCGCTCACGTTTGAATATCATTGTCAGAATTTCAAATGTACTGCTTTTTAAAGGGCACGGATATTTCGAAGTTCGGCGTTATTCAGTGTTTGATTTTAAGAACGACTTTTTTCAACGTGATGTAATAATGGGCGCTTTTAACGGTTTTTTCGCTACCTTTTTGCGTTTACACAATTGGGGTGGTAGAGGTGTTGTACACATTACAACTGTATGCTTTATAAACATTGTTGATATTACAGCAAGAAGACATTTAAAAGAGTTTTGTGAGTACACTTAACAGAAAAAAATTACGTTAAATGAATCTGGTAACAAAAATTTTATAACTAAAAAATATATTGGTGTGAACTTGGTAAATATAAAGGTGATTCAGTAAGAAATCGGAAGGACGAATCTCGAAAAGTGTTGACATTACCGCCTATTGAGATTTTCTCTTAGGTAAAACTGTACTAGAGAAGTTCACTAAAATATTTTAATTTCTCCATATTTCTTGCTAGGGGGGTGAATTTGACAATAATACTTTATAAAAACAGTAGACGCATGGTTGAAGTGTTGTGTCCAGATTGCATAGGTAATTTGATGATTTTGCGGTTCTACTAGTGCAATTTAGTTTCTATTTACTATAAAAATTATTGGTGAAACTTATTTGTTACTTAATTATGTCTTGTACCAAATCACAAGTGAATACAATCTATGTATTTTGCATACATGATAAATAACAAATTGCCTACTTCTATCACAACGAATCATTTATAATTCTTGCACGTTAATTTTTTAATCTTGAAATGTTGTATTATGGATAATAACTTGATTTTTGTAATAGAACGGTGTATGTTTTATCATGTGTAAACGCGAAATTTTGTTACTCTTCATATAAAACTTTTGTCTCAAACATTCGACTTTACGTCCTAATGTTAATATTAAATCAACTTGATACCAATTAAATTTCTTTCTAACTTTCTCAATATTGTGTAGAAGTTCATCAAAGTTCATTTTTAAAGTTTCCTGGATAAATTAAAAACTCTTACAAAACATTAATATCGTCTAATAGATACAATACATTTAACAGTGAATATTTTTACTCATTTAGAGCAACGTTATTTGAGAAGCCAAAAGAATCGAGGCTATACGGTGTCTATCAACTAACTGTTCGATAACAATTGTGTTTTCAGATTTATTGCAAAGCATAACACGGCGTGTGTTAAATATAACATAATAATATTCTGGCATCAAAAGAAAGTGAGCAAAAATCGTTTCAGCGTTTCTTTTTGCTGATATGAATTAAAAACAAAGCCGTAAATAGTTTTGTTTACTTTTGAGGTACAACACCCGGGCTTAGCAAATTGCTACCCGACTGCATGATGGCAGCCGGTGTTACCCGTCATTTGAAAAGCGTTAATTGCATATCAAAAATGGTTCATTTAACAGAAACGCACAAAGTTAGAACCTTACATATAATTACTTATGGGAAGGTAATAATAATATACGGACACAAATTGAAGTTGCTCGCTTATTTCATACAAAAATTCCAAATTTGCTGCCTACATCCCAAGGGACAATGCAATAAGTAATGATACCAAATCACTGCATAATATAAAACAAAGGATTTTCATGCGGTTTTTCACCAATACGTAGAGTGATTCATAGGGGAGGTTTAGGTATATAACTTGTCAAGATTTTGCGTGATTTGGTTGAAATGTAATGATAACTGTTGAAAGTGTCTGGGGGCTTTCATCGAAAACGCTGCCTAATCAGTTTGAGATATAATAAAATAATGCATGGTGAGATATTCCCCTTTTATAGATTTCCAGGATGTCTATCTTTTTAGGATAGCTTACTATACCCATTCTTTAAATTGAATAAAATACAGGGGATTGCATTTAAAATAAGAAAGCTGACATTGGCTACTGTTACATGACAAACCCTGTACATAAGGTTATTGTTGAAAAAAAAAGCGCAACTATTTATTTTCGAACTTATTCCATTTGGCCACTGTATGTAGGGAATAATATCGAACATCGGTTTACAAAATTGCAATTGGTTCATCCTTACTAGTACAATAACGACCCACCCGAGTTCAGCTTATCTGATAAGTAAATAAATTTCAGTCGTATCTCGTAAACATCCGAGAGTTTTAGAATACTAATTCATCTTAAGTAGCTTTCAGACAAGGGATGCAACAATGCATAACAAACAATGTTTCTTTATCTTGACCCGCCGCCTGGAGGATCTCGTCACAAAGCCCTGCTCGCTCGTTTTTGAGTGGGTATATGCCATAGTTTTAAATCTCTATATCTGGAACGGCACAGTATTGTGCGCCAGCGTCTTATTGAACTTGCTCTTCGCGTGCCACTGCTTTGACGTAAACGCCTGAGCAATTTGCGAGGAAAACTTTGAATTATTAGGATCTGCTCCCGACTGTGCCGATTGCACGGTATCACGAAAAGAATTTAGGATAGTCTAAAGGTAGACGAGTCGATTCGATCGATATCTATCAACGCCGATGAAGACATTATCATCAATCCTGAAAATCCGAGCAATCGTAGGGAATTCTCGAAATTTTTCTCATTGCCCCTGGTGGTAAGAAGCTTCTTCATTAAAATTCAATGAAATTGAAACAAGCTATATCCGTTTATTTATTTAAATAGAAACAAGTTTAATAGATTCTACAGTTTGTCGATCTCTACAGAATTGAATGAATTATTAGCAAATGTGAGGATTGTTGGCTATTGTACAGTTGTTTTGTTTGTTGTTTTATGGTCCGAGCAATCGTAGGGAATTCTCGAAATTTTTCTCATTGCCCCTGGTGGTAAGAAGCTTCTTCATTAAAATTCAATGGAATTGAAAAAAGCCAMATCCGTTTATTTATTMAAATAGAAACAAGTTTAATAGATTCTACAGTTWGTCGATCTCTACAGAATTGAATGAATTATTAGCAAATGTGAGGATTGTTGGGTATTGTACAGTTTTTTTGTTTGTTGTTTTATGGAGTTTCGTATTAATTTAGTGAGGTAGTTGTTTTTTAGTATTTATTTGCGTTTTTAGTTTCAATTTTATGTTCTGGGCTAGTAAACTTTATTATTTGTTGTATTGTGTTGTTTAGGATAACTATTTTTGTCTGTAGGGGTGGTTAGAGTGATAATTTAGTAGTCTTCCCGATGCAGTTCCAAATAGGATGTTCGTAAAAGAGGGAATTAGGAGATTATATTTTTAGGGAAACATCTTGATTCCTTATTTCCCGTGTTAGCAAAACTTTAAAATTTGATTGTTTTAATGAATGTGGGAAATTACTATTTAGACTACATGCAAAAACAATTAGATTCCAACCACGGTCGTAATTTCAGCTCACAATTTTGATTGCGTGAGGTTACTGCATTAACGCAATCAGTTTACGACCAGCGCGATTTAAAAACCAGTGCGCCCCAGATAAAAGTGACAACGAATGCATGTATCACTCCACTAATCAAAAAAGCGAAGCTGTCTCTCGTGTGACATATCAAAACGAGCTTTTTGTTTCGCGCCTCGCCAGAATATATCGGCCCACCAGTAAAAAAGCCTCGGGCGTATTTTATTGTTTCTAAAGCACGCCCTTATTAAACGGTTCGACAATCGTTTTTATAGTGCGTACCCTTATGGGACGGAGAGTTATAAATTCGGAGAACAAATCTTCAACGGGGCATAAATAAGTAGCACGCCTCTTGGGCCTAGTGGAATCCCCTCTAATGAAATGATCTCATTTATCACGGATAATACGTGTCCGCGGAGGGCTGAGAAATCCGGGTTAACTTGCTTTTCTGACGTACATCGTTTAATCGCAGACTGCCCGCTCTACCCATGTCTCTTTCGAGAGTACGCTCGTTTTTTGCAGTGTCCCTGTTTTAATAAAATAACGCATGTTGAGTCAGAATTAGGTATTCAATACACAAATGGGTACGTACAACTAAAGTGGCCCAAGAACTGGATGAAAACAATATAACAAGATTAAGAAACTGTTTCGGCGAAAGAGACTTTAGAGCATCTTCAGGGTACCGTCGAAATGTATTTAATTTCATTTTAAGTAAAAAAGACATTAGACAGACGGATAAAGTACGGACAGTAACAACATTTTTAACAAATAAGTGGAAAATGAGCGTCACCTTTTATCCCTGTTTTTTTTTATCCTTGCGACGTGATCCGCGATAAGCAAGCGCCCTATCCGTCTAGACCGCGACGACGGTTTAACGGCTGGAAGCAAAAATTTTCTCCGGCGATTATTTGCTCAAGACAGGTGGGGCCCTAATGAAAATTTATGTCGGGAGCTGTGAATTCGACGTGAATTCTCCGCGTGAACAGCCGGAGGGCTATTAGGAAAGTGGCGACACACAGCCTCGGACGGTGAGCGTCGTGATAAGAGCCACCTTAATAATCACTACAACTCTGTCTTCTGCTCCAAAGAGTACCCTGTAAATTATGTTTCCTTTGTCATTATCCTTTAGCCGGAGATTCGCACGACCCTGCTTACGGGTATGAGGAGACTGCGATTATTTTAGTTGCATAACGGCTTTATTTCTTAAGAAATGCAAGATACGAGGCACGTTTTTTTTTTAAGTAAGTACCGTTTTGGAATTAAAAAAAGACCTGCAAAGATATCGCAATAATTTTATCTTACATGAAAGCCTGTACCTTAATCTACTTTTCTACATAATTTCCGTGAATATTGAGGCACTTGTCATAACGTGGCACCAGTTTTTGAATACCCTCCTCATAAAATTCTGCCGCCTGACCTGTTAACCACTGTATCACAAATGTTTCGACTTCGTTATCGTCTTGAAGACGCTGACCACCCAGGTGTTTCTTCAAGTGCAGGAACAAATGGTAGTCGCTGGGCGCCAGATCAGGGCTGTATGGAGGATGATCTAGAGTTTCCCATTTAAAAGATTTGATGAGATCTTTGGTCCGATTAGCCACATGTGGACGGGCATTGTCATGCAGCAAAACGATACCCTTACTCAACTTGCCACGTCCTTTGTTCTGGATTGTACGACGCAGATTGTTCAATGTCTTACAAGAAGACGCTGCATTGATTGTCTCATTACGAGGCAGAAACTCCACTAGCAATACTCCTTTTCTGTCCCAAAAAACTGTGCACATGATTTTCCGGGCAGAAATTGTTTGCTTAAACTTCACTTTTTTGCACCTTCATGCACCATAAGATTGTTGATTATATTATAATAATTATAACCTTATTAAGTTTAAAATAAACACATTTTGTTTATCATATTGTTTTTTTCATATTCCGATTATTCGATGCAATAAATAACAAGGACTAAATTAAACTAAACTAATTACTAGAGCTCGGGAAATATGCAAAATGCATATAAAGTGCATACATGCATATTTTGAAAATAACCTAAAAATGCATATGCGCTTATTAAAAGTGCATTGTTTTAGTAAAATTCGGAATGCAATCTGTGTGTTTGGCTCTTTCTTTTGCAAACAGACCCTCTGCTAAGTGTTAAGCCGGATGCCGCCTTTGAGAAATTATAATGGTTTATTGCCGAAACGTTATTAAACGTTCTCTCGGTATTCCAAAATTATTAGTAATGGCCAAAATTCCCAGTGTGCAATCGCTTTCGGTTTTTATAACTGGGTGTAAAATCTTTCATTTTAACAAGTTGAATAATTTTATTCATTTATTACCACTTCCATTTTTAAGGGTTAAAGAGAAGGCTACCATTCAGTTTTGCTTATTCCATTTCCATCTTTGTCACTGAAGTGATTACGAGAAGTGTGTGAAAATCTCAAAACAAAGTGCCATCAAAGCATTTTAATGTTTAGCAGGACGTCATCTTTACTTTGAAAGCAGTGGATTCTAGCCGCGTTAGCACTGGCATCCTTTATGGCGCAGCGGCGTGCATCTTTTACCAAAGGGCGGAAGGGCCGTCATATCGATAGCCCGTCAACTGAACGCTTTATTATTATCGAATTTCAGTTCGGGTAAACTGTCGTGCAGCTGGAGACCGACCCTTTTCAAATCGCTGACTTCAGCCGGCGGAATAACAGTCGACAAGGACGTGTTGCAACACACTAACATGTTTAGCAAGCTCCTTCACGAGCAGAAGTTAAATTGATCCCTTAGATGACGGGTAGTTGTGAATGGAACTGAACTGTTATAAGGCAGGTTCAAACATTGGACGAGTTCCTATGTTAACAATGCTGACGGGAATGGGCTTATATTATGCGTGTGTACGGGGTAAACCAAATAAACCGTTGTTGGCGAGAATATCTATTTTTGTTGATGGAAATACAAGTCTCACATAACATGCAACGTGCAGAAATTTATCTGTATTTGAATGATGCCGAGTCTTAAATAAAGGACACTGCAGCAGCAACGCGATATATCAAAATCAATGTTTAATGTCGACACGTCATACTTTAGGGATCATTTCTTGAAAATCTCCATCAGCTCATCTTGCGCTGAGTTTACAAAGTACGCCGTAGATTGAACCAACGGTAAGTACAAAGATCTACTTTTACTTTTACACTGCTTATCTCCATCAACAAATAAACTAAATACACGGTATTGCCGAAGGTCGTTAAAACACAAGTTAATTTCAACGTTCAAACAAATGACGAATAAAAAGGAAGACACTCTTAACGATGCATTATAAAACACCCATGTGGATGTATATTTATCATTGGTATGAAGACTTAGGAGGTACACAAGTGCAAGTTCTGGCATAATCTGGCTAACGGGCACAGAGACTGTTTATTTGGATTTTACGATTAATTAATCACGTCAATTAAACGCTTAACGCGTCAGGTATGTACTTTAGTTTGTGTTGCAGTTAATTTCAGTCAAAGCTAATTCTAATTCAGAGCTCCTAATTGCTACACAGCAACCAAAACAGGACCAAACTTTAACAAGCAGTAACTTGTCCAAGTCAAGCAATTCTAAAAGAATGCTGATCAATGAACGCACAATATCTAATGATTCATGTTAATTACAAATGCAGTTAAACTGCAGTCGTATAATTTAGGGTAAAACTGTAAATTGCAAGTTCCTGTTTCCTTTTAATGTAAATCCTCTAAGCAACACCTGTATTCAAAAGCTTTTTTTCCTATAACTATCATTCCTCCAATAGCGAATTGACTGATATTTAATTAAAGCATCCACAGCAATACACTTCGTGATGTTTCCAAAACGGTTACAACTTCTTAGCTTTGAACAAAGAGGGGCGTTTGCAGCCCGATAGCCGGAGCCATTTACGAAACAACGGGTATACCTCGCTCTACTTCGTACATTTCTTTCTTGAAACATTTGTTTTAATGCAGCTTCTAAAATCCTCAAGAAGTTTTGCTCGAAGGCATTTATAGAAATAAGTGATTGCTTACGTAGTTGCTTTAAAAGGGTCTTTCTTGATGTGGAAGTAAATTGAACTAGACTGCCATGGAACGAACAAAATTGTTTGTTTGCCGGTAGACAATGTCTTTTTGCATTCATTTGTTACAGAATACCAATATTATAAAAAAAAACTGCTCCGACATAAACACCCACACACAACTCAAGCATACGAACAGAATTGCTTGCTGTCATGGCGTCAGTACAACAAATCCATTTAATTCAATGGGCGAAACTTTTAATTTCTGTCGGAAATTCCTCATAACTTAATTAATTAATTAACTAATATTTTTCTGGAGGAAAAATGTTGCAGTTGATCATAACTTTAATAAATTTACTTCACAGCAGTATAGAAATTAAATAAATATTAATATGCTAATAATAATAAATAAGGTGTGGGAGCGTAACAGTATATTCATAATTATTTGTCTCATATGTCTTCAGTATCTCATTAAATTATTATTATTTACATGTCACAGGAGATGTTCGAAATTTGTTTTTGTTTCTAATGAATAACCAAAACTGTATTCTTATTCTGTAGAATTTGCTTAAATTATTCCACGTTGGTTTTAGCCGCTATTCCTTTAACTTTAAGCACATATATATTTTATCCTAACAGCGGTGTGGTCATTGATATAGAGACTATTTTGTAGCTACTATGTCGTTAATAGCCAAAGTCTGCTTAAATTTAGGTTTTTTTATATACTTACTGTTCAATATGGCAGACTATATACTCACTTATTGCTGCAACGTGATGCATAAAAGATCTTCTACGTAGAAAATGTAATCGTTTGCATAAAACTTACCTGAAACAAGGAAATATTAAAATAAGTAAATTGTTCTAAAACATAACTGCACTTATAATGAAAAAATTATTAATTGGCTAAACAAATTGTGTAAATACTGATAAAGCGGATATGAGTCTATCAAATTCTTACTTTAAATATTGCAAATTATCAATTAAAAAAACAGGATCGTTAACATTTCTTATGAAAATGTATAATTTTAGAAATACGAGTAGCTGTCAACGTTAAAGTCAAGTCAATTTGGACAACTTCAAACCTATTTCTATCTGCCGTGTCACGCCCACTCATAGAACATTTCCTAAAATGAATGAACACCTCTCATAATGAATAATGCAACAATGGAGCATTGTGAATGGGCGGTATAAAATCCGGAAATACTCTAGTGAAATCGATTATTAATAAACGTATTGATAGAATTGCTTAGCTAGATAGACAAGATATATAAATCGTAGATATCACAGTTTAGTATACATTTTTTTCGATAAACTGAAACAGACAATGCTTTGCAAAAGCGACACCTCAGGTTTCTAAATTATATCAGTACATTGATACACGGTAACATGGCATACGTTTTTAATCGCGTTCCGTTATTTTATTGTTTTACTTGATCTCGTTGTTGCGGGTCCATCATATGCCTTGGATTTGTGATATTTGTTTTATCTCTTGGATGCTCTTTGGGGTTTTGCTCCTGGCAGGTGATGGACTTTTGATGACTCTTTCTCAGGGTTTGTTCCGCTTTGATGTCCGAGACATTAATGTACAATGTGTTTCGTTCCAATGTACAGACGTAATTTACTCAATATGACTTAGTGAAGTTTTTTTACGAGAACGTTTAGAAAATTGCTTAATTGCGATGGAGTTAACAGTAAAAGCCAAAAAGTGTCCACCACCCAGAAGGGCATAGAATTTACTATTCATTTACTATTACTGCTGTAGAGAAAGATAGAATTAAGGTATTACTTCAAAACAAGGTAAAATACAGCGGTTCGAGCGATACAAATTCTTCTCAATCAGACAAAACAACATAACAATGGACCTTTTTATAACTGCTCCAATTAATCAGGCAACTAAATGTTAAATTTGATACTTTCGTGGAGTAAATTCAAACCAAATAAAAGAGTTGCTGCAAGAAGATAACGATGGCTTAGCACTGGTTCAGGCAATCAGTCTGTGCAATGTTATCAGCGAGTACAATAAGCAGTAGGCGAAGAAAATCAGAGAACACCGGGAAATGTATGTAAAAAGCATATCCGGAGAGTACGGGTGTTGCTGAAACAGCTAAAAACATTAAATCGAATGAATGGCTAGTAGAGTTGCAAAGAAATAATAAATTTTTGAATAAAACATTGACACAGGTTCTGAAGCTAATATTTTAATTTTTTATATGCACGCTCAATTACAGTTATTACAGAAAATGATTAGAGGAAAAACAACTCTTTTAAAATGTTATATGTGACCACCGCCTTGTGCAATATATATGACTCAATCCTCCGTCGGAGTTTTCGTTGCCAGATGTAGTTCTTTAATATATTGTTTTTCATCTCATAAAAAGCTACATGAATCTTCCAGATGAGTTGCTCCCTATTACTAGGCTTTCCCATTGGATAAGTAAATGTCTTCACATGTCCTCAGATGGAAAAGTCTAGTAAATTGATATACGGAGACCGCAGTTGTATTCGCATTATATTTCTGGTTCGCAGTACCACCATAATGCAGCAAACTTGAGCTTTCTTTTACTTGTAATATATCTAATTCAGCCAATAAACAGGAAATCCCTTAATAATATTAATAATTACAAAAGTACGAGTTTGTTCGAAAAATGCTTCTCAAAGGAATGCACATAATTAAGTTTGCTTCATTTTAGATTCTGTGGTTCCATTGTTTCAGTCACTGGGTGATATAATAAAAAGAAACAAATTTGTGGGGAAGTGAAGCGTTAATCTCCAAGCGAGGACTAATATTCGTAAGACAAGTTATCAATTCAAACGTACCCTTTATTGACCATTCACGTCATTTGCACGTTTGCTCTAATTGCGCCTTTATATACACATTCCGAGCGGAAACGTCCCTAACAAGCTTAATGAGCTTCAGACAACCGTAAGGAATGAAATATTTTCGCACAGACATTTGATTAGAAATGCGATCAGATAAATCGAACTCCGGGGCTAAAAGCAATTACCTACCGCGCAAGGAAGGCGTCGAAATAGGAAACACGGAGTTGGCTCTTGCAATTCGTTAAGGCTCGAACAGATTCTATTTGCATGAAAAAATCCTTCTAATGGCAGCCAGCGCTGCTATAGGCTGATAAATTTATAACTCTACATCTGAGGAAGGCAAAAATTGAAGTTTAGTTGATTTATACTTATTTGCGTTCGGATAAAAATGAAATATAGGAGCAGTTAAATATTAAAATCAACACATCTGCTTATAACACCCACCAACCTGTTGAAATGTTAGTGTTTAGGGTGGTCCATAAGTAATGGTACTCAGTAAAAGCACATATTCTTTGCGCGAGAATATTAAAGTTTAACCAAACTTATCTTAGCCTAGAAGCGAATATTAACAAAGATACACGGTAAAATGTATGTCTGTGCTGTGATGTCTGCACCGCAACCAACTGCAGATAGACCTATTTCGTTATCATTACTTAAATATAAACATCTCTCCGTCTCTTTTCCACAAAAAATGTATGGTAGTAATGCACGTCGATTATTTCAAGTATAGGTTTTAATTAAAACAGACAACATTAAAGTGATAAATTTTATTTAAAATACATATTGCACAACAATTAATAAAAACGCGGTCTGCTCAATACGTGCTCGAACTGATTTCCATTAACTTCAATACATTTTCGAATCTGTTTGTTAAGCGATCGCCGTATCTCTCATTTCCAGATTTAAAAATAAATTATGAATAAGCAAAGTACCCTGCAAAAGCATTTAAAATCCTCTGTTGGATATAAACTCGCAGGGTTGGATTTGATATTTTTAGTCAAGTCGCTCAGACACTTAAATATATCGTAAAAATACAGATTACCGTACTTTAGCCCTTTTTTTCTGTAATGCGCTTTAGCTCTGAGATTTTATTTTATACTAGACGTGAATCATATAGGATAATTCGAGTTGCGAAAACGTTTCTTTGGGTATGTACACATCGATCGAAGATCTCATAAACAACAGCATAAAAAGATTCAATGACATTATCAATGCCAGAAATTAGTTCCAAAAAAGTCCAATCAATGCTGAGGATTTTTCCGCAAGGAGAGGAAGATCAGTTCTCCGAAAGTTATACACAAAACGATCAGTACAAGGAAACTTAGTGTTTTTTTTGCTAAGGCCAATGTACAAAGATAGATGATAATAATCTCCTGTTAATAGTGGTGATTCACAATGATAAATAGACAAATCCAAATAATCCAAAAGTTTTGTTATCGAAATTACGAACATCATTGTTATAGTAACAGACTGCTCTGTTTCAAGCATCTCAAAGTAAAACTCTTTTTTTACATCTTAAGTTAACAGTTTGCTTTATCGACACCCTGTAGATATCAATAAACTAATTATATCGGTACAAACTAGGTAAAAAATCAAACTTAAATTATTGTATTATTAACAAAAATTACTCGACGGAAACTAATTTATAGAACGATGATGCTGTTAATAATAGATCCATCGCGTTCACTTGCCGCGAAGCGATACTTTTAGAGTGATTCGGAAAAAGCACGTACTTTAAAATCGAGGGTGACAAAGGACGAGGCGCACTCTGGATGGGAAAATGACACCTGCATCGTCTCTGGCTTATATCCTGATAATACGCACTCGACGAAAGTCGTGAGGGTATAAAAACGGATAGTTTTTCCACAAAGCTCCCTTCTGTTCGATTTGATTCAGGAATCAGAGCCTAGAGGATATCCTTCGTTTCGTTTTCGCGTCACGAGGGAAATTGGGCATTTTCCGTCAGGATGATGCCATACGCGTATGTCGATGTATCTCACGAAGAAATAATCTGGGGGGTCTTTACGACGTGGCAACACCTGGATCTATCGTTTGGCTCGACATATGGTTTCGGACAAAAACGGGACCTGGGAGTAAGGGTAGTTGTGATTTTGCCGAGTCTACAGCTTTTATGCAACGCGAAGTGTTTGATGGGTTAGAACATTTTTTGACAAATTAAGTTATAACATCAAAAACTCAGGTGCCTTGTTATCAGTGGGCTACACAGTATATAGGATTAGTAGAATCATTTCAATATGTAATATGTATCGTTAATTTTTAGGTTTAATTGTGTTTACTGTGATTATCTTAATACGCGTAACTTTATTGATTAAGCTAATATAAATTAAGGTACAATACAAAAAAGTTGTACATACTAATAATAAGTTGAGGTGCCTCAACCCGTGTGATATTAGATAATAATAATAATAATCTAATAATTAGATAGTGCTACATTGATACATATATGTATACTACAGAGTTGGAGTAAATGAGTTTTATTAAAGAATATGAACTGCGACATACTGTATACAAGCGGAAATCAATAGTGGTTTGAATGGTGTTGGTGGTGCCCACAAGCTAGCAATTAAACGACAAAGGGCCGTGTAGATTTCACGTAGGGGCCATTTCGTCCTCGATAAAAAAGCTTAACAGCACTGGGATACATTGAACGGAAACACATGGTTGAGCCTTATTTATTTAACTTTAAAATGAGGCAATTTCACCCATTACTGCCTTCCCGACAAAACCATTAATCTCCTAAAAGACGCTAAAAGCCCCGCTTCAAGATCTTTCAGCTTTGATATCGTTACGTGTACAATGACATCACTGGCGATTGCTCGCCGAATACAAATTGGGGTGGAAATGACCGAAATAGCTAGTAAGCAAAACATGTTTAATTACACATAAGCTTAACTTATGATTTACCCTCTTTCTTTTGTTTCAGGGTAGCTAAATGCATTTATCGAATGGTATTTTCAATGGAGAGTGTAAGTTCTTACAATTATAATACAGTAAGAAAGTTGTTGGAACCTGCGTCTGTAGAAGATTATAGCAATGTGTATTACTAGTTGTTGCACAGTAGTATGAAAATTGCTTTTTAAAATTTAATGCCATTTATTTATATAGAGTTAAAAAAATTGACATGGTAGAGCTCAGCTCGGCTCAGCTTTCAGTTATCACTTTTCTTAGTACAATAAATAACTAGAAAAGGCAAAAATGTAATAGTTTGAGGTTGTCGGCGACAAATTTTCATTTTAAGGTCGTCCGATCGATTTCAAAAAGTGCAAAGGTGCCCACACTTCGCATTTTAATGGTTTCTGTTCAAATTGCTGCTTAGACATATTTCCCATACTTTTCCCAGCTTTCTTCATCCCAAACTGCATTCGACAGGTATTCCGAAGGTGAATTATTCTGTCCGAAATGTCCTCTTGAAATATCGGGCAACAACACACCACGTTAACTCAAACATAAGGCAGTTTTCTGCCGCACAAGAGCACCAAATTCGCCTTATAACTTTCGGATCAAACTTTCCAAATATATCATGTTTTCGCCCCACGTTGGAGACCGGCCGCCTGAAAACTACTGATATAAAATCTTGTTTGTTGGACACTTGCCCAAGCGCCTTTTCTGCATTGTGTTGCAATAAAAGCAGCCGAACGGCGGTCCCACACACACACATGCATGGGGACTAGTGGTAAACTGATGTGTATAAATTCGCCTTTGGGTAGTTTTTAGAGATTTGTTTGAGCCATCAGAGTGAAATATTGGGCCACTAAACGTTCAGTGCAAGATCTAGTGTCCAGTGGAAACTACTTGTTGGCGTTAACAATGCAATTTATTAAGGTTCCACTGGTAAACAAATTCTAAGTTTAATTTTCGAAAAGCGTCTTCTCACTGGGTCTATAAAGTGATTTAAAAATTAGTGTATTCGATCATATAAATCAAGGTAATAGGATAGGCTGTAGCTGTCTTATTTAGATAAAATCCTTATGTATATTTCCTTTTTAGCTACAGACCATAAAAGCATTTTTAAGCACTTAGGTTACATACACGCACATAATTTTAATATAGTCGTAAATTTTTAATTTATTTTAGCCAAGCTTTCTTAGCCACTTTAAAAGCTAGCTCCAGTTAGATTGACTTTGTAGTAAACACATTATTGAAAAGCAGCTTGGAGATTGTGCTAAAGCTGTAGCTCTCGTGGAAGATGGTCGAAATCAACTTTATGGGGCCTATATACAGGACCTTAACTTTTCATGTGTGACTTTTTGTTCGTCCATAACAAAAGTGTTTCGGTTTATTTTTAGAAATTTTGAGCTTGATATCGTTTACCTAACTGAATGGGAAGCCGACAAAATATACGGAAAACACGGTACAACCGAACGTATATCGATCGCGGCTAATGTAACATCGTTCTAAATAAACGATTTTGCTTCTTTAAACTATCTGCAAACTGGGAAAAGAAACATACTTATTAAATGCTATACAAAATGGAGCTATCGCGCGTTTAAATGTATATCTATGCTGCGCTTAGTAATATTGTTTCTTTTCTAGAAAGAACCAACATTCTAGCCATGTCCATGTTACAGTTTTGTTTGCCTAGTAAATATAGACATCTCTTGCAGTCATCACGGCTTAACAAGCTTTGAAGTTACAAGAATACTTGAAAAATAAGTACCAGAAAAAAAATTGTAGGGACTGGTTTGAATATTATGTATTATGAAAAACTTTAGTTGCGCAGCCAACTCAGTTACTAAAATAAACAAACAGTTCCCTATAAACATTTACCCTTCACTGGAGTATTGACTTTTTTTTTCGTAAGATCTCGATTATCAAATGTATCAAATTTTGATCAAKATTGGAACATTCGTTTACTGTTACGAAGGATTTCAKTCCTCKAGCATATAACGAATACAGTCGTGTGATCTATCTGTAAGTTTTACATGTGCCGACGTGATGTGAGGTGGGATTCACGTGCATAGGGCTGTGTTCCGTACAAACAATCTGGTACATAACGAAGGAGTAGGTTGCAAACAGATTTTATTTACTTTACATTACAATGGTGAGTATTCTCCCAGGTGGAAAGAGTCACGTACTCGTATGTGGCACCAGCGTTTTGTGGTAAATGCATGGCTTCTCAAATGGCGGGCTTTGTTTATATATAACTCAAATTCGTTAAGATGGAACTTAATACACTTTATACAACATCAGATTGGGAAAGACCTTTCCGTTTTTATGAAGATTGCATAATCATTATAAGATTAGCATGTCTAATTGTATCAAATGGTTTACTGTGGTACGTGTTGCAGATATAATTACATTTATCGCTAGTTATTTTCACTTCAGCTGCTGAACAGCCCTGCAGCTCTAGGGCCAGGTAGCCCAGACATTTGTCCGGGGCTATTATGAGAAAGATATAGATACCCGAATAACAGAAAATAATAATAACCTCTAACTTTAACTAACACTTTGCTTTGTTGCCTATTCGAAAAAGCCTTATTTGACCGCAACATGGAAGTTACCAAGTGTTTAGCTACGGTTTAATACAATAAAATGTTTAGTTTACCTCCATCAATCGGTTGCCGGAAACCATACGCCAAGAAACTTTTAATTTATATTTTAAAGCTTACTAGAAACGGTATTAAATTTCCATTTGACACCTACTCTACGATATGCGCGTTAAGATGCAGGTATTACCTCGAGAATAAGTGCTTTGCTGTTGTACCCCTTCTTAATTCCTCAAGGGGCTCTAGGAGGGATGAAGCACTACCGGTTTCAGCTAAAGAACAAGAACCCGCTTGCGCGCTGCCGTGATCCTCTCAAGTAGCTATTGTCCAAAGCACAGAGAAACGAGGGTTCTGACAGAGAACACTTCTTTATTAAAAACTTGGAAGTCCGTTCGCTCGATGGTGAAATTTAATTATTCATTATATTCGGTTTGACGCAATTGAGTATATTACGAAGGTGCAAAAAACGCAGGCACTTCAAATCGCACTTCTTATTAGGAATAACTCGCTTGCGTTATTACATTTTCGGCTTTAGATTACTTTGTATAATCCTCCAAGTCTAACGGCACTCATTGTCCCACTGCTACAAATATATCAGAATACATTTTGGAAACCCTATAGGAGAGCATGTTTTTATTAGTGAAAAAACTGAAATTACTTTCCTAACGCATGGTTTTCTAAATTAATTAATTAATTCAATTGCAACAACCACAATAACGTACTATTTGGAAACTATTCACTTCTCCTTCATACAAAATAAGACAAAAGGTTCATATGAGGACCGCCGTTCCAAAACGCTTGTTTTTTGGTTTCTGAACAGATAGGTAGTAAGTAAGTTGTCAGTACCACACCAGTTGCAATTGATTAGTGAGATGTGCCATATGGGAGGTGAACCAAGCAAAGTTAAAAATGTCCAGCAAAATGGGTTAAAATTTGAAAAATAGTGCTGAGCAATAGGTTGTTTTGTAGAAATTGTTGCTCTCAAATGCCCATCACCTCAGGTAAGGGTTTAGTTAAACTAGTTTTTAACTATCTACCATTTTGCTGTTACAGGTAATTTGCAAATGAACATTAAGTTGCATTCCTCAAATAATTAATTTCTTTTCCCACGTCTTATAACCATCGGTCTTGTGCTTTAATTAAATAGCGAAGCTAGACGTGCTAACGTTTATATTTCAGGTCCAGTTAGTGACCCTTCATCAGGACAACTACAAAGTAAAAAGTCAGTATTTGTTTAAAAAAAAATTACAACAATTTTTACCAGAAGATGTTGGTTACTTTTCTACTGTTCATATCTTCTATAGCTGCAATTATAGCGACATCCCTTTGGTCCGATGTTTCTTCCGCGTAATCGGAGTATTTTGTAGTCACAAACTTTCTTTGATATTTTCTTGGCATATCATTCTATATATAAAAAAGTTTTATCATCACATTTTGTTGACAGGTGGCATCACCACGTAAATTATCGCAATGCAGCAATAGACAAAAATAATTCCATACACAAGTATCTTTTGATATCTTCCACACTAATGTAGTATTATTCTGCAGGATATAACGTCCATCTATAAAACGATGCAAAAATTTTGTTGGTGAAAATAACGGATTGATTTTTTTATGTTAAGATTCAAAGTAGAAAATCTGGCATACCTAGTGTTTTACATAAGTGTAAGTATTGAGTACATCGGCAAATAAAACGGTTCCCACTTTCCGTAGAGACAACACTCAATCCAGATGCACAGCGGCTCTGTGAACTCTGCACGCTCTTTATCATGCAGGAGATAAGGACAGCTTGATAAATGAAGATTGAACAGCGACGACCATTACACTGCATTTACCGGGATTCGCCACCGAACGCTAAAAATATATACGGAGTGTGGGGCCACGACGTCGTGATTGATAAACGTGAAACAATAGCGAGAGCGACGTATTATCTCCTCTCTCCGTGGCTGGAAGCGATTTTCAGATTCGGGATTTTCATTTTCAAGTTGTTACTCCCGCATGATGATGTGTTTCACTCGATTTGTTTATCGAGTGGAAAATCAGTTACCTCAAGTGGTGCAAAATGACTTGCAAGAAAGGCGGTCGTAAAATAATGCCTTTATATAAGTGATGGGTAACATCTTGATTACAAATATTCTGCAAAAGATAAATAGAGCGAAGATGAAAAAGGGCGATTATTAAAATTTTACATTATTGATGGTTAATCAATAGTAATTGTTAATGTTTCTGTTTCAAACTGCAAAAAGCAATCTAAAACAAAGAAATCTCCTACTCTATGACCTAAAGCCAAAACTGCATTAACGACGACTTTGTACAATTACAGTGAGCCACGTGTTAATACTGTTATTTCCGTCAACCGTTCAGGCGTCTTCGTCGGGTGTAATGTGAACATTCGTTGTTTGTTGAGCATTAATTAGAGATGATTACGATTGCTAGCGCAACCCGCAAATGAGCACTAGCTCTCTTCAGGCATGCGTCTCCGAGTAGCGTAGCCTTTAGGCATCACGTCGTCATTATATTTCGACACCTCCATTCGTTTTATTTGCTTAACGAACTTCACAGAGGTGCTTCCGCCAAAGTGAGTATTAAACATATTTAGCTGGCCCATATACACAGGCAACAAAGGCAACCCGATGAAGACAATATGATGAAATGCTCCCACCTGCGTTGGCTTTAATTAATTGCAGACTTTCCTCGGTTATTCGCCAAGTAATTGTGTAGTATTTGTGCAGTATTGTTTCGAGATCTGCCAGTTTGGAGAGATGTATACAGTGTGCTTCATTATTAGCTTTACGTCTTTTGTTTAATGATATAAACACTATTGTTCTGAGTCCGCTAGCGAAACAATGCTTTGGAAAAGTGGGTCTAGTACACATCCTTTCTAGCATTCATAACTGGCGGGCGTTTTCATGCAAGAATTGTTTTAACCGAAGTAAGTCACTGTAATCCACTGAAAACAAAAGCCATCCTTGAGACTAAACGTCCACAAAAGTGGATACCGGAATAACAAGAAATGAATTCACAAAGATTTATCGTTCAAACTTTTGCTACAAACAGACGTTACAAAGGAGCATAGATCTTTTATAAACATCTCCAGCATTGGAAGAAATAATTCACCTGTTATATCTTTTGACCTATTATTGTTTCAAGGATACCCGTTTTAGTTCTCGCAGAAAAGTTTCTTTAAAGTGGGTCAAATTATGCAAAGGTGATAGCAAAAGTTTCTTTGATCCATCCGCATTTTAAACTACAAGAATTGAATTATGTTCAAGACATCATAAAGTTGTAAGCCAGTTTTAATACAAATCGTCAAATCATTGGTCAAGTGTCTGGAACTTTTCATTGATGGCGGTGTTATCTACTTAACCATGAGGCAAAGGATAACGATAACAAACAAACAATTATTTCTTCTCTTTACCCCTTCATCACTGGCTATTAATTCAAGTAATATTAAATAGATTTTAAAATCAACCAGTTTTTATTTATTTTTTTATACACAAAATGTAAAGATTTACGAAATGTGTGCGTAATTAAATATGAAATTAAATCTTTTAATATGTTATCATCTGAGACTAATGCCCGTTGGTTCAATTTTTCCTTACCTCACTACGTTCACGGGATTATTGAGCGTTGAAATTACAAATTCACGGGGTTAAAAATTGCGTCGTCCTGGGACAATGAAATTACTGTAGGTTACTTGTGCTTTATGGCGGGTTTTGCGGCGCTAATTGTGCAGACTGGATTGGTGTTTAAAATTAACAATGTGGTCGGGCCTAGGCAGCCTAATCCTGTAAAGAACGGGAGAGCACAGATGATTTTTCCATAAATTTATTTAGTATGAATGGCTTTAATACCATTGTTTCTTATCAAAATAGAAAATTAAAAAAAATCGAATTATATATTGTGTAATAGTGTGTAACCCGGATCCGGATTTGTACAGTCTATTCGAAATATGGTAGTCGATTTCGAATCAATGAATTAATTATAGTGTAACCTTGAAAAGCTCCAAACGAGCTAAGTAGATGTCATTTCGTTTATATACATGTATGTATTTAATGTAATAATACGTGTTCTAAAAAGGAGGCAGCTATAGAATGATCAATAGTATAGAGTGGCCGCGATGAAACGACGAAAATGATTAACACTATTATTTTTGTTAAAGTCAGTGCTCTAGTTGTTGTGCGAGCAAGTGTCTGTGTGTTATATATATATATATATATATATATATATATATATATATATATAAAACAAATATTCTGTGCCTTGTACAGCAAATCTATTAATTAGTGTTTATAGATTCTTCAAATGTTACTTGGTTGGTGCAAATATATTAAACAGATAAGATGACTACTTATGGACTTCTAAACCAGCCAACTTATTTGAAATAAACTTGACTTGGATTACAACTTATGATCAGCAGATGTTTGTACCTTCATATCTAGCAGCTATACGAGTAATTAGTGCTCTCTCTAACTGCAGTTCTTGCAAGTTTCAGTTACATAGCAGTTCATCTAATTGCTGTAGATGCAGCTCAGTTTATTTGCCTTCATCAACGATAAATTACATTGTAAGCCACAACTATCCCGCGGAAGACAAAAACCGCAAGGGATTGGTCAAACACTAGATGCAGTTTACAGGAGAATATGTTGAGGCTAGCAGGATCCGTTTCCTTGTTTTTTTATAGTTTTATATTTTAATCCGACAGTAGTTAGACAATGTTTTTGAATACGATTTTCAAGCTTATAAAGTTTCGCTTTTCACAGAACGCTTACAAATGGCAATTGTGTTATGGTGAATGTTTTCAACGTTGTATTTCATTTTATCTCGTACTGATGTTCCATTACATCGATAACCACAATGATGATAAACGCAACGTGTGTGGCACAGCCGCCTTTTAAATTTCCAAACAATGCAGTGAGGGCTGTATTGTGTAATACTGCATGCATTTGCTAGCTTTAACCGGAGGCAGATATGTAAATCAGTTCATGTTAGGGAACAATCAAGCAACTTTGATCAGGATTTATTAGTTAAGAACATCCACAATAGGTTTCCGGCAAATCTTTGTTGATAGGAATGCTAATTATTTTTACTATTTGCACAAGGCAATGTTTAAAGCAATCAGGCACGCAGCTGGGGGGCGGTCAGAGTGGACAAACTGGACAATGCCCACTGTAAGAAATCATATTCATATCCCATCTGCTACAAAAAATACTTAATCAAAATAGAAAAATATATGACAATGCATTCTGTCCGCAATAAATTGACACGACAATAAAGCCACCTAACCGCCGTTCTTAAAGGAAGTGACTTACTTTTTGTTGACGGACAAGAACCGACATACATAGAAAGGTGTATACTGTCTGCACCGCAACGAACTACAGATAGATCTATTTCGCTGTCGTTAGAGCTCATCAGTGCAGTTTAGGTCTAGTGCAGACAGCATGGCATAGAACTGGTTTTGCCTATATACCAAAGGCTTGGTATGAAGTCGGTTCGTGGCTGTCAGCAAAAATTATTTTAAATTATATGTACTACTTTATCGACACTATGTACTCGTATTTATCTGAGGACCATGTTAGTAATACTTTTCCCGTCTTACCTATAAAAATACTCTTTGAACACTTGTTTTATGTTAATCAGGGCGTGTACAAAAGGCTGCTGCAATGCATGTAGATTACTCGCACGCTGCATTAAAATATTCATGCGCAAAATCTCACACAGTTCTTCCGTTCTTCCCGCTTGCGGCGCGAACATGCACCAACGGTTGTAAATATAAATTTGAGCTTAGCACATGAGAATCCTCGGCGTATCGCGGAGATACCGTGACAAGATCGTTTTGTTATTTATATTTCAGCCGTTCTTGAAATATGACCGGGCTTAAAATAACGGTAGCCGTGATGCGAGCTGTCAGTATACGCCGGAACCCTATTGACCTTTGCCATTCTATATTTCTGTTATAAATTGGAACTATGTATATATTCCCCTCAGACGTCCACAATGGACCGAGACTCACAATTTTCTTGCGGCAAGGATTCGGTCATCGCAAACAAATGGGTCACGCGGGCCACTTCACAGCAACGAGCGATTACAGTCATTACTCAGTGTTTGCGGGTGGTTTGTAATTGAAATAGGTACGAATGCATGGCTAGGAGGAAAAATTTATTTTTACTTGCCGGTAGGACATCAAATTTCAGATTTAGTCAACAATCATTTTAATTGCCTCTGTTAGAACTAATTTTTGCGTCGCGTTGTAATAGTAATAGTAATGAGGAGTCATGTGCTATTTTTATTAAAACAGATGTTGATGCAACATTTCTATCAATTATGATACGCTGTCTTGAATGTTTGACACTACAATTTATTAAAACCTTATTGCAAATTAGCTGTTTGTTACTCTATATATATTATTGGTTTAATCTATTTGTGACTTTGGAAAACATACACAGAAATTGGTTCTTCTTGTTGAGAATGATATCTAAATTATTTTGCTATATTGCATTACATACTTACGTTTTATCATTTTCTGAAAAGATGGAAACCACAGATTCAGAAAGCTATTTCATGTTTAAGTACAGCGTCTTATAAACATACATTTGGAAGAGAGATTAAAGACAATTTAGTGTTTTATTGTAACTATTTAATGACTTCCAAAAAACTCGACTTTACAGCGTAGGTATTCAATGTTGATGAATGTATTAGGTTTTCTGTTTCTATCGAAATTAGTACATGCCCACTGTTATTTATTTTACTAAAAAGTTTGCCTTTTTCAAGAGGATATTCAATTTCTGCAAATATATTCTTCTCTACTGAGCTTTTCAGTTTAGTTAGTTCTGCACAAGATTCAATTGTTTGAAAACAACCTGAGACTGTAAAAACATCTTCAAGCCCTTCAAGTAGTAAGCAGTCTTTTTAATGTTAGCTTTATTGTATTATTATTTCGCAAATTATTGATAACATTTAAACTGATAAAAGTGCCATAATACATACATTATCTATATAAAATTCTGGTTATTAGTCCGAATTGGTAAACCTACATCTAAAATCCATTTTACTACAGCTTTAGTTTTTTGTTCATTAGATATGCATAAATTTACATCAACAGGTAAGGAGTTGTTCTTCCTCAAATTGAATTTTGCGCAGTACTAATTTAAAATTAATGTCATTTACTTATGATAATTGACGTTAGGCATCAATCAACGCACTCCTAAAAAGTTCTAATTTTTTACACGTAATATACACATTTTCTATTAATTTTCTTTATAATTAAACCCAAACTACGAAAATAAGGTTATAGTTAAATACTTCTCTTCAGGTAATGTGGACGTGTGAATACTATATAAAAGATGAAAGTGGGAATTTACCCTATATATTTAGATGGTGGTAGTCAGAATTTTGTAAACATGTATCAGTTCATTTTAAAAATTATCACCTGTGTCAATTATGTGTAGCAACAAATGGCACTAGCCATTTCCGACATATGTGACATAAATTTTAATTATCATAGTAACATAATCTGAATATATATCACAACGCATTACCTATTCATAATATTGTATTTACTGTGTGGACTTGCCCTATTGTGGATTTGTAATCTGTTTGAGCAATAAACCTTTGTTATTATTATTTATAATATAGTCTTTGTTGACGATTATGGGCGATTTTAGCCAGAGTCCCTACATATATATAAAACGGTTCATTAAGTGGTCCTCTCAGACGTAAAGTTTGTTCCATCAGATAAAAGAAAGTCGTCGAACAGCGCGACACTTGAACGACTCTATCCATTTCCTTCAACCTACATATTAGAACCTGTAGTACTTTTCGGTGGCTCGATAATCTAATTTGGCGAATGATACTGGCTCCTGTTCGTCTCGCTGGCCCTACACGAATTTAATTAAGCTTTAAAACACAACCCCGCTGTAATCTCATAATATCGGCTTTTTTGCCACCGCACCTAGTCTCTGAGGATGCTCTGCTTAAGTGCCATAACGATTTTACATTATATTTGAACCGTGCACAGCTCTGGATTTATCAAAAGTAATCCCCGACTCGACTAAATAGAATCCTGGCCGACTGCCAAATGTGCTAGAGACTCTAGCGGATGCTGGAGAGGAAGGGAAACGAATTGATTTAAATAGGTGATATATTTATATGAGATTACGTACCACAACACGCAAACAGATATATTTATTACCGTAAAATCGTTGAGGTTTTCGGAAAGTGCAGGATATAAGTCTGGCAAGGGAGCGAAGGCCACGCCTCTTTTTCTGTGTTTTTCCTGGAATGTCTCGCGATAAGTAACTTGTGCGCAGAAAGCTGTGACTTTCTGTATCCAACCCACGGTTCGTTTGAAGTTGAAGCCTTGGTTCTGGCAACTGTGTCAAGTTGTAGAGACTATGATTGGGTGTCAAAAATTTGTAATTTGGTAAGACACGCATGGACAAATTTAGATCAACTTTAAAACAACTGACTTTATTCTTTTAAATTAAAAAAAATAATAGTTAATTAGCTTTTTCCCATAACATCACAAAGGCTTAATAAACAAAGCGAGATCTAAACTGATCTAAAATAAAGGAGCAAGGCACCCTTTTAAGTTTAAATTCTACAAGCTGTAACGCAAATGGTCAACAGTCAACACTTCACATCATCTCATGATCTTTTCGTAATCATTTTTTAATTAATGCCATACAGGTACATAGATTTTGAGAAATTTCATGTCCCCAAAAGCATGCTCTTAAAATTCCGCCTTGATAATATTCCACAAAATTTGGAGAACGGCGCTAACTAAATTTAGAGTACGTACGTGCAGCATACATTCGTTCTACTATGGGTATTCAACACGATCGAAGTGCTGGCATTGTATAGTTAGAAAAAAGGCATCTGTAAAGAGGGGGCAATAAAAAGCGTGCCGACGAATAGTCTAAAATTCCTTGTGAGCAATTATTTATACGGAATTGGAACAAATGTATAAACTTTAATGTTGTTTTGAGCGCTATAACAAATTAAAAAACTAGGTAGGTACCTATAGCAGATATATTAAAGGTAAAAGTAATGTACATTGCAGACCCTATTCTTACAAGACAAACTTTATTAATTAATTAGTAGATCAATAGAATCAATATTCGTTAAAAGACTTTTATTTTTTTGTTGTTGTATCCAGATACCCAGACATTTCTACCGCAAAATTTGTAGCAATACTAGAACTTTCTTCACTGCTTTAGTACTTCTTGACCCTTCTAAATCTCTACTGGATGTCTGGTTTGTTTCTTTATTACTTTTCACGTTATTTGTACATCTAGTAAAACCCTTTAAAATGAGTTTAGGCTAACTTAGAGAAAAGTCAAATATTTACGTGTGATATAAGCGTAAACTGTGAGAGGAAATATGAAAGACAGACAAACAATATAATTGCGAATGCAATTTGCCAAAATTTAAATTTAGCAGATGAAGGATATATAGTCAATCTATACAATCGCAGTTTTATAAACTCAGAATTACATTTTTGAAGGAATAATTGTTTGTTTTAGACTTGACACATTGACTCAATTAAATCAAATCAGCTTTTGCTGAAATTAAGATACCAAAGTATGTTAATGCAGAGAATCTACTCCTGCTACATCATGTACATACATATTGCTCAGTTTATACCAAAAATAGTTCAGTTAAATCGATATTTTATTCGAGTAGGTGTAGGCTACTTATATCGTTTGCTTGGGTCAACCTTTATATTAGTGTTGTCTGTCAACCAGCATTTCTAAACACGTGGGACATACGAGCAAAAATCAACGGAAGTAAATCGGACAGTTCTAAAGGGCTTTCTCGTCTCATAAATAGTTAAAACAGATATAATCGTCCATTCCTCTTTTTGCAGTTATCCTGTCAGTCGATACGGATTTCACAAAGAGGATTATCCCTCCATCCTACGAGTTTCCAGCAGGTAATAATGCTAAAACAAAATTCATTGTTCTTGTATGAGGGGCAATCCACTTTTTAGTGACGCCCACCCATTCACAAAATCCCAACTAATACGATTACGGATATTACTAAAACATATTAATTATGATTATAAGTAACACTACTAATCTGTCTCGATTTTAAGCATCTCATTAATTAGCAAGCATTAAATAGTATAGTATTCCGCATTTATTGGTTATTGAATTAAAGATTTGTAGGTATCTAAATATAATTATCCATTAACATGCTGTACAACAGTCTTCCGCTACCCTAAATACAGTGTGTCCCAATTATAATTTTGTCCAAGTTTGAAAAAGTACTGAAAGAATTGAATGTTATCTTGAAGGTGGAACAAATTATATCCTGGTTTCAGAGTTATATCTTGTTGACCTGTTTCAGATTTTAGGATGTGCAATTTTAGTTGAAACTCATTTAATATAAATGATAAGTAAACATTATGTATGTGGTATAAGATTTGCATCATTTGCGTTGTTTTTAAATTAGTTCCAGACGTCATTAACAAATGTGCGTTGCTGAGTGGCATTGTATCAACTACAGACAACGCGAAAGCCGCTTCAGTGCAACGTACTGATATTACCTTTGAATGTACAATGCTTATATACCTAAATAATGAAAGATGTTATGATTAGTCTATGATTTTTTACGCTGTTAGCTCTTGTTGCGTTGTTTTGTGTATTGCGATGAACGTCTCAGGTCAAAAGACGAAGTGATATCGATCGACGAAGAGGGTAGAATCAAAATTGACAAGAGCAATTATCTGTTTAGGTAAAAGCCAAGCAATTTTAGCTGTGATTGGCAGCTCGAATCTTATTATACTAAAGTTTAGTCAACTCGTGTTTGTGTTTTTAAACAGGTTTGCCTTGTAATACAAAGAGAGTCGTTAATAATATTCGTTGATAAAGCGCTCAAAGCGTTTTCTTCTTTAACGTCAGTGTCTGCGGTTGTAGGGTTTGCGGTTACTAACAGACTAACGGAAGGTAATTATTAATACGAGGAGGTATTGTTGTCGAACTATACGGTAGACTGTGTTTCTTGCTTAAGCATAAAGATTAATCACGTTAATTAGTAGACATAGCCTGTTGTTCTGGAAATGACAAATTTCTCTAAATAAAGTTGACAGAAGTAATGCTAAAGTATGTCATATAAGATTTCTCCGATACTTCTGCTTGCTTCCTCCTTATTCTTTTATTTGTTTAACAGCTTAGTGGGCCCTCGCTTAGCAACGCTTTACGTTGCTAGCCACACAGATGCACAGCAAATTTTACCGTTTATAAATAGCAAACAAACGGTGGTTATAAATATTTATTAGCGACTAATTAACTACTACTACTACTTTGTTTCATTTAGCAAGGCCCAATCTTTATTGCACATTTTGGTAAAAAACAAGCTGTAGTTGCAATGCTGACTAATAAGCGCAGAAAATATTTGCTTCAGAATGAGTCATATAGTGAAAATACTCATTCTTTTGTGTGCTAATTGGGTGGGAACAAATATAATTGCAACGCCTTTAACTCTACTTTCGAGATCTTGAACGTGGTAAAATATTTCATTCCTAACGAATTTCAACACAGTTTGAATGATGATATTGCGATGATAACCAGAACATTTTTAAATATACAAACTTAGGTCGCTGGCCTTACCTAAGCCGCCATAACTTGTTTATGTTTAATCAAGTTTAATAAACACAGGTCAACAAATTCTCGTTGTCGACGACGACGATCAACCTCGAGAACGTTTACCTGAGGTGGCGTATCGGGGAGCGGTTAATTGCTGTAACAAACGGTTTCTTTATTGAATTAGCTTCGGAGAGACCGAGGGTCGAGAAACTTTGATAACCTGTTATGGAAGCTTTCACGTTGACAGGGGGTAGAAGCTCAGGCGTTGACCAACAGTTTAATGACACCTAAATGAACCGGACGGGAGCGTCTATTACGATTACAACTTCCTTGATCCATCGTTTTAACAAAGACAGTGGTAAAGCCAGGTTCCGTTCAGTTATCGAACCAGATGCTGGTCCTCGCCCACGCATTGGGTATGAATGACCATGGACAGAGACGAAGAAACATTAATTTTTAATTAAAATATCCATGCATTTTGGAACAGCAATGTTTATCACTGTAGATATCCTATATTCACAACGTACCCTTATTTGCATTTCTAGTAAGTAGTAGACAATGCCGCGCGCTGGTGTACACCGCGTGGGTTTGATTGCAATTACTATGTTTGCCTAAGCAAGAAATATCTAACTTACAACAAAGGTGTACGCCTCTGAAAGTTTTGATACAGAACTGGTTTTAACTGTAAAATCACAATATCTGATCTGATCCTAAATAACAGTATAGAAAAACAGACGTAATGTACTCTAAAGCAGAGGCTTGTTCTTTTATGTTTATGTTATTTTCTTTTAAAATGACTGTAACTTGCACAAGACTATAAGAACAGACAGACAAAAGCGCTACAAAACAAGATCAAATTGTTATCCCGCACGATGAATACAATGCCTGCGTCCCTTTCAAGATACAAAACTGTATTTATCATTTCCATTGATCTAATTTCTCTAATAGCGCTTTCCATTCCATGGAAAAATGTGTACCCTAACTACACTACCCTAACTCACCCACTAACTCACTAACAGTGATGCTAGTGGAGTGCGTTTTTGCTATCGTTGCGGATTCTACTCTTTGGATAATTTCTGCCCAGTGCTATAAAAGTACCAGAATAGCTCGCAAGGCAGGGTACTTGTAGAATGTCAAACTGATGGATGGGAGAGCCTGCCCGAACTTTTTTACAGGCGTCATCTTTTACCGACAGGAAGTAAGCGGTTTGTCCCACAAAAGCTGAGTGTCGATAAAGGCAAACCGCGGAAGAAGATAAAATTCTGCGCAATAAACGCGACAATCCTGATGAATCGCCGACTTCACCAACGAATTTGAGAGATCAATTTAGCACCTCAATTTGTAAAATGGCCTTAACGTCATAATAAATCGTTTTAATGTGTCAACGCGGATATGAAGAGGAATAATGAACTTGGCGCGTTTGGAATGGTCCTAAAATTGACTCGTGCCCGGAACAAGTTTTGGAATGCGTGATGTTATGTAATGAAGGGTCATTCCCTCCTGCTGTTGAAATGTGGGGGTGGGGTTAAGGTAACTTTGCAACATTGCAATGCAGTGCTTTTGTTTTCGTAATTTCAACATTTACAGCAATTAAACCCTTTAGGCAATACATCAAAGACAAAGCCATCCCTGAATACTATTTATTTGTTTTAGCCCTGTTTGTTCTGGTCTTTCATCTATTTAATTTTTTCTCCTTGTGCTTTTCTTCATTTGTATGTCATACTGTCAGACCTTAGCTTCGTTAATGCTGAATTCACACTTTTTGTAGAGATACTGAGTTCTGTTGAAAGTTTCATGGCATAATTAAGCCCCATCAAGTTTATAATTTTAGAATATGTTTTTGACTTTGTATGCATGTATGTATGTATGTTTACTATGTTGTTTACTTAATTCCTTCATTTTTCTCTATTAGCGTGACATCAAAATTATTATTTTGCTTCTAAAAAATAACTGTTTCTCAGTACTAATCTTATTTTTAACATAACCATTGCAACACCATATCGTTGTTTAAATTATGAAATTTAATTTAAAAAATTGGTGTAGCAATACTTGGATTACAGACTTACTTCTAGGTAATTAATTTTATTGACTAACAACTAAAAAGTGATCGATAAGTACGACATTGCCTTCCACACATCTCGCCATGTCGCTCTGTTTTCGGTACGTGCACTGGTGTATACTTTGTGCTGCTGTGAAAATTCATGTAGTCAAGTTCATTTTTTGGTTTTACATGTATTATATTAATGCAAAATAATCAAATAAACATAAGATTATATTTGCAGGACTTTGTTTATTGTTAGGTGTTCTATCAGTTATTTGTGCAACCATTTTTTTCTAGTATCTTATTAGGAAAAAGCAGCATGATAATTGGCTGCACATTCAAGTAGATGGTGGTAGATCTCAAAGACGAGACGACCTTATGATGGCTCGACTCGAAGTGATGTTACTTTGATTAAGCATTTCTGATTTCTCAAACATACGGCTCTTGTTGTGTCAACAAAAATATAATTGTATATTATTTTAGAGATAATTGGCTTGAAATGGCGTTCGAAACCATTCGTTACGAGCCCATATCAAAAGATTCATTTTATATTTTAGGATAATTATTTTATTTGAGCTTTATTTGAGTTTATTTGAGTTTCGTAAATCCGATTGGCCTAATGCTCTGGATGTTTTAAACCTTGACATAGAATCGACGCCTGTGCTTCCGCGCTTGTTGGCTGGAAAGGGTCGCTGTCAAAATTTATGACCTATTTCTCCTTCTTTCTGGTATTGTATTTTTGCGTCCGACAATTCCCGGGGTCCTGATTAGAGTGGCCGGCCCCAGGATTGTGTATTTTGCTCCGAACGACGAATAGACAACGGAAATGAGGGATTTTCCGAATTTAATCATCGCGAAGGGAGACTAGACCCGTTTCGGACGGTTGGTTACACGACGATGAGCGAAACGTGGCATTTTCGACGTTATGCCGCGGGTTGATGGCACCTGGACCCGGTGACGTCAACCTGGTCCTTTCATGTTTTCCTTTGTGCGAGTTAAGGGGTTCAACGGTTTACGACTAAATCGTGCCGAATGCAGCACAATGGATGGCGTTTTATGGTGCCTTGCTAATGCTTATTCTTTGACATTCTGTACGACAGGATATATTATTAGCAGCAGCGAAAGAATTCGTACGCGTTTGTGTTTAACAGCTGCACTTTGATGATTATTCCCGAAATTGGTATACCATCTGCTACCAGACCAATTCCACGTAATGAAAATTTGCCGGTACTAAATTAAAAAGAAATTAGACAGCTTTGGGATGAGTACTGGACTTACAATACGAGGCATGTTTTTTAAGTAAGTACCGTTTTGCGATTCCGCCGCCGCAGCGCTACGGTCGGCGTTCCGCGCATGCGCGCTGGTTACCTACATCTCTTGTCAACGCACTGACGCCATTACAGTTTGATTCTTCATTGTATCGTTGTTTACTGAGTGTTTAAGATGCCTCCGACAATCGTGAGTCCCGCCGATCGTGAAGTACGGGCTGTTTGACGATTTCTTAGTGCTAAAGGCGTAAAACCGATCGATATTCATCGTGAGATCTGTGAAGTTTACGGACAAAACATTACGAGTGATGGAATGGTAAGGAAATGGGTGAGAGCATTTAAAGATGGCCGCACAAATGTGCATGATGAAGAACGGAGTGGGCGTCCTTCGGTCGTTAATGAAGATTTGGTGCAGAAAGTGAACGAAAAGGTGAGAGAAAACATACGCTTTACAATTTCATCATTGTGCGACTGCTTTCCTCAATATTCTCGTAGTGTTTTGTATCGCATTGTGACCGAGAACTTGAATTTCCGGAAATTGTGTTCACGTTGGGTTCCGAAAATGTTGACGGATTTGCACAAAACCCAACGTTTAGGCAGTGCATTGACTTTCCTTGAGCAGTGCCACAATGACGGTGAAGATTTTTTAGACCAAATTGTTGCTGGTGACGAAACATGGGTGGCCTACGTCACACCAGAATCGAAACAACAATCCATGGAATGGCMACATTCATCATCACCCAAAAAAGTGAAGTTTAAGCAAACAATTTCTGCCCGGAAAATCATATGCACAGTTTTTTGGGACAGACAAGGAGTATTGCTAGTGGAGTTTCTGCCTCGTAATGAGACAATCAATGCAGCGTCTTATTGTAAGACACTGAACAATCTGCGTCGTGCAATCCAGAACAAAAGACGTGGCAAGTTGAGTAAGGGTATCGTTTTGCTGCATGCCCGTCCACATGTGGCTAATCGGACCAAAGATCTCATCAAATCTTTTAAATGGGAAACTCTAGATCATCCTCCATACAGCCCTGATCTGGCGCCCAGCGACTACCATTTATTCCTGCACTTGAAAAAACACCTGGGTGGTCAGCGTCTTCAAGACGATAACGAAGTCGAAACATTTGTGATACAGTGGTTAACAAGTCAGGCGGCAGAATTTTATGAGAAGGGTATTCAAAAACTGGTGCCACGTTATGACAAGTGCCTCAATATTCACGGAAATTATGTAGAAAAGTAGATTAAGGTACAGGCTTTCATGTAAGATAAAATTATTGCGATATCTTTGCACGTCTTTTTTTAATTCCAAAACGGTACTTACTTGAAAACATGCCTCGTAAATAATTGTTATTTAATCAATTTTAATAAGCAGCGAACAGTGTGTCTAATATAGGGGATGTCAATATCCATTGTACTGTGTGGACAACGGTGTAGAGCAAGAATTCAATTTGGGTCCATTGCTCTTTATTTTAGTTTATAGCGATACTGTGAAAATTTCAGATTGTAAAATGTTAAATTAGACATGAACAGGAACAAATGCTTTGGTTGAATCAGTCAATCCAACTGTTGCAAAAGGGCGGCCAGGGATTCTTCAAAACCGTATCTTAAAAATCATACAGGTACGATAAAAATCTTTACTCTCCGACCCAGTTCCTCTATAAAGACATGGGCATCTTTTCAATAAAAGAACCCAATCTCAAGAGTCTACTGCTGTTCCATATAAAAATTGTTTACTCTAGCCACAATACTAGCAGTAATAAATCGTCTCACTTACAAACTAGGTGAAATGTTTTCTCGCAGAGTAAAAGAAGATTTCGATCAGAAATAGCCTACCTACACATTTTAAGAAAAAGTACCGCCTGCGCTTCACAAACTCAATTATATATATTTCGTTAACTTCACGTGCGACCCTTTAGGTGTTGAATTCTTGTTTTAACGAGCACCCTATGACATTTTGGAAAAGGTGACGCTCATGGCCGGGAACGTATTGTACTAGAGCCTAACACGACCACATGTTGGCATATACCGTGGCAGCCTTTCCGCAATTTCATAAGTACATTCGAAAAACACAAAAGCACTGCATTTAAGATTCTTTAGTTAGAAGATGAAGACTTATATTAACGTAAAAGTTAAGAATCTCAAGAGGCAACCAATCACCTACTTTCATGTCTACCTATGTATCTTCGCAGCCAACGATATCCACGAGAAGAGGAACTACTGTTTACAGTTATATATCTCACTATACTTGAAATCGAACTGAATCGAAACTTTCGTGGATTCGACAAAGTTTCTTCGAGTGCTTACGTGCGATATAATACTTTATTCTATAACAGCATAACTCGTATAAAATATAAATAAGTTTAAAGTTTCTGACAGTTTCACGTACGCCACAGTATTGGAGGGAATCAATACGAGTATAAAGGATGGGGTATCTTCTACTTTTCGTTAGCATACGTTGCCGTAAATATTCGTTGGTTAATCTAAAATGCAATTGTCCACATTCAACTCTATACCTTCTTAATTTAGCAATAAAAGTGGTTAATAATAAGTATTGATTAAGGCTGCCTTGACGTCAATATTTTTCAGTTATATTAAAATTAAACTGTAGTTAACTGTTTTTCTTTTGATAACTCTCCAAATATTACTAGGTACTTGTTTTTGTCAATAGGAGTTCGTTCATACGAACAGAATTGTTATTAGTATTTCTTTGTTCAGTTCATCCTACAATAATCATATATATTTAGTTTTAAGATTAAGTTTGGATAAAACTATTAGCTATAAAACAAAATAAAATAAAGATGTGCAAAGTAAACTACATAATGTGCAGGTCTGTAATGCGACCAGAATAAATATTTTATTCCTTGAAGAAGTTGATTAGAACCTTTGTTTGGATTATTGTATTGTACATTAAATTGTAAAATTTGAATGTACTTCAGACAAAATTAGTAGTTCAGCCTCAGAATTATTCCAGAATCTATGGTTCAATCTATAAAGCTTTTTGGGCTCAAGGAAGAGATAATTTCTTAGTGTGCCATAAACGGCCACAGAAGTTTAAAAATTCGTTTTCAGTCGTAACGGGTTATGAAAAACCTAATCCGAACCCTGGCTAATCTATGATCTACAGCACTGACATAAGGAGTCTTACGTAGGTGACCTTGTGATTCTCGAAATTTTCCAGGGAGCACGTTAGGCTCGCACGTATAAAACATAAATGGCCTCAAAGTTTCCCCCACAACCGAACGTACCATATTACCGAAGGTAATAAATACAAAAGAGCGATGTCCTCGTCTCCGGACTTATCTTCTAACGCTGAAAAGGCCGCCGCCGCTCCTCCGTTAATTGTGCCTTTAACTTAAAAGATACCCTTTCAAAATTGAAACAGCAATATCCCATCCAACAAATAAAGATTTCCAGTCCAGATTAGCCGGGTTCCTTTCACAGTGAGCTGACTTTTTTGCGAAATGAGATAACAAAGCGGACGACGGTGCGGCCGTCACATATTTGAATCTATCAGATAACTCAGCGGATTACCGAGATTTCCGCCACCAAGCCGCACATTTACTTTAGTGAAAATTTGTTTCAGTGGAAGGCCTCCATTTTTATTCATCCCCAGAAAAACTGTCGACTTAATTGGGTCGGTGCTAAGACGRTAGCGAAGTTAATTACTTAGCCAAAGGAATGGCCCTGGTACGCGCACAGTGGAACGGGACGCATTTAAAGACGGAGATAAGTAAAATGCATTGAAGATGTACCAAAAGACCGTCGGTACGTTGAAATTGTAATTCATTATGTGTCAAGTAAAACATTATAATTGTTTTAATTTCCAAGTTCCACAAACTTTTTGCTTGATATTATAGTAATGATTAAATGAATTTAATAATGTAGGGATTAAGATACAATTTTAATATACATACTCGTAGATGAAGGCATAAGGATTTTTTGTTAAGATTAGTTGCTTCATTAGCTTTATTTAACTGATTATATTGATAACTATTTCATTATTTCTGTATAGGACAGATAGGTATTATAATTCTCACAATGACAGTAACCTAACCTGGACACACCTGTAGCTTAGAATGTCATTAAATCTGAACATGTATAATTATATCACGGAACATCTAGAGTTGAAAAACTGTTAAGCCCTGCGCCCTTATCGTAATCCTTTATAAGCTCTGCATTCACAAACCCCGGGGCTTTAATCACCTAAAAGGTAAAAACATTGGGCCCACCTTGGCGAGAAAATAAATATCTTCTTCATTTTACAAACTGGCGAAGTAAAAGGAACGAAAAAGGAGGGGGGCGGCTGTTGATATTTCAGGATTTGCGTTAAGCTACCTCTAGTAATCACTCAGAAAATACAAGCTTCAGCAAATCCTCTGAAAATCAGCGGTGCATAAATAATTTCTCGTCGTGAACACTTCCTACTCCTACCTCACGTAGGGTGTCGCCTGAAAGAAATATCTGAGCGGGTATAGTTGGCGGACGGAACTAAAGTTAAAAATGAAGTCATTATGTTTTTGTGTGTTTTTTTTTATTGTGAAAGTTGTACCCTTACAGCATCCTAGCTCGGATGGTCATCCTTATGAGATGAGGCAGCACCATGCACTATCGTATGCTAACAATTTTTTAACACAAGTTCGTCTCACCCATATCTCGTAGGTATTAGTTCTAAATTATAATTTTATTAAGCCAGCAACAGGCAGGTAGAAAAAATGTTGATGAATGTTAGATATGTAAAGCAATTCACCAAACGTCACTTCTTTATTAAAAAGGCCTTTCTTTAAGAATGGTATATACATTTCTCAAAATTCAAGGAGACGACACAGTGGCTTGGGGGTCATGTTACTTTCATCTGAAAACAAATCTTATAATCTGCATAATCGCGCTCAGTAGATTGAAATCGGACGAAGCTACGATGGTTCCAAAAGTGGCAAGGCATTTTCAGAATTTACATTACTAACAAATGTGTCTATTTCCCCCTGTTTTTGAAAAATGGGTGGATATATAACAATGCTGTTTAGGTCTGAGTTGTAATTAGCACTACAATTTGAAATATTTTTTTTTCGGTAATTAACAGTGTATTCGGAATCCATTCACTTACTCTACATGCGTTCAAAATAATTAGGGGTTTTCCCCAATATCTTTTGGTAGCGTCGTTATGCGTGTCCTACCAAATCTCATCTATTTCATTTCTCAATTCTGTAGTTCATCGCTCGAGTCGTTCACTTCCCATAATTACATTGATAATCTTTTGCTAATATTCTATTCCAGCACAATTTTTAGCAACGTTGCTGTACTTGTTTTAACGCTCCTGTTCAGCAAATTCAGCACTGATGATGTTGATACTTAATTTAATTAATTTTTTTCATACATTCGATATGCAATTGTTTTCCTTTCTTTTATTTCTCCCTCGGAAAAGGGCGTCGTAAAATAAAAATTATGTCTGAATCAAAAATTACTTAAAAAAGTGTACAAATAAGGTCTCTTCGGATTCCTGTTTTTATCACCCCGAGTCCCACTCCCCTTCTGAATGCCGTTTATCTACAACTACCACAAACGACCCAATAACTGTCTGAGCAAGCTTCCTTTGTGGTGGTAATTCAGCCTACAGGTAAGGCAACTTTTCAATTTAAAATTTAAGGACTATAGTCGTCAATGTAAGATATTTTCCACGTGGAGAAACGGAGTAAAGCGGCACACGTGGCCAAATGGATCCGATGAAACTTAATGTTCGGGAACACATGTTCAAACACATGTAGGTAAATCTGGGCGGCCGTGGCGCAAGCGTTGCAGCTAACTGGTTAAACGGCACGGAATAATTCACTCCGCCCGGAATCTCCGGGTCCCAGCAAATGGGGCCCGGGCGCTCCGGATCCTTGATCTTATTCACGTGAGCCAAGCGAGAGCGTGCCGTTTGTGTGTAATTCGTATGCAAACACTACCGACAAATTTCGTTTCGCAGACTCCGTTAATTCGATAATAAAGTTTAAGTTTCGCGCCCCGCCTAAGATTGAGAAGTTTTACTTTCACATCAGCAAACAGCGTAATGCATTCGCTCAGTCGGCCCATTTGGTCTAATAATCGCCGTAAACGAATTGGGGAGGATGGGTCGTTGGATTTCGGATAAAGATCAGCTGTGTCAGAATCAGATAGTCACATTTAATTACAAAAATCTAATTTCGATAAAAATAACCATTGTTATAGTTTTAGGAAAAGATTGATTGAGCCGAAACATTCTTTCCACAGTATTTTTCAAATAATAGCCTACAAAATAAAGTGAAAAAAGTTTGTCATCGTGTTCAACTTTTTTCAGAATTCAACGATATAATTCCTTTTTTTATTTTACGTCGTGTGTACTATATTGGCAATAACTTAAAAACAAAAAATGACCACTCTATTTCTTGCATAATAGCCTTTTTTCAAATAGTACCCTCTACGGTTGTTTAGAGAAACCAATTTTGGGGCTATTCACATTATTATTAACCTCTTTGAAACTACCTCTAAAACGAGTCTTAGCTTGTTAAATTTGATTCAGGCGTTTAGAAGATACAGTACTTAGAAGATTGGAAGCTATTTCGCTTTGTAGTGACGTTAACATGACAACCAGACAAAGAATTTGTAATAAAACGTTTATATAAAAAATTATATGTATATGGTTCTGTGTGTATCATGTATGTATATATATTACTAAAGCTTCTCTGGAGAAAGGATGTACGAATGCACATTTCTAATTCATAACATGAGTCTATCCGCATCCACAGCCAATTTCAGGTAGAAGTGCAAATAGTACAAACTCAAGGGAGCCATTTGATCATGCCTGATCAAATCCACGTTATTAAACTGATTATGCACAACGGCGATGTGAAAAAGTATGCTAGAACCCATTTAGTTCGTGAAATGCACGTAATTTCAACGGAGGCGCATTTTCACTGCCATTAAATCAGCGCAATTGAAATTTACGTCTCGCGATGCACTTAAAATTTCGTATTAAGACTTCATTATAATACGCCCGGTTTAAAGACGGGTATTTTAGGGGAATATAAAACCCTCTAATGGCTTTATATGCTACTCCATAAATGTTATCGTCTTCTGTTCGCAACATTGCCAACTTAATGTTGTGTCAAAAACCATTAGGGCTGAAGTGCCTGAAATTGTTTACTATTATTTGTTGATGTATGGTTTGGCAGAGCTCGCAGAGAAAAATACAAGAGAGACAACAAGAATAATATTTATTGATGTTTAATGTAGCGAATTAAAATTAATTACTTTAAATTGTTAGGAAAAGACTTAACTAACTTAACTACGAATTCCTATAATTTTGTGTGACAAAAATTTAACGACTGTTGGATTAGAGTATCTCGTATCTCAAACTGTTAGGTTTTCCACATTTCCACGAATAGGAAAAAATATACGGCTCCCAAAAAGACCGAAACATTTTGTGTTTGTTTGTTTTTTTTGTTGATACTTATAACTGCTAAACATTTAAAGTTTGGTGCACATTATTAATTGGCTCCGGGCTATTTTGTGGGTGGAAGGGTGGAAGCAAGAAGCTCCAATGCTTATTTTGAACGCGTGTTTTTGACACTCGAACTTCTTTTTCGGTTTTCTAACAGAGGTTTCGGATTTGTCTCTGCTATTACTAGAACATTTGTCAGATTTTCTTTTTCATAAACTTTCGGTCCGGGTTTCCCAAATGATCCGTAAGATAATAAATTACTTTTTAATCCGGAGTAAATCATTTTATGGGTTTGCCTCCCCTTAAGAAACCTTAAACAGATCAAAACAAATTTATGAAAACATTACTTAATAATTACACCGCATGTTTATTTGCTAACATTCACACTTTCGTAAATTACTAAATAAATAATATATGAACTGTACATACAGTTTGATCTATATCTCAATAAGTATTTGTAATACCAAAAAAACTAATTACGTCATTTTAAATATACGGGGTCTCAAAAAGACAAAAATTCGAAATTCTTCAATTTTTGGCTATAACTCAAGAACTAAAAAAGTTAAACAAAATCTGAAAATAGGACACCCTGTACACCGTAATTCGTATGAATCTCATCAACCATACATGAGAAGATTTTTCTTAGGGATAAACTTCAATTTTGACACTAATCTTTGATCACGCCAACACAACACGTCCTCCCCCTGTTGATGCAGAGACGCGAGCGCTCTGGCGATGCCAACAGTCTGAAAATGGGGTTGATTTACGTTGACTGTGCGGTAAAACGTTGCCCGCCCCCTAAGCAGGTCCGTTCACCCAAACCGGGGACAAATATTAATGCTGCTGCGTCAGAATTCCACCATAGATCCCCGCCGATAGTAACCCGTTATCGGGTGGTTCGAAGGTCGGACGCGTTCTGCTGGGGTCCCCACGGACCCTGCGGCGCCAACACCGTCTCCATAAGCGACGCCAGCGTGATCTGGGTCGGGATGTTTACGGCGTCGCTGCGAAGAATTTTGGGAAGTTCGCGAGTTGTCTTTAGCCCCTATTTTTCACGGCCACGGTCGTTACCGTAACGGGCGGCACTAGCTGGTGCCAGTTATGACTACATTATACGTGATTAGCGTCACCACGGCCGCACAGAAAAATTTACCAAGGAGAAAAGCGTGAAGGCATTTTGGCTTAAGATCGTCAGTGTTAGAATTTTTATTTTATTTATTTTGGTTTATAAAATACATATGGCTGGTAAACATATTCTATTTAAKTCAAAACTAACCCTTCCCTATCCCGCAAACAACAATATAACTAGCAAATGAAAATAATGTTATAATTTCGTAGCGAAATCCTTCATGTCAAGTATCGCCAGAATATAGTTAAAAATAACTTGTTTCTCCAACAATAAGAATTTCAGTAGTTATTTCAAAGAATATCAGTAAAAGTTACAAGAGAAAAGAAAAAGCTCCTGTTTACGTACTAGCCGTCATGTAAAGTTTTTTCTTTGCAGCAAAAGGCTTTATGATGTTTTCTCTTTGTCTGGGATCCTATATTTTCATCAAACAGTCTACAAACCTTTGCAAGTAGCCAAACGAATATCAGCAAACATTAGTAGAACGCCCTTCTTTTTCGGTTTTATCAAATGTTTGTCGATTAGCAGTCCCTCGCACACGATCTGACAAGGGTACACTTTGATATGTCAAACAGCTCCAAGTGTATCAAAGGCGCTCTCACCTTTGAAATGCTTGAACTGAGAATTTAAATGCCTGATTGGAACGACGAGTTTTTTGCGCTGTACACAACGAGAGGGTCGAAGGGAACGCAATATTTACAGCTTAAATAAACGGCAAAGTATAAGAAAATCAATGGTTTTTGAGTACTATACAATTTCACAAAAATACAATAGCAGTATGGCGTAAGCTTTGCACCTAAATTTGCATGCGTAAATATCCTCCATTCGTCGATTATTTAATTGAAAGCTGGATACTGGAAACCAAGGCATGCACTATGTGTGTGTCAATTAATTATTACTTAAATGAGGTTTGCTGATCTACGATTAAGTTTTCACCAGTTTCGCTGTGAACCATGGCTTTGACGTCACTGTTTACATTGCAAGAAGTTACCATTTTCTTTGATTGTCAATAGATTCTGATAATAGAAAATCCGTGTTGTGTTTCGTTATCAAATTTTCCCATTCGCGTTCTTTCCTTAGTTCTGGAACCACAGTCGTGCGAGCTTTTATAGTGTTTCCAGCTAAAAGAAGGTAAGAACGGTTACGCTTTAGGCTATATTAAAGATTTTCTTTTTTATTATTAGGGAATTTTTGCGGTTAATAAAGTATTATCATTACAAGGTTTTAAACTGAATGGCGTTTACTCTTTCGAGGAGATGATATTGTGAGATGTAAATAGAAGAAGAGGCCTGCATGCTTATGTTCTCATCTTTTGCAGTACCAAGAATATCCGCCAAGGTATCTGGAACTTTTATTAATTATTAAATATTTGCAGCACATGACTGTGTAATTGTGTATAATAGCTAAATGCGCCTTATTTTACACAACAAATACTATCCTACTGTGTAGTTGAGTGCCAACTTGTACAACATATTAGAGAAATGAACAAAATCTTATTATAAACTTTTTAAGACAATATATTTTAGGATGTCTCAAAAATCAATGCAAGAGCTTAGATAAGAAAGCTGTAAACAGAGGATAAACAGTAAGAAACATCTGCGCCGCACTCAAGTGACCTACAGCTGACACTGACAAATTAACTAAAAAGCGTAGCACTAGCAGCACAATAAAATTCCCTCATCGGTCAGCCTGACGGACATATATTTAGTTCGGCCAGAGAGCAGACACTGTGATATCAAACGCCCGGAGGAATTTGACGTTGCAATTTAGTGCTCTGCATGCAAATGCATCTAACTGAGGAAATCCACTTAGAACCAACTTGATATTGATATTATCGTGTTACGAAACGGCTTGAGGTTAATGAGAACGTTAATAGTGAGCTAATAGGCCATTAAAGTTCGTAATGTAATGGTTTTGTGCTTATACTTTTTTTTTTTGAAAAGTTGCAGGCTGTTTTCTGTTATCTTTTATTCATGTAAACAAGCATTCAGCTTAATCGCCATGTCCACAGCTCTAACAGTTCTATCAGTTCCATCTCATAATCAGTATTAGCGCGGAAGCTTGAAAGAGTTATTAAAGTTTCCTTGCTTCCTGAGGAATGCCGTAGCGGCCTGGAATTCGATTAGATAATTAGTTGATTAAGATGGGGAAATTCTGCTTTTATTAAAACCAGATTAAGGGTGCATTAAGAAATGAATTTTAGTCGATATTTGCCTTTCGGAGCATTAAATCTTTAATTCAATTACTTGCACCAAAGGCTTAGTTTACTCGCTGTAGATAATTTAACTTTGAAAAGCTATTACGATAAGTAGATTGCATTAGATTCGCACCTGATCTTGATTTATTTCGTCATTAAGGCTCATAGAATTGAAATGCTAATATGCCATAGGTACTCTTTTGGAAACTAGTGAAAAACAAATGACCACCAGTCACTTATTATTATCGAATACCAGCACACTTCTTGGTGGAAAATTTAGTAACAATGTTTGCTCCATCCATTTTTATAGTCTTGGAAGTTCATGTGATCGTGGTAATCATCAGCTTTACTTTGCGATTTGAACTTGAGGTGAGCATTTGGTATAAATACATTTTCGTTCTCCGAGTTAAAAATAATTAACCCTAGACCCTTAGACACAGGTTTGCGCAAAAAAAATCGTTTGTAGCATCGCTTCAGGCTTCAGGCTTTCAAAATATTATGGGATGAATGGATACGTCTCGTCCATGTATATTATTGGTCTATTTGCTTGACGATAGGACGATAGGATAAAGGTCCTACTTAGATAATTAAGCCGTATCTGTTGAATATGTGGTATTTTCATAAGCAGCTTGCGATTAGTTTGAATCTTCACCCATCGAAAAGCCACTTATCATCATACCTCTAATGATAGTTCCAGAACACGTATAATTATTTTCGTTCGAGAATTTTCGGTGGTGTCGAAATCGTCTAGGCCTGTTTTGATTACACCTGCACTGTTCCTATGTTTAAAACTTACTTATATATTATTACCGGTCACTCAGGAATCATGCCGACAGTCCGATAAGCAGCAAGTTTTATTAAGCTCGTATGTTAGAGAAATTCGTCTCTAATTCTCAAAGTTTTTCTGGCACATCGTTTTTGAGCTCTTCCTACAAATTCTTTCAGTGACATTTAATGTCTAGATCTCAACTTTAGGAACATCGCATTCTTGGTATTAATATTAATAACAGAGGATGCGTGATTTGTAGTCAAAAATTGTGTAACCTAAATTGCCAAACAAAATCTCGAGCGAAAACTTTTTCGTTGGAAACTGGATGAAAGTTGTCGAAGTTCTGGGTCGCGAGGGAGTCCCTTAGTGTGTACCCAATCTACGGCGCACTATTAAGCTTACAGCATCGCTTTGGCTTCAGCCGATCCCCGCTGAATTTGCGGAACGGCTCAGATTTCATCGCGCCAAGTATTAATTTGATTATGAATCTAGCGCGCCACACAAACCGAAATAGGCCGAACTAACCTAACCACTTGAAATCCGACAGCGTTATCCCCCCCTTTCGCTCCTTTAAATTGTGGAGCGGCCAAATCCCAACAAATTGGATGGGACCGCCCGGGCACACTCGCGAATCCGGAGATAAATACTATTCGCTCCATTGAATTGCAGTTCAGTTTAAAAACCCACGTAAACTTGGCGGCGGTGGCGCCTCACTCTCCGGCCAAGGGCCGACCCACCCCCAGTGAATGTATGCGCTTCGAATTGAATTAGATAATGCCGTGGACCGTGACCCGGATAAAGCATGTTACTCTGGCACGGCCCTGATCCCCCCTTTAAAACTCGGCGCTTTGCAAATTTTAGAGTAAAATAGTTTTCAAGTTTAAGCCGCACTCCGGGCGATTTCGAATTTTTCCGTGCATGAAAATCCTTATTAATTGTCTGTCTAGGTTGCTCCTTTCTGTTAGATTAAATTTAAAAGGAGGCGAGGGAAGACGTATTTCGCTGTTCGAATAGGTTTTCGTTTTGTTCTGTCGCAATTTTCGTTAAACGAGATATTCGCTTTACTTCTGGCCAGAGAATTCTTCAAGACAACAGCTATATTAAATGCGACCGTATAATTTTCTTCTTATTTGTGATACGTGAATGAAGGTAACAGACTTACCAATCCATTACTTTATTATTATTACAAAAATGTTTGTCGTTTTGTCAGAAATCACAAGCTAATTGAGGTGTGGCATGCACTTGAAAACAATCATAAAATTTTCTCCTAATTATGATATAAACCTGCTAACGATTTAAATATAGTTGTAGCAAAAGATATATGAAACTCATTATAACAGCACAATGGTTTATTGTCAAGGCATTATTGCTCATCCCAAACACTAAGGTAGACAGATTATGATAAAATTTGTAGGGCTCCTTGCAGTTTTGCAGTCTTGTAGTCTATAACTTGTTGTGTCAAATATACGTTTTCAAGAAGGGCTAGTTTCGAAAACCTAATGAGTTCTAATCGAATCTTCGAGCGAATCGTTGCGTACCAAGAAAAGGAAAGGCAACCTTCTATTCTACGATCAAAAGACTCTTATTTTGTCGATATATGAAAAGAAGAGAAGTGAAAGTGAAAGTATTGGACAAGGGAGCGTTGAAAAAATTTCTCTCAATTCAAGAAGACCTAATTCGAAAAGGTACGAATTTTATGGCAAAAAACTGTACCTACAGTTACCTTGTTATACAGAGATATAAGTGAGAAGATTAATGTGCCAAGCTGTGGAAAAACTTTCGTAAAATATTTGATTTCAGGTTCCAGCCTATTAATAAAATAAACTATTTAATTGAAGGTGACGTGGTGACAAGGTCGCGACATCGGTATCTACAAGAAATCAAACAATAACGAAAAGAAAATATAAAAATATTTTATCTGTATAAGACTTGGTTTGATACCCACGAAACAGTCTAAAGGGGATGGACTGACGGTTCTACAAAATGTGCTTTAAATATTCCACCTTCTAATGGTAAAATAATTTCAATTTTGTATGTATAACCTAGTACTAGTTTAGATAAAAATCCAAACAGCAAACGTTTTAATGCCATTTTCAAACTCAAAGACAATAATTTTAACCAATCTGCAGATCGTTTACAAGTTGACTAATGTCTAGTTCACTGCATTTTAACGACAACTTAGAGAACTGCACACTACTTAACCTACGCAAATTAAAATTAGTATGATTAAGTTTCATTTTATGTCCTATCGAAAACTGCTAAATCTTCCTACACAGTCTACGTTTTAATCGCTTAAGTGCTTTTAGCTGCTTTATCGAACTGTAGTCCACATAATTTTATTCATCTGGGTCAAAGCGTAAACTTGTTTTCGATGCTTCATGTAAAACAATATCACTTTAAAACCACGGTGAAAAATAGTACGTGGTAAATATATGCTGTTATTGATTTTCAGAAAACGAGCCTGCAACAGATGTTTTTGAAGATAAGCATTAGAAAGAATCCTATGTCCGCTTACTCTTTCGTGATTTCCAACCTTAGTTGAACCGCATTTAGGGTAAAATTGTTAAGCCGTAAGGAGTAATAGCTTGACTCTCGTAGCTCGTATACATCCATTAATCAAACCGTCTTTAATTAAAATGTTAATGAGCACAAGACCTAAGGATGATTGTGGTATTCAAGCCAATACGGGTAGGTTTTTTTTAAAGGACAGGGATTACGAGAAGCATGATTTAAAACGAAAAGCTGGAACAAACACAACTGAAAGATTTTATATGATTGTTATAACCGATTTTCCGATACTTTAGCATTTTATGATTCGTATATTTAATCGTTTGCTAAACACCTTATGCAAATAAGTCTATAGACACTGCTAAATTTTATCGCTTTTTTAGAAACATTTTAATGTCTCTACTTGAGCCACAGAATGCCAAAATGCACTAGCAACTTGCTAAGAAACGAAATGAATTACTGCGTTCAAATGATTATCTCAATTGTAAGAAATAGTACGAATACTGAAATTGTTCCGTAAGACATGTTTAAACATTAAGCATCACTTCGCACCAACACCATTTATTCTAAAAGTATATATACATTTCATCGGTAAACGAAGTGGGTTACGATTTAATACTAATAATACACGCCAATGAGCTGGGTCAAAAGGTACTAGTACTCAAAAATATTATAAAACACACGTATACAGAAGGTAGTAGGCGTATACAATTATTATGGGGCGGATTTGAACTATTTTACTATTTCAAGAATAACTGCATTAGTTTTAAGATTCTTATGAATTTCTATCAACCTACACAACATTATGTTTGCATCTATGGAACTTAAAATCCAAGCTAAAGCAATTTGATACTAAAAACACTGGAATGAATATGTTACTAAAATACAAAAAATACATTATTTGAACATTTTAATAAAAAAGGACATATTTGAAAACAACCATATTTCAGTGTTGCCCAAAAAGGTAGTCTACACTCAATGGAACAGATTATATAACGCTCTGAAGTTTTCACAACTTTTACAGTAATAGCACTTACGAATTAATGTGAATTTAGACGTGAAACTACACCCAGTACGTGGCCCTAGGAACAGTCCTGCTATCAGTAATACTCTACTTCATTATTAAAACTAAATCTGCACAATACAGCACATTTTAATCGTAATCCACTAGGCCCCAGCTTAAATACTTTTGAGGTTCATAAATAAAATCCTTTTAGAAACGACGAAACCTCATACTTCGGCCGAGATAAAACGGATTGCAGGGCTCAATTCGAAATAAACGGCCCGACGTATTTTCCGCAAAGACAAAGGCCAATAAACGGAGGAATGGTACGAATGGGGAGGAACGGCCGCCCACCCTTGCAGTGCTCGTGTGATTACAACAATGCAAGCTAATCTTAGTTTACGTCTCGTGCGCTAAAAAGCCCCTAGCTGGGCATTTCTGTAACAGTGCAATTTGCAATTGCTTTTGTGGCGGAACGATGTAACCGAACATGGCTCGTTAACAAGCGCATCCGGACCGATTTTGTCGGAATACATTATAATACGACTATCAGAGAGGTAATGGGGACGTATGCTCTAATCGTTGAGCTCATTCCGCGGCAAAATACACTGCTCAAAACGATCTAAGCAACACAAAATTTAGTTATTACCGAAAAATTGTATGTCAGTTTCGGTCAAATAAGCTAACAAAAAACTATAATATCAGTATTTATGCTTAGTCGTTAATTCATGGATTTGTACAGCAAACTTGTTTTGCTTGATTTGACAAGATTTGGAACACATTGAAATTTATGATTTAAGTATGATAAGTATGATTTAAGTACATACCTGTACATTCAGTAATTTGGGTTTTACTCATCATCTAGCACATTACAAACCGACCTGAATCGTATTCAAGTGAGTCTTCCGGACTATCCAGCCAGCTATACAGTGTATTAATAATCAGGTGAAAAACAAATCAGGGCTCGCCGACGCTCTGGTGGCTGAAAATTAATTAATCACGCCGGCCGACGTTTTATTAAACTTCAGGAGATGTTTTGCCTGGCCACCACAGTTGTAGGAAATATTAGCAGGGTCTTTAATGTGAAAACCTATCAACCCACTTTACTGACCCTCTTTTTTAAGGACGCCATTATGAAGTTATAATGTGAAATATTTGCAATCTCCAAACGGACCTTTTTTATCTTTAAAACTAGATAAATGGTTTCGTGTTGCGATACTCTTAACTTACTGAAATCATGAAAGAGGTAACTTGTCTATTAACCTCGATTACTATTTACGAGGCATGTTTTTAAGTAAGTACCGTTTTGGATTTAAAAAAAGACGGGCAAAGATATCGCAATAATTTTATCTTACATGAAAGCCTGTACCTTAATCTACTTTTCTACATAATTTCCGTGAATATTGAGGCACTTGTCATAACGTGGCACCAGTTTTTGAATACCCTCCTCATAAAATTCTGCCGCCTGACTTGTTAACCACTGAATCACAAATGTTTCGACTTCGTTATCGTCTTGAAGACGCTGACCACCCAGGTGTTTCTTCAAGTGCAGGAYCAAATGGTAGTCGCTGGGCGCCAGATCAGGGCTGTATGGAGGATGATCTAGAGTTTCCCATTTAAAAGATTTGATGAGATCTTTGGTCCGATTAGCCACATGTGGACGGGCATTGTCATGCAGCAAAACGATACCCTTACTCAACTTGCCACGTCTTTTGTTCTGGATTGCACGACGCAGATTGTTCAATGTCTTACAATAAGACGCTGCATTGATTGTCTCATTACGAGGCAGAAACTCCACTAGCAATACCCCTTTTCTGTCCCAAAAAACTGCACATGATTTTCCGGGCAGAAATTGTTTGCTTAAACTTCACTTTTTTGGGTGATGATGAATGTCGCCATTCCATGGATTGTTGTTTCGATTCTGGTGTGACGTAGGCCACCCATGTTTCGTCACCAGTAACAATTTGGTCTAAAAAATCTTCACCTTCGTTGTGGTACCGCTCAAGGAAAGTCAATGCACTGCCTAAACGTTGGGTTTTGTGCAAATCCGTCAACATTTTTGGAACCCAACGTGAACACAATTTCCGGTAATTCAAGTTCTCGGTCACAATGCGATATAAAACACTACGAGATTATTGAGGAAAGCAGTCGCACAATGATGAAATTGTACAGCGTCTGTTTTCTCTCACCTTTTCGTTCACTTTCTGCACCAAATCTTCATTAACGACCGAAGGACGCCCACTCCGTTCTTCATCATGCACATTTGTGCGGCCATCTTTAAATGCTCTCACCCATTTCCTTACCATTCCATCACTCATAATGTTTTGTCCGTAAACTTCACAGATCTCACGATGAATATCGATCGGTTTTACGCCTTTAGCACTAAGAAATCGTATAACAGCCCGTATTTCACAATCGGCGGGACTGACGATTGTCGGAGGCATCTTAAACACTCAGTAAACAACGTATACAATGAAGAATCAAACTGTAATGGCGTCAGTGCGTAGACAAAAGATGTAGGTAACCAGCGCGCATGCACGGAACGCCGARCGTAGCGCTGCGGCGGCGGAATCGCWAAACGGTACTTACTTAAAAAACATGCCTCGTAATTCGAGATCTGAAAGTGCACAGTCGACATCCGAATACTATTTGTCTTGGGCGAATTTCAAGATATTTACATTTTAGAGGGAAAAAAATTACTGCACTGATTATGTGTTTTTTTTTTAAATTTCAGACAATATAAAGACCTTCAGATATACTCAATTTTATGTCCCGAATACTTTGTTAATTATTACAAAAATATTTCAAAATACAAGGCTGGTTACCATTCAAACATGAGTTGTTCTAAAAGCAGCCTATACCAAATTTGAAGGACAAAGTGTCAATAAAATACGTGCTGGGTGTGATTTGATTCTAATTAAATCATATAGGAAAACCCTATTCTAAATCTAAATACTTATTTCGACAGCTAAGTTGCCATCTTTATTGTGATATATGTTTCCATATATCGCTTAATTTATTTAGTTTGTCATGCTACAGGAGATAGAAAAGAGGGATGTTTCTATATCATTTATCATTGTGTAGTGTCGAACTACATTTGTCATATTTGTACCAAACATAAGGTTCTGGATTATTGAGTACTACGAGTTCTAAGTACTGTGATAAACCACAAGAGGTCCCTTAAACTCGTATAACTCCTTACAATAAGAAGATCTGCGGGTAAAATCTGAACTCAATCCGCAAAAGGTAACAACGATAATGTAATCGCTTATTCACCCCCCAGGTTTCATTCGAGTTCTTTATCTAGCCCTTGTTTTCGATTTGCTCGAGACTGTTGTAATATTTATCAGGAGGGATGCGCAGGGTAGGTTTTATTATGCTTGTCCTTCCAAAAATACCGATTTCTATTAGGCAGTAAAGTATCGCCTCAACAACCATAAAGGACCGAAATAAAAGTGCTTTATTGCTGAAAAGTGAATATCCCCAGTAAAGAACAGAATGACCAATTAAAGCCCTGCATAAACTTTCCCTTACGTAGCTCGTAAATGGAATTGGAAATCTGGAAGTACGGCGACGTTCTTTCTCAAACGAAGTTAATTCCGCTTCAGAAATGATAACGCGATTTGTAATTCTCGAAGATATTTGCAGATAAACTCAGGCAAGTCGGACCATGAAATAATTCTTGGGTACTAAACTGAAACAGGTCCCGATTTCTTTCAATCCCGGACCGGTTCTGAGAACGAATTCGCTGTAGGAAGAAAGGGCTGGAATTTAATAAGATGGAATTGTCATAAAAAAACCGAGTCTCCCATCGTTGGCTCTCTTTTAATATAAGGAAAAATATTTGAAATGATCTTGTTATCAAACACAACTTGACTATCTATACCACTACACTAAATTAGTATGGGAGGTAGGTAGGTTCAAGTAAATGTAATGTAATGTAATAACTGTAAAGCACAACAAGAAAATAATTTTATCGACAAAACTGCTGATAAAAATGATAACAGAGTATAACTTTTAACGGCATGTCAAATTATAATTTATACAGAGCTCACATTTCTTTAGCACACACATAATAAATAATAATAAAGCATTTGAGTTTAAACCAATCAGTAAAAAAAAGCATGTGCCACAGTGGTTAAGTGGCACGAAGAAAAAGTAAAATACAGGAAAGGTTAAGAAAAGGCATCGAGCTTTCATTTGCTCTAACCAGCCTTGTTACTTTACTTATAGATATTGCATATAACGCCATTATTATTTCCGACACACTGTCTGTCAGTTTTAAAAGTGTTTGTATGCACATAAGAAAATACAACAAATTTTATCAAATTACTAATTCTACTTCTAACACTCTTTAAACAACATAATGCTATATCACTCATAATCACTGACTTCAGCAAAGCGTTTGACAAAATTGATCATTTTATAATGCTTAATAAATTGGAAGACATTGGAGTGTGTGATTCTCTTCTTGCGTGGTTTGAATCATATTTGTTTGATAGAAGTCAGTTTGTGAAGATTGGTAGGGTTAAGTCTGATCAAGTGGAAATAACTTCGGGTGTTCCTCAAGGATCACATCTAGGTCCTTTGTTGTTTAATATCTATATAAATGACATTTCCAATTGTTTCAAACATTCAAATTTTTTAATGTATGCCGATGACTTAAAAATCTATCGTTGTGTTTCATCTATAGACAACTGCAAGCTTCTCCAGGAAGATATTGAAAGGCTGAAATCGTACTGCCAAAGTAATAGCCTTTTTTAACATTGGTAAATGTTGCACGATATCTTTTACCAGGAATAAGAGCATCACAAAATTTAATTATAGTATAAACAGTAACTTGTTGAATAGGGTAAATTCAGTTAGAGACTTGGGTGTTGTATTTGATTCAAAGATATTATTTAGTGAACATATTTCCTATATTGTAAGGAAGGCAAATAATAGTCTAGGATTTATTTTTAGAGTTTGTTCTGAATTTAGAAAATGGAAATCTTTTAATTCTTTGTTCATGGCTTACGTTAATAGTATTCTGAACTACGCTTCGGTTATTTGGAATCCCCAATATATTGTGTACATTAATAGCCTTGAAAGGATTCAGAACAAATTCCTTAGATATGTTGCTTATAAATTCCGTATAGATCTGCAGAGTACTGATCTTATACGTGAACACTTTCGCATGCTGCCTCAGGAGCAGCGACGAAGTTTTGCAGATCTTGGTTATCTGCACAGCATTTGCAGTGGTGCAGTGGACTCGACAGTTATTTTGAGTATGTTGAATATTTCGGTGCCTTCTGTGTATAACACTAGGTCTCATAATTTGTTTTATGTACCAGTACATTTCACTAATGCATATGCAAACTCCCCACTCCTTAGATGTATGAAGTCCTACAGTTCATTAAGCAGGCTAACTAATCCARCACTTGAAGTTGATATATTTAGTGATTCTGTATACTCATTTCGGAGAAAAATTTTTAAAGTGCTCCACCAATAAATTCTTCCTTTTCCTTTCGTATTTTGATAGTTTACTTCTTATATAATGTTATAATCGTAAATTAGGTGTTAATTAGGTATTAATTTTATATTTTAATAATTTCTGTTTTGCGGTGTGGTTTATTCTGTAATATGTTAATTTCATTTTTGAAAAAGTTGTAAACACTGTTTTAAGTTCGTCCTGTTTGTGCTTCTGTATATAAATAAATAAATAAATAAATAATAGTAATGGTACTGCCATATATCTCTTCGGCTAAAATACCTACGTAGACGAGAGGTGAGAACGCATTTGAATAGATAAGTATAGTATATACTACATACGCGCTGAATCGAAACGTTTCTGGTACAGAGACGGCTCTAACTGCCATTACCAATCGACACATTATGAGATGTTTACATTTTAAAACCGATAGTATTAACATCATCTGTTTCTGTCAGCATTATAGAGTAGTCAGGCGAACGTTTCTTTCAACAAATTTGCTTCATTTCTACGCTCAACAATTTTTTGTTTGACCATTTGTCTTCATAACAAGAAGATGATCTCAAGCAAGCGGCAACCGACCAAGGTATCACTCCCAATACTTCGGATTTACTTACGTATTCAACGCAATTACTGCACGTTATCCCGGCGAACCCGTATAATAGAACGATACCATGTATGCATGATACCCAAAGGGTAGAGGTCGGTCGTCTATATTTAGGAGCGCAGATGCCCAGTTTAACTTAAAATACACCACGCGTTTGGAGGGATAACAATGATAATGCGATTACACGTCGGTTGAATTCTCCGGTGTCCATTTTCTAATCTTTGTTCGCACACAGCCAACGTTTATGGCGAGTCATTTGCCGTTTTCCTCGAATACAAAAGAAGTTCGATCAAATATTAGTCATGTAAGAATTTGTTTCAGAAGAAAAAGTATTGTAGGAAATGTTATTTTAACAATAAATATCGTTTGATGGCTCAAAGGGCTTTATTCGTAAAAGTAAAACAAAGTTATAGAAGATTTCACAATACTTTCGGCTGTGCAAAATAAAATAAAATAATGTAAGTGCGTTACAACTACAGCTACCACAGCGCTAAACTTTATCAGTTACTGCAAATGTCTACATTAAATTTTCAGCGTAGATGATTAATTCAGTTCATAAATTCTACCCTGATGAAGTAATAAAACAGGCGCTCTTTTAAATATACCATCTTTTCTGGAAAATATGATTTAGCTTACATCATTATGCAAATCTTTCAGACTGTAAGTAAGCTGTAGTATTAGCTTTTTCCACTTTAAGAAAACGCCTTAAACTAAATTGAATTTGTATAATATTCCACAACACCCCCTTAAGCTCTTACCTTTTGTGTTCGGTCTTCATGGAATCATGCTGCGACAATAACCCACTACCATGCTTAGACTTTTTGCTCTAGGAACAATGTCCCTTGGAAATCCAATATTTGCTCACATTAAAAATGAAAATAGCTTTTAGAAAATGCCACTATAGACAGTCACAAAGTGTATTTTTGGCCTACTTTGTTAAATGAGAAAAAAAAACGGTAGTATAAAAACAATTGCCTACAAACATGTATGTCCAAGTGTGACTGGGCGTTCTGATTTCTATGTCACTCAGTATAATAATAACAATAAATAGGGATTACTACTTTTTGCGGTCATTTTTTATTCACGCAATCTAAAATGTCGACAATGATTTGTAACAGCTACTTCATCGATGAAGAAAATTTAATATGAAATGAACTGTTGAAATGGCGATGTTCAAAATTCTCTGCGGCCCTATTTTGCACCAGAGAACGCCAAGCTATCTTGACCACCAACAGAACGTGACACGCTTTATTGACCTAGGAGAACGTGTGCTTAGGACAGACGTCGGGGACCGGAGATACAGCGCTTAATTACGACTGTTAAGGAGTATCTCGGCTAATAAATGAAATGGGCACAAACTCTAAAAGCACCCTAATCTTTTTTAGTATGTAATAAGAGTCTGTAATTAAGTAATAATTTTCAGATCCGCATAATAACGCACGGAAAAATTTATTTTTTATCACGAAGGGCTCGCACTGTTAAGTTATCATATTGGTTGCTACGACTGTAAAGAGCAAGGTAAAAATGTCGTCCGCTTTTCGTTTTGCCTTATTTTAAATTATATACGAAGTTATATACAGATATAACGAATAACATTTCTTTATTTCTCAATATATGTATATCGTTTGGGTAAGTATGTAAACGAAAAAACTGTGAAGACATTTTTACGGATATTTTTATTTTGAATCCAAGGGCGTACGCAGAATTTTTTAGATGGTCACATTTTTGAGAAATAACACATTTGCTTTTTTTTTTAAATAGAAACCGTAGTTGGCTTTGCGATGGCTAAAAATACCAATTTTTTTCTGATTAAGATAATATGTACATTTTTAGGTTTACTTTTATGAATTCTGGTATTATTCAGTTTTTATCAGTAATTTAATCAGTTAATTGCACATACGTTACCAATGCTACCTTTTTTTGATTGATTTTTAAAATTTCTATTTTATTATTAATCAAGCATAAAAACCTTATTTCTGTGAATTGAAATAAGTCGTTAAGCAATTAATGTAGTAGCTTCATACCCAACCCCTTAATATGTGTTTGCAGTTTTTAAAAGTGCTACTTAAAATCGCTATGTTTCAGAATTAATTAAAATCTAGATAGTTTTTTCTTATTTTTCAACTTCCGATACTATAAAACCAATAATTCTTAAAAAAATCCTAGGTTTCAACTAGGACATCGATGCAGAATATTCAATAAGCTATTATTTATCTCATTTAAAACTGCAAGAAATAAGTAATACAATGTGAAGAAGTGTATAATACTCTCAAGAAAAATTTGTTATAAACACATATATGCAACGATTGAGATTAATTGTGATAAAAATTAGAAAAGGTAATTTTGCAGAATTTACTGTAGCGTCACTTCATTCCCTTTCTGCAGTTAATTTGTTTTTTAGTTCTGCTGTGATTTATGCATAACTCAATATCTACACACATAACACATTGCCAGACATCGAGGACTAGCTGCAGTTGGCCATAGTACCAACCAAAACACAAATGTGTTGTAGCGTGTATATGGTTATGTATTCTAAATGTTAATTTTGTTTCTATTGACATTATATCTTTAGCATCTTTAATGTTTATTTATTATATATAAATATTTGTAAATCTGTATTTAGCTTTATGAAAAATAAATATATTCCATATTGATTGGTAGTGCTCTTTCAGATAACAAAGCACATTTAATGTAAAATTAGTATATAGTATAGATACATTTGTTACATGATATATACAGCAGAGGAAAACTTATATCACTTTAAGTAACTTTAATTTTTAGCCATTTCGCATCTTGCGTTCAAGAAATACCTCGCATCTTTTTTACTTGCAATTTTCCTTTATATAGAATAGCCTAGTTATACTGTTCTGCAGAATTCTGTAAATGCGTGCAAACGTCTTTAACAAATTCTCAAGAAAACTTTCCATCAAATACTCTGCGTAGTAGAAATGTAGAAGGATCTATAGAAAAATAAATAGAAAAAAACAGCTCGACAGACGACTTGTAATCTTGTTAATTCCTTTTCCATTATCACCTAACTTTAAAATCTCCATCGTAAAATTTTATTCAATGGTAATTTAATTAATGTGGTTCGTAACCAGTCTTCGGTTAATCTAAAATTCTTTGTCGACCGCGCATTAGTGTGGCCATCTCGCTAATAAACTCATTAAAAGTTATATGAACTTAGATAGGACACGTTTCTTACAGCGATAAAACTGAATTACCGCAGTTATTTGCAAATAACTAGTTTGATCAACATTGATTAATAAAAGTTTAGGATTTCAGGCCGACGGGGAAACTTCATCTCCAGCCAATTTCCATCAGGCAGTCCCGATTTATTTAAGTCCAACAAATGCACGCGATGTGAAATGGAATTCAAGTACGCCGCCACGTGTACGGATTAGTTTTGTCGGAGGGCCACCAGATCAATATTAGACAAGTTTACGGGGAAAGCTGAAGTTTTTAATAAAGGCGGGAGTTATTAATAGTCCCTTTGTTGGTGTGCCGATGCCTTTATAAACATGTAGCGCTACTAGGGCTGCATATCTCGAACCTGAGACATATTAATATTGGACGTAGCTTCGCAGGAACTCACAAAGAAGTGAGCGCTACTTGACCCAATAACTTTTGTGGATTTTCAGCGATCACCTGTATTACCTGCAAGATTGCCAAATTTCGCTACACTTTTTCAAACAAACATAAAGATGTGGTTAATGTTTTATAGTTTTTGCTGGCCGGTATCTTTGGATTTTAAATTATTAAATACAACCACAGTGTAGCATGTCGATTTATTGGAGTTAAGTTAACAATTCCCAAAAGCTTATCTTGCGATTTATTCCTAAAACGATACTGTAGGTACCATGCTTTTTTTAACACTGAAAGCATATTGCATCCTTTGTTTCCGATGCAACTTTTTGCTTATCACTGGTTGTGACGATACTTTAAAACTCAATTGAAACCACTTCCAGTTCTTAGTAATGTTGTAATGTAGTAATGTTTTAGGCACCTTGAAACTTGTCACTCATCCGACAACAGACAGCAGTCAACAGGGGACCATTTCTTTTTAAGATCTTTAATCAAAAACGATCAAAAATTCTCAAGAACATTTCGTCTTCGTTGACAGTACAGCAATATGTTAAACATCGCCCCTACCTCTACCATCTTCTACTAACATGCGGCTTAGCTCCTCTCACCTTCATCTCTCCGCGATGCCAATGATGAGCATCACCTTCAAAAAATATGCGCTCATAAATGAACTATTTTATGCATTATATACAACCTTGATCATCTGCTGTTGTTAAAAATTTTGCAATATCGTCTTTGCTTAACACTTTAGATCTTTTCGCTTTATAACCTTCGGACTTATCATAAATAGCTATCGTTTTTGTTTTTTATTTTAATGGACTTAATCTACGTCGCGATGGCTTAAAGTCACGAGTAACCGAATAAAATACTACAATAAAAACTTTCTGTTGATACGAAAAACTTAAGTTAGTTATCGATGAGTCTGTACTCTTGCGTAACTCCTCCAGACTTAAATTCATTAGGAGGACGTTAAAGTGAACTAGTAAAACAAAGACTAATTAACATTTTAACCTGAAAGGAGACACATTCATTGTTGCCTACCTAAAGGTACACGGTGTTGTTTAAATTTAGTATCAAAGTTAAACAGCTGCTCGTTTTCTGCGGATCGTAGAAGTATAATAACGCCAGTCAGAAATATCTCCACAACGCAACCGACGATGATCAAGCACTTCCTGTGTAGCCTGACGGCACAAATTTGCGTTCACTCAGTGTTCGCCAAGTCGAGACGTTCTCCACACAAAGTTTATCCAGAACTCCTTTCAAGATTAACCGGATGAAGTCGCTTGTTAGCTAATTGATATTTGTAGGCACGCAACAAATTAGTATAAAGAAACCGTCGGCGTAGACTACACGCAGTGGAGCTGCGTTTACAGCAACAGCGGGAGTATATAAACACACTGACGTAAATTTCATTTTGCACAGCATTCACCACATAGAGTTTACAGACCAAACATGTAAAATAAATATATAATGATAATCTTTATTATAAAAAAAACTGAAAAACTGATTAGGTACAGGTGTACATATGTTAAACACTAGAATCTACTTACAATACATCCTTTGCACAACGGGTACACGTACCGTAAACGGAGCATTCAGTAGTTTGTAGATAGGGACCTAATGATATAATTTCCCCAACTTTTAAACGCGTTAATTCCGGACAAAATACGGATAAAATAGTTGAAAAAGGAACTTTTTACAGATGACTTTTTTTTATTCAAGATAGTGTCACAGTCTCTACCAACTCAAAAATATAAAATATCAAGGAAAGTCATGTTACACCTTTTTTATCGAATCTAACTTAACGCGCGCAACAGGTTGGGTAAAGAGACTTAAAACTAGCAACAGTTTTCGAATTGAGACGATTGTCACACGAGCTTAGAAATAGAAATAGAGCAAATCAAATATCTTTATGTAAATTTTAGTCCCTATACCGCCATATTTAAGGGGGACGATGTAGGCTTTTGTGTGTAAAATGTTAATCGCAATATACGATTTTAAAGCAGGCATATATAAAAGAGTGATTTCCTATACGTAATCTACTTAGGATACGGCAAAAAATGGTGACTCCGAAGTTTATGGGGAAGCTAATGACCGGCATCACCAAAATCTCTCTGTACAGGATCGACACGTAGGCATCCAACCCCATTCCAAAGATAATCAGCTATTTGTATTGAGGCGACCCTCTCGGTGCCCTAATGACGCTTTGCCATATCTGATATAAGCATCGGCGGAATCAAGGGGTTTTAGTGTCTTATAAACGACCTGTGCGATAATGAGAATCTTAAATTCGACTTCTCACTTGCATCAAAGTTTGAGTGCGAAGTTTGACTACTAAACCGGGTAACGAGTTAGTAAAATCACGACTCGAGAAAGGGATATAACGTTCGAAGGCGCGCGTGATAAGGTAAGGCTTTCTGGGGGAGGAACAAATGACGTAAATGGAACATGCTGGTCGACAGGGTAAGAAGCTTACGCGATCCTGAAGAGTTATACGTTAAATGGATAGAGATTACGGCGGAAAAGTTCCCTCTAATTCATTAACCGGAAGAGCAATTAAGGGCAAATGTCATGCTAACGACCACAAAGCGTTCCAAAATTCAAAAAGGAACAGAATTCGAAATATAATAACGTTCCAATAAGAACAAAATCTGAAGACGAACAAACTTATTCAATAGCATTTAACGTAGTTACTATATAGTAAGAATGTGTACAACTACTGCTTGGATATTTATTTTAAATATACAAGCGAAATGTAATTAGTATATCTCGTTATGTGACGTTCACTTCTTGAAATCTATTAGCAAAATAAACATATAGTGCTGGCCAGCTGGAAAATTACTGTTCTGGCGATTCCCTTCACTGTGTCATATCACAATTGCTCGCCCCCGTGAAATTAATAGCCGTGCGTACTTAAGGCACGTAAATGCAATAATTCCAACTTGGAGAGAGCAATTAAGTAAACAGCTAAGTGCGAGATAATCTCGCACTGTAAATAAGATAGCACTTGAATTAGATCGTTTAATAAAAGCCGCTAACATACAATTTTATTCAATTCCGCGAACGAGGCACTTGCGACACCAAACAAGTAGGATGTATATGTCTCATCTGTTAAATTGCTTCGTGTAAGGGAATTTAATGCTTTGCGCTTTAAAAGGAACGACAAAATCATTTGTCATTTTGAAGCGTTTCGCATGGAAGGAAATATTAGGTTGCTAAAGCAAAAGGGAACACGCCGGCGACGGTGAATCAGCCAAGTTGGCGGAAGCAGGTTTCCAGTGTGCTCAGTTGAAAATATTCAAGCAAGCGCTTGCTCACCTCGAAGTAACAAGCCATGTGACGAGTTTGATACAGGTACAAATTGCACTCGTCCGAGCATGAATTATGTTGTCTTGCTCTACGTACAGATATCGATTTAACTCAACGTAATACGGTAATCCAACTACAGCCCCCTACAACAAGCTTTCTTTTTGATCAATTATGCGATAAGCGGGCTTAATTGCATTCTATATTTAGGAAAAAAAAACGTTTGAATTAAAGTGAGTTTGTATATCACACAATGTTCCGAACGTTTATTGCTCACACAATAAACAGCTTTATACTCATTTAACAAACCGGTTGAAGTACGATGAACGGTTAATGGAGCAGCTAAAGGCATATAAAGCAACTTTCAAACCAAATCAGGGTAACAAACGACATATTTGCTGTAAATTTTGATGGTACTGTACAAGAGGGTATCCAAATAATATTCAATATGACTGCTAGCGTTATATCATAGAAATAGGGGACCACAGGTTTAACCCTATGACAGGACCTATCCGAAAGCTTAGTTTCAATAATACAATAACCGACTACAAGTAATAAGAGTTACTTTGGACTACTTTAAACAACAAAATCCTCCAATCTCTCACCTATCGAACATGCCATGGGTAGAAGATTGCAAGGATTACAAGCGGCTGTATAAGTGTCTTAAAATGAAAAACCCGAAAAGAAAATTGATCATCTGATTGACTTTATCATTAATAGCCCGTTTTTGTTTGAAGTTTAATAGTTTATTTATTTTACCCAAATAAGAAATAACATGTGCAGCAAATTTTATTCAAAGAAGACAATGGTATTGGAAGCTGGAAGTACTACTAATGCTATGATTATTGAGAATCCGTTAATTAAAGATAGCACCATCAGGTTTGTAGTGCAATTAGTAGCCAATAATATATATACTTACATAGTACATACAACATTACAAGGACTAAATCAAGCTTCTTGGGTTTTTAATTAAAGTTTGGCATGAGAATATTATCACCTCAACATTGGTGATAATATACGTATTATTTTCGTTTTAATAACAAAGATTACACACACAAACTGTATATAGACAATTTTGAGACAAACATTAAATTAAAAAAATTAACTGGTTACTAACATCCACTTTTGGGCAAGATATGCAGACATTTTTTCCTATTTGGGTAAGTACAGATAGAACCTTAAATCAATTTCTAAATTAAATAAACAAAATCAATAAGCAGATAAAATTCACCATTAAAAAAGAAACAGACAGCAGCCTACACTTTTTAGATCTTACCGTAACCAAACATTCAGGAAAACTAAATTTCGGCTTATATAGAAAACCGACAATGACAGACACTTTATTTAATTCATGCACGACCTAAACAATGTACAAACATTAAATTGTCACCTTTCATAATTTATTTCATAAACTTTTAAATCTTCCATTAAATAAAGCAGATTTTGACAATATATTAAACATTACAAAACAATTTGCGTTCAGCAGTAGCTTAAATCCCACTATGATAGATAAAATGCTAAAGAAAAACAAAACAAATTAATTTTATCTCAATTTTATCCTGAATCCTATTCAAAAACAGAAAACTGTTGTGTTATTTTCTGCTAATATTAAATACGTGAATGTAGCAGTCGTGGATAATTTTTATTTAACCATTAACTGACTTGACTCAGTCAAGACAAAATTTACGAAAACTCTAAGAATAGTGCAATGATTTTAGTTTATGAATGATTGTTGATAAAGACTGCAATAGTTGTCAAATCTACCTTCGACGCAAAATCTACAATGCTATACAGGTACAATAAAAATAGATAGCTAGTTTACCTCCAAGCTTTGTTGTTATACATATTATTATCTTAACGATATTATAGCAACAACATATGGTTAGTTTGCCATGATGAGAGAACATCTATAGGTAAGGCATACCACACCATCGCGTATTCAGCTGATGAAAACAATGTAGCTGATGGGCGAGCGCCTGTAGATGAATAACATCGAGATTAATTTTACCTCTGCAATCAAGTAGTTAATGTAGAATTAAATATTTATAGGCAATCACATTTGATAATTGTTATACAGCAACGAATTTAAGCGGTTTTCGTAACTTCAAACGTTTTTTCCTAAATAAGTTTCACAAAATCCCACAGTTCTACTTTTTACTGCTACAACTCTGAAGTCTGCCTTGAGCGAATTTATTGCATAATAATTTATTAATCAGATCGCTTGCGGACGTCGACGCTGCCAAGATCGTTAAGTTCAGAAAACTGGTAAAAAATAGTTTTAGCAGATTAGCTTTCTGACAGCGGCGCTCCGCAAAAAAGCACTCGATCCGGGGGCTGCAGCGGAGTTTGTTTTTGGCAGCTTACAAAGCATTCGATACGCTTAGTGCTTATGTTACATCAAAGTCGGTGCGCATAACGTATCCGATGGGCATGTGGGAAAAACGTGCGCTTTTACTTTGTCATTGTTACAGAGGAATCCATTAGAGAAATTGGAACGACCCCGTTTTATTTTTGGGTGGGAACGCTGATCTACCTATAATTAAGAATTTACATATTTTACATGCCAATATAATTATTATTATTAATGGGGCAGATATTTAAATTCAAGTGTCGATGTAGTACTTCCAATAGGTAATACTAAATAATTAATACAAACAATTAGAACTCCAGTTGAAATATTAAAGTATCTATTAAACAGACAACTTCGTATATTGAAATCAACTGATGCATCTGCAGGTGAAAACCACTAATTGTACAAACTAAACGGAAAAACTTTTATTAGCTTAGTATGAAATGGTTAGATGCATATCAAGAGACTCCTACGTGTGCTATTCTGTTGGTAACCGACAATTTGTTATCGCAGTTTCGCGCTAAGAACGTCCTTACGTTGCCATGACTTATTTTAAAAGCATATATTTTCAGTATTATGCCTCGTATTAAGCTAACACAGCCCCACCATCGTGTGAGATATGTGATCATATTTTCTTAGGACGTAGATGAGTCTGAATATGCTTCATATTGTTTTGTGGATGTGTACGATTTTGATAAATTTATTCAACGAAGACTAAGCTTTTTGCAAGGTTTCAGACACGTGAGTACCAAATCGATCTGATCCGAATCATCATCAGTAACAGGAATTTGACTTTGTAACGTTGACTATATTTTTTAACGCAAGCCTGCCACATTAACGACCAAAAATCACAACACTCGACTTCAACGGGCTTAAAAGTAAGCCATACGCGCATGACGATACATCATATTATAAGTTTACTGATGATAATCAATGTGCAATTTTAAATATCTAGAAATCCAGAACTTGTGACATCGTGTATTAAGATGATCAAATTTTAATTAAATTGGATGGCAATCCATTTAGTTCTGAATATCTTACGTGCCCTAAATTCAGTGACCTTAGAAACCAGCCAGCAGGAAGGCTTTCAATCAGAAAATTGCGCGTTAGCAGCAACTTTCAAGGCAATCTAAGCAATTCCACTCCTCCGTAGTCAGTTATCATTACCAGAGCACATGCAGAACTTTCATCAGCATCCGAGCAATTATTCAGGTTGTGATTTATGGCTCCTGCCAGCTTAAATCATCCGTCAGACGCAAATCGATGCGCGAATTTCTGCCTAACCTGGCCCGGACTTAACAAACCGTCGATTAGAAGCGCCTTTGCCTTTGTCGTCTCCGCGAAATTTCGCAGAAGGAGTTGTCGATATCAGATGGCTGAAAAATGGTCCGCGAAAGAAATAAACCACATTGGCGAAGACGTGTTCAATACGTCACTGCGAGCCAGCCAACCAGAAGGACAATGCGCAACCCAGAGAGATTCAAATCAGCATAAATCATTTTGAACCCGGACCTAATCGATTGATAGTCTCTCCACAAACCGGGGGAAACAAAAGAAATGTCCGAACCGAACTGGAAACATGGGACGTTTTTTAAATAATAGAAAGTTCGGACACGGACCACGACTCGGCATCAGCAATTAAGTTTTTAAGTTGGTTTTTTTCGGAATCGCTCTGCCAAATCCCAAGTATTGTTCGACACGTGCTCGTCCTGCGAGGATCATTACCTCGAGAAAAAGAGAGAGTTAACAAAAAGAAATGAGATTAAATCAATTCAGATTGGGAAGGGCTATTTGTGAAGTTATTACGTATTTAATTCTACGTAGAGCAAAAAAAGAAATGCTCGGGTTGCTCACGGCTACTCAGTGGAGAAGGTCGGGGTTTCCACTCAATCACGTTATTACCATAAGTATTAATGTCTATTTGATTTGGGCGCCAGGTAGTATTTGTAATCCCGAACTACAAAAGAGGCCTGTCCCACTACCAAGAACAGGGATAATAATCAAGAAAATTAGATATTAAGATCGAAAAAAAGATGATAGCTATATAAAAACAAATATCTAGCCACTATGTTGCCCCTATCAGTTATCTCATCACACACGGTACAGGAATATTAATAAATTCACACCCCAATGATTTCACTTATGTACAGTGTCCTTTATTTGCTGAACAAAATAAACTGTGAAGCTATATACAATATATATAAATTTTCCGACACGCAGCGCCCGATTTTAGTAAAGAAAAACAACATAAAGCAAACACGATGCTAACAAGACGCTCCGTTACCACGCCTGTCTAGTAGTAGTACCGCAAGCGATTCAAGATCTCAAAATTTACGCAACAAGGTTCACGAGCGGCGTAGCGTGATCAGATGTACAAGAGAGCCAAAACTATGATATATAATTCACGAAAAACAAACTATTTACAGTTTAACAATACGATTCTTTTGTTCTATGAACGTTTACAGGTAAGTAAACAAAATTACTGCCTTGATGAGGCCCACAAATTAATCAGTTTGTACACCCTATTTTATCTAGCAAGGACGTCGAATATTCCCGACGATGCTGTACTTCGAATCAGGTAACAACCCTGACAGGATATCCCAAAAGAAAGTATGGATAAATCTGACCTGGTTGAAGATACTACGATGCATACGTAATGCCTTCGTGGAATAGCTGCTTGGAGCTACCCTGTCGGACAGAAGCCTAGCACTTGTCTCTACCAGTAGTGGTTGTACCTAGATCACGTCCTGGGGTGGATTTTAAGATCCGAACCAATGATCTAGCCCGCAAGAATGGATAAATCGACAAATTAACCCCGTGAGTAAAACCCTTGCAGCAAGGGTTGAAAGTTAAAGTGATCAAAATCTTTGTTTCAGCACGTGGTCTGGAATAGGTGTAGTCAGATCCCTAAGTACTAGGTAGAACAGTCGAAAATATTGCACCAGCAAACCCTATCGACTATCCAAACAATGCTGCTGAGGGTAGTTTTATCCCCTGTTAGGTTGTGAAGATATTTCCCAGAAAATTTCACTCTACACCTTGTCAGCGCTATTCACCTTCCAGAAACAATCTGCTATCTCTCGYTAAAACGTACTTCCCTTAGAACCACAAAAACTAAGCTGTGTACAGAAAACATCGCGGAACAAAGAAATCTCTCATTCAGAAGATTAACATGCATACTTAGGCACACAGATGGCATATGCACACCTACTGATGAAATAAATATTTTCAGTATTAAAAGGCTTTTATTTATTTCCGAAAATTTGAACCGTAACAAAGTATTAGAGAACCGGAAAATTCTAGGTATAAATTAGACTTTAACATTGACGTTGCAAAATTGATATCCGATTGTTTCAAGAACGATAATAGATTTCTAGAAAACTTTCAAGGCATTCAGGTAGCTTAAAAAAACACATACCTCAGTAGTAACAGGTAGAACGAGCAACTAACCTGCAAAATAATAAAAACGACTTTTTCCTTTTTTGGCGTTTTTTCAGAAAAAAAAACAAAAAATATCTTAGTATAACAACCCAACTAGCAACTTACAGCTTTATAATGATTAGGCAAACGTTTATAAAACAGTTTTTATAAAACAGTTGTACTCTTGTAAACATTGTCATAACGTTTATAGAATGCTTAAAGATGCAAAAAGGCGCATCTTTATAAAACATTTGAGTTATATACAGTATCCCATAATGGTTCTAGTAGGTGTTACAGAACAGTTTTGTAGATAGTTACAGAGGTGGTATAAAAATTACTATAAATCAGTTACAAAACGGTTTTATAGCAATTTATTATAAAACAGTTTTATAAATGTTACGGCATTTTCTATTATGCTACAATTCTGTTGCATTCGGCATCTTCAAAGGAATATTTCGGTGTTTTAACCGATTTGGCGGAGAATGTTTTATTTCTTAACGATTGGGTAAAGTTGCAACCCATATTCCTCTGTAAAATAAAACATGTCCTCAGACCGAGATATATACCGTACCACATGACATAAAATATGCGTAGTATTGAATTGTAGTCACAAGAAACTACTATCAAACAAAATTTTCTGTGAAACATATGCATATATGTATACAAAATTTTTAAGCGCTTCAAAAATAATAAGTATTTCACCAATTTAAAAGAAATATTGACAAAATACAAAAAATGTTTTTAATCGTGTGGCATCTTAAATCTATCTGCACTGATTATAAACCGCATTTTATAATCATTTTTGTTAGAAACATAACTTTTGTACATTACTTTTTTGTAAAAAAGATTATTTTTAGTGGGCTTTACGCAATGGCGGCCATATATGTGTTTACAATCATGATAATAATATGGCTTCCTCTTTATAAAGCATAATTATCACAGAAGAAATTGCTATATAACAAATTGTTTTTTTACATGTGTCAAATCAAGACTTAATATAATAGTTTTATAGGTGCTCACAAGATGACGATTCAGTGTTGAATAACACATATTTAAACTCTTTATAAAATAATTTGTCTCCACTGGAAAAATGTTCTGTAAAAAGTTGTGCAAACCTTTATACAATGACTATAAAATGGTGCTTAACACTGTTTTATAATTTTGCTGTGAAAACGTTTCTAACACTAAACTATATAACAGTTTAGTGTACTGAAGCTGAATACTCGTAGGGGAATACCTTATAAAATAAAATGGACGTCGAGGAACAATAATAAAACTGCAATATAACAAATATGCCTTGCTATTTGGAAATTATAAAATAATTATGCTTGTTGGGAACGAATCAGCTATAATAATAAACAAAGTTGAGGAACGTTTTCGAAACATTGTGCCATCCAATATGTAGTATCTAGTTATAGATAGTAAAAGCAATGTTTACAAGAACACTGTTTAATAAAGCTCTTAATAATTCCCGCAAAAAACCTCAAGAACCTATCCCCATTCGTTCATCATCCGTTACAAAACACATAGCGTCTGAAACCTCCTGAAAAGTATCTGTTATGAAAATACAATCGAGAAAGTGGCACTTCTTAGAGCACAAAGAAAATACATCCTATTTTTTGCCCCGAGGTGTACTCCTAACATGTTACCCCATTTCGACGGTCGCAAACCGAATATTTTTCTTGCGGGGACTTCTAAGTGCCAGTCACGCTCCGGCCACTAAAGCTTCTCCCTAAATTGAGTCAAGCTGCAGTTCAAGTCCCAAATTAAATAAAAGCCGCGCGGGAACGGGCAGAGATGCCATTTTTTATACCGCACCGCCGGTTGTTAATTAAACTTTATTTATGGTAATGAGCGTTTGTAGACGATTACGCGGCTTTTGTCGACGCCAAAAACATGTAAATATAATTACCACAGGTATCCCCCTTCTTGATTCGATCGGTGCAGTGGAATAAAGCAATTAGCTGAGTTTTGTAAGTTGTCCGGGTAAACAGGTTGATTACACAAAAGACAAGTTAACAAACTGCAAGGCTTGCTGAATGCCAACGAATGTTTCGCGACAGTTGTATAGTTCATACCGAAAGCTTTCCTTCATAAACAAAGCTCTTGGTTCGATAAGATATTTACAAGGATTGCGTGCTTTGTACCGCAAGCCAGCATTAGAGCACAACATAAAAACTAACCAAAGATTCATATTTTGTACAAGAAGTATGACTACTCAATTTCGTTGTATTTAAAATCAGACGTAAATGTATAAGAGATTCTCAATATCGTTTGAGTTTGACAAAATATGCAAAGCAAAAGCTCTTTTGGTCTCACGAGATCGACCTACAGACAGATTATGGTCGCTTTTATGGAGATTTTACTACCTGTAGTGTCATATACGTTCTATCTTGCAGCGACAGCTTTAAATGTGTTGTTAAACCTCTCAGTCTAATGCAGTACAGTAAATAATTCCGCTACAAGCGTTCAAACGGATTTTAAAGCTTTGCATTAAGTAAATCGCTTGGAAGGTGATTTGATGATTGTATATATTACATACAAAAATAAAAGTTAAGCTAAAAATTAAAATAATATGCATGAAAACTTTTGTTGAGAACAGTTTGCTGTATTTATTTACAAATTCTGTTAGTTCATATGTTTGACTAACCCTATATGTTTTCCAATTAAACTGTTGTGTTTTTAATTGTAATAGAAAACTTTTTAATGATATTATAAACGATTATTTGCTGCTCCCACCCCTAATGTAACACATTATTCGAGAGCTTTCAGTTAACTATAATCAAGGAAACTACTGGCGGGACTTATTTATGGCAACACACACTAGTAGTGGTTTTAATTTTGTAGAGATGACAATGATTCAGGTTAGAAAGGCAAATTCTAGTTTGAAAAACTGAAATAGGAAAGAAGTGTATGGTTTGAACGTCAAACTGATGAAGACGGTAGGAAATTTGCGTACCGCTTCTCTAACAAGTTTTTCAATTTATGTATTACCAGCGCTGCCTATCCACACTATTTTAAAGTTGCGAGAGTCTGTCCAGTTTACAAAAAATCGTCATCGGGGGAGCCTCTATTTATTTGCCTGTACCGATTATCCCGTAATCGGCAAGGTATTAGAAAAGCTGTTAAAGAAACAAGTTGTTGATGATTTTAAGGATAGCACGGTGAGCGAGATTGTAAATGTTGAAGGGTGGCAATTTAATGTTGTTATAATGTAAAGTGGTACTGAAATTATGAAATATTGCTGAAAAATTTGCTATCTATGAAACTCTTGGTGGCACTAATGACTTTGGACTCAAATTGTTGCAAATTTCTGGGTCGAAATTAACAAAAACTAGAAAAAGGGTCAGACAGTTCAGTTCTTTTTGACAATGATGCTTTCATTGCGGAGATCAAGAACTTTGCGTTTTAAATAGAATACCAAAAAGTAAAAAATATTTGATTTGATATATCTTCCACTCCCTTTTTATGTCTAATTAGACTGTACTCTCAGTGTCTAAACGAACTTGACGTGGTACCCTTAAGTACCTACAATAAAACTCACCTGCGAAAATCCCTGCTCCACAAGGCGTAGATGATCGGGTTCATACTGGAGTTGATCCATCCCAACCACGTGACAACCGCCAATACGATCTTCTCGTGCCAGATGCAGTGCAGGCAGAATCCACTCAACAGATTGACAACGAAAAACGGCAACCAACAAATGATGAACACACCCATCACTATCCCGAGCGTCTTAGCCGCCTTCTTTTCTTTGGCGAACTTGGCCAACTTGCGGCTCAGCGAGAAATTCTTGCTATGCGGACCTAGGCGGGTGGACGCCATCCTAGACAGTCCGTTGTTCTGCAGAGCGGTGAGAGGTTCGTCCTCTTGCGCCGCGTACAGGTGACGAGTTTCGGACCTGGGTATTTTACACGTTCCCCCCCTATGAATTCTCAACGTGAGTTCCAGCTCCCCCGATCCCAGGAGGACCTGCTTCGTCCCCAGACGCAACGAGCGCGTCTGTATCACGGCCGCTCTGTATATCCTGTAGTAGGTGAACACCATGACGAACAGGGGAAGATAGAATGATATGGTGGATGAGAAGATGAGGTAACCTAGATGTTCTGTGAACGGGCATTTGTAGTCGGGCACGGGTTGGTCTCTGACCGCCCTCCACCACACTATGGCAGGAAACGAAATCGCACTGGAACATATCCAAACCGCCGCTATTAACAACGCCGACCGGATACGCGTCATACGCATGGGGTAAGTTATGGGGTCCGTGATGGCCCAGTAGCGGTCCAGCGATATCACGCACAGGTTCAGTATGGAAGCGGTGCTGAACAGGACGTCCAGCGAACGCCATATGTCGCACCAGTCTGTCCCGAAGAACCACATGTGTTCGAGCACTTCGTACAAAGCACTGAAGGGCATTACTACAAGTCCGACGAGACAATCCGCCACTGCCAACGAGGTTATGAAGTAGTTCGTAGCCGTGTGCAGATAACGCTCGCGGATCACCGCCACTATCACTAAAGTGTTTCCGAAAACGGTCGTGATGGAAAAGAGCAGGAGAAGCGAGACCACCGCGGCTCGCTCTTGGATCAAGGTGCTCCAGTGGTCCCAGGCGTCCTTTCCAGGGTTGGACTGGTTTGTCCAGTTGATGTAGATGCTGGAGTTCAGGTATTCCCACGTTAATGGAACAAGTTCTGGTTCTTCCATGATTCTCTTCAAACGCGTATGGTTTCTGGAATGAAGAGAACAAAATTACGTTAATATAACAAGATATAGTAACCGTGCATTTCTCCACGACCTTTTAGTGCATGTTACTTGAAGAGATGCAACTAAATCAGTAATATTTTAGGTAGTTTTTGCCACATGAACGAACAGTTTAACTTTCGCAACAGGACCAGTACTAAAAACTCATAAGTATCATCCAAATCACATTCAATTACACAAAAAAATTAACTAACTCCATTTGGCAAAGATTTGGGTGCAGTGGAATTCAAAATGAGTCTTCCTTCTTTTAATGAATCACTGGTAATTATTGCGATTTCTACAAATTGATGGAAAATTAAAAACAAAATACAAAATAGCAAAAAATAAGGGGTGGGGTGACACTAAAAACAGATTTCGACTACCTATTTCAATTTTTTTCTAAATTAGCACTCTCTCATGCTTACAAAAACTGAAAATGATTTAGAAATTACAACTATACCTAATCTCGTAGAAATATCTCCCAGCAAGAATTTCGAAATTCTGAAATGCGACAACTCTAGTTTTCTGATATTCATGAAAATCTGTAAGACGGGGTTGTTGCTCTTATCGATTTTGAATCTCATACTAAATGTGCAAAAAAGGGTCCCTATAAAATGACTTACTGATTATGAATTTGATAGGGAAATTTGCGAAAGCAAAATAACGAACTTTGAGCAACAATGGGTTTGTTTTACACCAAAATTTGTAATGCTTCCGCATGATGTATATTGTGAACACCTCTGGCAAATAACAGTTAACCGCACGGTGATAATCGTAAGTGCTTATTGTAATGGACACGGAAATTGCATCTTTGATTGCCTGCAATCTGGTGCATACAACCAGAGCGGGAATAGCATATGTTCAGCAACAGATCTGGCACCCCGACAGACGTAGAAAGGCCTGTTATAAACCCTGGTAATGAATCACTTTAATTTTACCGCAGCAATTCAAACTACGGATGCCATCTGCGAAACAAACCGAAGCCTTCGGCACACGGAATCGGCTCAGGACGCCATTTTAATGGAACCTATACCGATTACTCCACTGAAATCTAGAACATCCGATAAGACGCCGAGCAAGTTTGAATATATCCAGCGAACTCTAAAACTGAAATTTCGCGAGATCTGGAATGCCACGGATTGAGAAATTGGGGTAGAAACACTTATAATTAGTGTTAACAAAGTGCAGTGGTAAACTGGCTTTAGCAGGCATTACTCCTGAGACTCGGCTGGTAGTTTCTACAAATTGGTGGTGTCCCACGGCTTCACTTAATAATATAGAGCGGTGATAATAGAGCATCTCGGTCTGATTTACACCAAGGCAGAATAATGAGCCCGTGCGGTGAGTGGTGCTTATTTCCGGGGAACTATACCTACGACGTATCGCCAGATTCCAGCAAGCTGAGGCACGTGGCTAATTAATCCAATTACTTCTTTGATTTTGCCAGTGCTTTCCGGAAACAAGCAGTAGTTAATTAATTATTGTTCTAAATGGCGTGAAATAAAGGAAATGTCAGTGCGCACATCACTAATGATGGCGACATTGAAACATCTGCGACACTTGCAGCAAATCACAGTTGCGAACATTGTAAGATATCAGAAAATCGTGTATTTTCTCATATGATAATTCACTAAAATATACATTTGTGGTTTGAAAGAATTTTCCTCAAAATTGGTTAACGTATTGAAATTCCTTTGTTTTCAAAATACTGTATTAAAAATGATTGCACCTTATTAAAGACACTTTTTTGCAAAACAGAAAGCTCTTCGTTCTTTCTTATTGACGTATTTGAATTCGTCATTCAGTCGACACTCCTTTGTCATAGGGTAGCAAATAAAAAACTATACGTAATCACGAAGACGACACGAAATATTTTTGTAATTAATTTGATGCTTACATGTTTATTAATGCATACATATAAAATTTATTGTAAACATAAACTTGGATTCAAATATCACAATCTTATATGATACACTTGAAAAACAATACAAACGTGCTGTGCTTCTCTTTATAAATCACATGTAAAATTGAAATTCCAGCTTCTTTGTTTCAAAAGCAAGTAGCATACAATGACATAGCTTATATGTCTGAAAGAAGTAAATACTATACACAAAAAACAAGAGGTGAGGGAACACGAATTTACCTTAATACTGAGTTGCCTTGCTCCCGGCACACAACAAAATTAAGCAAACAATAGCATTCAAATATAAAATATACGAACACTACTTTAAGAACAGTTGCCAATTCATACAAACGACGGGAGAAAATCTTCCTAAAGGATAATTTGCCAAGTTCAAACAAAAGATAGCACCCTAACTGAGGTGAACACTGACCATGCGAGGGAAAGGATCGGCCTGACCCTTGCCGTAATAAAAGAGCAATCTACATATTTATTAGCTCCTTTAGAGTCGTTGGCTGGTGATGCCATGTATTCCCGGATAGGAGGCACCGACTGAGACATTTCACTTTATTGGATTTGGCCCTTTCATAAAATACAATGTCACGTCAGTTATTAACTGTTATCATAGCTAGACGGTGAATTTTTGTTTCTTCTGCCACGCCCAAAAGAAAAGTCAGTTTTAAATGTTAAAGTTACCCTTTCAATCTATGTGCTAAGTGGTCGCTTATGACAAAATACGTTTCAATTACAAACTTTTATTTAAATATTGCGCTTCGTCCCATTGCATTGGTGGTAATAGTCTTCCAATAGTATAATGCTACCAGGCCAAAGTTCTTCAATGTATTTCAGGAAATCGGGACGACTGAACCAATTTTTCGAAATTACCTTTTTTACTAATCCATTTACATAGTTCTAGTTGCTTCATCGGCTACATTCATTTTCGTTGTAATCCAGTGCCAGTCATTGACATTAGTAATATCCTGGATTTCTCCAATCCGTTGAGTAACGAATGGTTTGTACTGTCGACCATATCTGCTCTTATCCATTGAAGAACACATCTTGAGTCACTCCACATTAATATCTTGTTGACTTTAATTTCCAACATATTTTATCGTTTTTAGTAATTTGCTAAAAGTTCAAGTTGTCGGATTGACAATGGTTTCAAAGGTGCAACACGTGTTATCGTAATTATGAGATGTTTGTTTTCGTTGCCACTCTAAAATAGGCTGCTGCTGCGAAGGCTTTCTCACTACTGTCACAAAATACGTGAATTTGTAACTCATCAGCTTCTGGTATTTATTTACATATATCTGTAACATCGTTGTATTTTCAGTGTCATTATATCTTGAAGTGCTTCCAACTAACGCTCCCATACTTTTCTCAAATGTTCAGATTGTTAAACTGTTAAACTGCAAAAACCGTATTGTTCTACCTTTTTTAGTTTCAAAGATATTCTCAACTTTCTTAAGCATTGCACACGTCAAAATTTTTCGCGAAATGACAGATAACGCCGAAAGGGCCCAAGACAGACATGTGTGGTTAACAAAATCACCTTAAAATTGAGCAGAAAATTTGAAAAAGCACTAATATCTACAGTGTTTTATTTACAATAACACAATAAGTTATTGTCTGTGGAAAACTGAACACTCTGAATGACCCTTATTGAGAGTCATTGGCACAATACAGAAAATTAATGGGTATATTACGATATACTTTTCTTCGAGAGCGGCTTATAGTTTTCGCAAAATATTACTTGAAAACGTATTTCTAACGGCACTACTTTTCCGCTTACCTAAAAACGTGTATGTACATTTTACAAACTCCCCCTTCTATTGCTTGATCATTCAAAGTGAAGTGAAAAGTGTATACATACTAAGTATGTGGATGTATTAAGAATGTCTTGATCTGAGCCATAAATAACTAACAACCAAAAATAACATTTCGTCCCAATCGCAGTCCATAAAACTTTTTGCGGGAGCCGTCCGCTCGTCGACTAGAAGACATCAACCCTAACAAATGTACGTCTGAAAACACCTGCTACAGTCCTGAAATATGACAAATGAAAAACACCCGCTTTGCATTGTTATAGAACAAAAGGGGCGTGCTAAGAAATGAAAACGTCTTGTCACAACAACCCTCAGAAGTTAACCAACAATTCCAAACTACGTGATGTGTGTATCGCAGCTGCATGAATGGAGTGCTTCGTGTGCTCATTAACAGTCAACTGTCAGCGGCAGCCGCACTTGCAACGCAAAGCCGACAAGCTGAAGTTTGTGTAACGTGTGTGTTTAGTAATTTGTCAGCATCGGGGCTGCGAAACGAAATTCGCAAGCAGCACACGTTTAAGGCAATGGGAGAGCTTTTGGCACCCGTTAGGAAAGTTTAATTTGCATAAACTATGTTTTACAGTATTTATTTTCCTGAAATAAGATGCCTTGTAACGTTCCACGGGCGAAAATTAGTTTGCCATTACCTATAGCTAGTTGCCTACATAGAATGATGTAAAACAATGTTGGTTGAAATCCACTATGAAGAATTTTCTTAAAAATGAAAGCTCAAAACTTGGTCAATTTGCAGACTACAAGCAAAATTTGGTTTAAAAACAAATGAAAGTATAGAAAATTAATTTAACCGTTAAAACTGCATCTTCAAAAATGTACCGTGAAAACTAAAAATTAAGTAATATGCGAGCTATTTCATTAAAAAAACTTGATGATATCTTTCGTGTTTTAACACCCCATATATTACAAAAAATATATTCCAATATAATAGTTCCTTTATATAAAATGAAAAACCATGTACAGAAAAATTAAGTTTCCTCTTTTTTTAATAATTTAAGAATATTTAAATTTAGAAAATCATGTTCCTACTTGATTTATCGATGTGCGTCTACTCAAATTGAACCATACCAGCGGGTATATATTACAAAAGCACTTTTTCGTATATAAAAATCTCAGAAAAATTTAAAACGATAGTTATCCATGGAACTATTTGATTTTACAACTACATTATTTAAACATACTATTCTAGATACCTGTTATTCGCATAAAGATTTTAAAACAGCAATTATGACTGCAAGGTGGGTACATATACCATCGTGAAGATAGTAGATGGTCTATAAATACAAATAAAGTCTTTCAGTAAAAATCGCCTACAATAGATTTTTCACATATACTTGACCTATGACTTTTCCAAAATTAAATGATTAACAACAATATCTAGTTAAGTGACACTGATACATTTCAGGACCCTTGATATTTAATATATTTCTTGTATAAGCACACCATAAACGAAAACCGCTAACCGCAATCTTTATCACATATTAAGAGCTACCTCATTTATTTCCTAGGTGGACCTTTATTAAATATAAGCTGTACGATAAACCATCAAAACTACTTCCTGCTTCTTAATTGAGTTATAAAGAGTGAAATAACTATGTGCTAAAAATTTATGGAGATGATGGTATACTAGTATAAGAAAAAGCGTGACAGAAGAATAATTGTTTCTGTGCGATAACAATAATTACATTGGTCAACAAGATTTTTGTTACACAAGAAGTATAAATGAGAAAAAAGTCGATTTGTCAAATTTTTCTCGAAAGATTAATGTAAGGCAGAAGTTGATGATTTTTTCATTATCTACAAGTTTTGTGTTGTATTGCCATCTTTGTCGATAAGTTTAAGGATATCACATGATTTCAAGTTTCGCACCAGGGTAAAAGAAAGCAATGTATTTGCAACCCTCGTCAAGGCAGCATCGATCCCTGTCAAGCGATAATCGAAGCTGTAATACCCCATTAAATTATCGTAAGTAAGCTTTCGCAACACCCTCTGGAGAAGCTGTCTATCGTTCAAAACTACTTATTAACTTAACGATTCCGCAGCTCAACGCGTTTTCACACGTCTTAACGATAATTCTAATTTCACGGACATTAATTCTGAACAGATCATTTGTCGGGGTGCGATCCCTTAACGCTTGCTATAAAAGTTTAGGTCCTTATAATTTATGACAGATTTTCATCTTATCGAAGTAAAATGTGCCTTTATTATTCCTAGGGCGACCAGGAAAAATGCCAGGTCCCTGTATTGCATATAAAACAGACCCACTGCCGCCGTAGATGTATATCAGGAAATTAAAAATTTAAATGGTATCCATCAGCAGCTTTTTTTGCCCGTAATGTATTCATATTTCGAGAGGTACGACGAGCTGAGGTGGAGAAAATTGGAGGCGACCCCGGATTAAGATTCATATCGTAGTTACAAATCAGCAACCAAAGCCTTAAGGTATTCGGAACTAACAATGCGTACATTGAAAGCGACAACGCGACACAAAGCGCCCATTGCACCTAAGTAAGCTCAGAAGCTTTCATATAAGTTAATCTCTATAGCTAATTGTACTTGCAAACTGTCAGATATTAATAGCCTATTTCAATCAGCTTATTTACAACCACAAGGTTCTGCGGGGCCAACAAATAAGCTGATAGATTAACAAACAGATTCTCAATAACTAAACCAGAATCTAGCATTATAGGAGACCCGAAAGCAACTTTTATGTCAGTGCAAACCATATACCACCACCAAATAACCACTAAATGATTTCTCTGAATGTAATTTCTCTTTACATTAGCATATCAATAACATTAATAGAACCTATTATCGAAAAAATGGCAGAAATTAAAACAATATATAAATATTCCAAAAACAGAATTTATAAAAGCATTAAACTTCACATTATTTACATTATTTTCAATTACAAGCATGATCGTTAATTGCATTAATATATCTGCATTCAAGCAGTTTAGAAAAAGTGCTCAGTTTGTTTATAATACTCCAGTTAGTAACGGAACTTTCACTACACGGTCCAGTTTCGGAACAGAAGGAAATTTTCACGATTTACAATATTTATTGTACGAGTGGTGGCGTGGTAGCTATGTTTCAGACGAGTAATAAATGTATTGCAGCTGCTAGTTATTATCCAGATACCACACTACATATCGTACACATTCTTGTAAATCTGTTGAGTTTGAAATCGTTTTCGACTGCAGGGCATGTCATATTCTTCAAAACGTAAGCTGTTGTTGAAACATTATCTTCCTGTAAACTGTTATCAAATAGTTTATGTCATCATAATTTCTGTATCTAAAAAGTACACGCACCAGTTCTCTTGAGTACCTTAGTCTATAATGATTCGAATAAAACCTGCTTTTGACTTTTTCCTTTATTCCCGATATAATACCACTTTTATTGAAAACAAAAAAGCAATTTCGGGAAAACTGTCTGACACATCGAAATAAAWCAACAATTCTACATGTKGATTGTGCTRCTTCTGCGAAGCCGTCGTGTTGGTRTGACATTAAGTGACGGAAACTTTGCTACGTCTACTGCTAAACCAATGAAACATGAAATAGCACGACTCGTGTCGGATAAGTCAACAAGGTAATCGGTGCTGCATCGGAAACTTCCATCTGAGACGTGACACAAGGATATTAAGGCAGCCTGTGTTATCAGTACCATCAATCCCTCGAACTTTGTGACCAGATGGGCTTCGGTTTTTGTGGTGGAAGAAAAACAACATTTGGTAAAGTGGGTGAGATCTATTAAAAGCGTTTGCTTGTATATTTAGATACATATTGTTATTTGTTTCGTTAATATTTGGTAAAGCATGTGAATGTACGAGGCAGAGTGAAATGGAAATCTTAAAAACATCAGAGAAAATTTGTTATAATGCTTCTTTCATTATTCATAGAATATAAAGAGAAAATTGGAGGATATCAAGGAGATAGCAGTGGAAATCAAAGGGCAAGTGTAACATCTTAATTCAGTGTAACATTTAAAAATTTGTATAAACTATTGATGTTATTTTTATATTATTAAATAAACGACAATTCTGATTACAATCATTTTTTTGAAATTTTTAGTCCATGCATTTATCGAGAGATAAAATAGCATCTTTGTGCCGCGTTTCGCTCTCGATTCCCACTACCTAAACAAAGATCCACAGCTCGCTGACTCCCGAAATCTCGAGAAAAGCCATCGCAGATGTATACAAGCGGATTCGCAAAGGGATAAAGCGTACAGGAGTGAAAACGGGAAGCTGAAATCACAACTTGCAAACGCATTTCCTCTTGTCCGCTTTCTCACGAAGTGTCGTGTAATTTCCTACCAAGGTTTATGCTAATGTTACAGTTTAAAGGCAGGGGACAGAAAGATTAGGACTTCTAAACGTCACCCACGGCGCTTGCCATGAAAAAGCAGATCTATGTATGTATATAGGGTATTTATGAAAATGGAGCGACTTCCAACTTGTGCAAAAACTACCTGAAATTTTTTTACCGGTCCCCTCTTGCTTTGAAATATGGAAGTTTTTTATTTCTCGCTGTGTGTTAGCTTCGGTAGGTAATTGTAGGCGTGTTTTATGTTTATCAGGGCTTCTCAGGCGTTTTTCTTATATTATACAACATGAAAAGATCGTAGAATAAAATCACAGGGAGCTACAATTTTCTCAAATATGTGTTACCGTACTTCTGACTTTTTATCATTTCGATTTTTTATGCACTGCAACCAGGGTTGGCAAAAAACATGTTTTTTTTTTTAAATTAAACAAAACAAACAGTTTTTTTTTAATTTAATCATGTTTAAATTGTTTTAAACATGTTTTTTTCTTACTTAGTTAAAAACATGTTTAAAACGTTTTAAACACTGTTTTAAACATGCACTCTCGTGCAAATTACTATGTGTGTTAGTGAAAATAAATACGAGTAGATGACGCAAAGCGTAGCACTTGTCTGAAAATCCCTTGCTTGTTGTCATTTGTCATTTATATTCGATGTGTACGACGTTTACGCAACAGTTATTATGAGCAGGTTTTTCTTTTCTATTTTAAGCGAAAATCAACTCTGTTCTTAAAATCCAGACCAATCACATACTGGTTGCTGGATGGATTTTAGCTAATATCAACTTTAACAAAGAGAATAGGAACCGATCTTGTATGTTTAAGTTTAAAGTTCAACAATTACAATGACCAGCGGGAGAAATAATGCAGGGTGGAATTACTTCTACAAAATTAAGGTGTAAAATAGTACAATGCGAGCTCGATGCAAGAAGTGCAAAAAAGATATGCTTGCACTAGTAAAAATGTTTTATATCTTGTTTATTGTTTTTTATATTCCCAAGTTCTGATAACTATTTGTTCTATTATGCTAAATATATAATTATCTAGTAAGTGTTGAATGAACGTCTTACTTATTGTTTTGTTGTATTGGACCAGAAATACAAATTTTTATGTTATGATAAGGTTAAGATTTTTATTTGTTGTTTTAAAATGTTTGTAATTTATAGCTACAGAAAAACTGATAAGTTTATTATTAATTTCTATAACTGTTGTATCGATAAAAAAACTGGGCCTGGTTTTGAATTCATTTCATTTTTATGCAAATTTAAGGTGACATTATGTAGATATGTAATTACTAATAATCCTGTTTATCTATTTGTGGAGGGTAAACGAGCCTAACAGTAATAATTAATGAATCACATACAATATTAGTTAAAAAACACTGTTTAAAACATTAGTAAAAAGCACACTGTTTTAAACAAATGATTTAAACATTTGTTTAAAACAAAGTTTTGAACAGAAGCGTTGTTTTAAACAAGTTTAAAACATTCTGTTTTAAACATTTTGTTTTAATCATGTCAACCCTGACTGCAACCAACATTTTTTTAAATTTCCAATGGTTAATAGATTTCAAGCGAATGCAGCCAATGGTTTCAGTGATGTACCTACCAAGAGGGGAAATGATATTTGTATATTTTGGGATTGACAGTAACTTGTGGAATCGTTAGATTTAAAGCATTGTATACCAGGCCATAAAAAGTTGAGCAAGCGTCATCTACATCCCTTATACCATCCAAAACCAACCAATCAGTGCTCAAGAGTAAATCGTATAGAAGTGGATAATCCTAAAGTTATATCGAGTTTTTTTACCATTAAATTGAAAGTTTGTTTCAGGGAAATCCAAAGCGAATCTACAGTGGTGGATGGTGTTTATCCGACAGGGACCAAATCCTAAGATGCTATCTTAGATAACGTATTAAAAAAGTTTTCCGAATCATTAATTGATAGACCTCAACGATCACCTCAATCACATTTTGTATTATTTACCAGAAAAATGAGAAAATCAAATGCTTTTGACGCTTGTTCTTGAATACTTTTTTAGCAGACATAAAACTGGTAGGGACTTTTGATATTTTGTTTGTAAGAGTGTACTTAAGACCTAAGTTAATGTTCAGCTCTAAGCGAATGATAGAAAAACTGTAATGTCTATTTTGATTGCACTTTTATGCTAATAACCATATTATTCAGAGGCTCGTCAACTAGAGTAAGAGCAGAACCGTAGTCTTATTAACATTGCATTGTAAAAGCAAGAATCTGATGTCCGGTGTACACTGTTGCAGTTCTCCAACAGCACAATTTAAAAATACATTGAGTCCTCTTTTGCACATTTGCTGTGCTGTGTGATTCCACCGAGCCTGAAAAGTAAGCGGCCTATGAATATGTATTACCCCTCGGCCATGGCTTCTGTATTGTATAATTTCGGTTTTTCATGCCCACGTTTATACGACGACCACTTCTTTAAACCATCGAATCGATACCGGTGTACGTATGCACGAGATTAAAGAGACACGGAGGTGATCACAAGCCTCGGAACTAAACCGTGATACTTTCCACTTTGCTAGGTCCGAAACGGCGGCTAGCCCTTTGCCCGTTTTCCCACAGGGCCGCCCCAGCGGAGGAAACAGGCGAGCGTCGGAACACTGTGGCGCGAACAAGTTTTTGTTCCGGGAATCACATCACGGCAACATCATTCAGTGGATGGTTTTGCGAAATTCTAGTAACCATTATAGCAATTCGATTACCGTGCACTACAATACGAAAATAGTGTTATTATTACAACTATTAAAAAAAGACACCAGGATACAGATATCAGTAATGAATCATGTATTAATTGACAGAAATAATAAACCAGATTTATTTAATGTTAGAAGTTATGAAATATTCATACATAGTAACCATTACTTATTATTGTTATTATTAATATTAATAAAAGACTCAGAAAGAGGCCAGCAAACAAATAAAGACAGAAACAAGAATAAAAGTATCTATACAAAGTTATATAAAAATTGAAAATATTTCTTAATAAACAGAGTAGAAAATAATTATAATAATAACAATAATAATAAATGAAAAAGACAAAACAGGTGCTATTGGATGTAAACAGGTGTGCTATTATATATCTTGTAAATTTTATAACTAAAGGATCGTTTGAAAATGTGTTTTTATGGACAGCTGGTATTATGCGTCTCTTGAACCTTAATTACTGTGAACATCGGTTCGAGACGAAATTTTCTTATACAGATATGGAGGAACAATTTTATGGTAAAGGCAATGCACTAAGATATAGTATCGTTATATTTAACCGCCTCAGTTAGATTAAGGAAATATGAATGAGCACGTCGAAATAAACACATTGGATGAGATAAAAAATAAAGTATCAAAGAAGAAAAAAGTATGAAAATAATAAATTGCAAACTAAACAACGGAAAACTATACAGCTTAATAGAAACTAAAAATTAAAAAACGTATAAAAGAAGGTAAAATAGAGGCTTGGGAAGAATTGACAACAAGGATAGAGCAAAATGGCAAAGCAAACTAAGAGCTACTTTATAAAGCACTAAAAATTTCAAGAAATGATAGAAATACTCTGCAGGTCAGATTAAAAAAAAATAAGTTAGCTCAAAAACTGCCAAAAAGCTATGAAATAATGAATGCAAGAATATAATACAATATGAGTTGCCAAATCGCACGTTAAGAGAGTTATTAAAAAAACAAAGGTATGTTATTTTTACTGATGAAACCAAATAAAAATTAGCATTTGAGTGACAACAATCGTCACTAAAGGACTTCTGAATTTATATTCATAAACAATTATTTACGTTTTTGACGATATCCAATGTACTCATAATTACTTTCTAAATCCTTAAGCGAAGTACAGGTACCTGCAACGGTTTGCTATATCCAAATCGTTCTATGGTAAATTTTGGTTGAGTATGTTTGGTAAATTAACTACAAGCCGGACTATTTAAAATTTATTCTTGCAATAATGTAAAAGAGGAAACCTCACCTATATTAAACAACAAAGTTTACCAATTGCCTTAGTTTTCGACCGGAAATATTCTTATTCAATAAGTTCTCGAATCGGTACAAAAAATACTGCTATTCAACCGATGCGTGAATGTCTAAGAATTAGTCTACGCATTTATTTATTTATTATGCTCATAAAGGTGAAAATTTGGCTGAACAAGCTGGATTGTATTACTGAAGTGTACACGGAATAAGTGTGTCCTTTCTCGTACCCTTTATCAGACGAAAAGGAATGGCACAAGATGTCTTATGGGAAATTATCGGATTTCCCACATTTATTAGGACTGTCTGTAACGCTCTAGCACAACGCCATCCCACAAGCAATAGTAGAACATAAATCGACTCCCACATGTAATTGATGAGTTATCTCGTACATCTCTAGGGAGCCACAGTACATTTTAGGTCAAAGCTTGAGGCTTATAAAACTTAGAATTGCAAGGGAATTCTCCATGTACTTTTTAGCAGTTTGCAGCTTAAAGACGTTGACTTATATTGTGCACTTACACTCATAATGAATTATGACGCAAAAAAGGCCATGCAAATATAATGTTTTCCGTTTGACAATAAAATTTATTATTGTTATTATTATTAATATTATTAATTATTTGCCATTATCCAATTGCCTAGTTGTTTAAAAGCAGGAGATTTCTGAGTATCACTATCTTGACGCACTGGATCAAGTATCTATGTCATGAAAACTCAAGATAATCTTTATTATTCGTTTTATAATTATACCCATTTTTCTTGTAAAATATACGCTCAATTATTTTCTCATCTTTGCTTTGGTCAAAACGCAATTTACATACATTAACATAAGCCAACCTATCTTAAAAAAGTACTTCAAGAAAATGTGTTCGAGTAGTTTGAAAACTTAAACGGAATCTACGTTTTAAGCTTATTGCATTTAAGAGTATACCCATTGCAATGACTCAGTCCACAACGCAGGCTTTGGAAAAGGTAACTGTAGATGTTAGGGCGTCCATCTTCTCTGACTTTTCAAACATTCTACGGTATAGTAAACATTCAACTAGTAAATATTTATAGATCATATTCTTCCGAAAAGAAAAATATGTTCAATTATTTGCTTTGATTAAAGGGCCACTTAAGTTTGTTGTCAGGCCTGTCACACAATACAATGGTACCCTTCATGTTAATGAACACCCTGTATATTTATATATTTAAGTTCAATACCGTTATACTAAGTGCTTAAATTTTTCAGCGGACTATAAAGAATAGATAAATAGGTTTCGTTCTTTTCGTATTTGTTGTTTATTTACGTTATCAAGCAATATTTGCACAATTGCAACCGTACACGCACCGAAAACAAGACGCCATGCACCAATTCGAATTCTATATCCACTATCGTTCGTTTTATCTGTACTTTGCGTTAAAATCGGCCTAATTTTGGGATGAACGCTTCATTCAGCATAACAGAGCAATTTCGCTCAGCCTCTTCAAATCGTCCGCATTTCATGCGCAACCATTCAGAAAGACACTTGCTCCATAAATCTGCAACCCTATCTTTCAGTTTGGACTGAGAATTTATGTGTTTATTGCAATAAATCTTGCAATACGCCAGGCCGTTTCAACATGGCTACATCGACATCTGTGAGGGAGTAATCTGAGTAGCGGGTGTCTACGCCCCGCCAGAATAGCATTAGTCATACAACACGCCCGGTTCGTTCGCGATCTTATCGAACCGATTGCGTTTCCGTAATTTCAATCCGTAACTAAATTCCAGGTTACACGGAAGTTTTCATCCCACATCAGTCGCAGTAAGCTAAATCTAAATCTGAATTCTGATGTTACATTCCGCCTCATAGTACATCGAAAGTGAAAGCCACATTATAGTATTTTATACTCAAATAACGGATACTGTCTCTGATCACTTAAAGTAAGATCATTACAAGGTTCACTACCAACAAAGGACTACAAAAGAATATCATCTAATTTCACCTTAATTAATTTGCACCAATTCAACGCCGAAAGGTACCAGTGGCATCTTCCGCAAGCCTTTTATTGGACCAATGAATTACACACAATGTAACTAAATTGAATCAATTCCACCGCAAACTGGAGTCCGCAATAAAATGGCAGATGCAGAGGTAAACACGCGGAATAATTTGAAGTCGATCTGACATAGTTCCCAGGCGCAATTTTCCCTCGGCCTTCCAGCCACTGAGATAAAAGCATCGCGACAAAGTGCAATTATTAATTGTCACGAAGCTAAGCGTTCGTCTGAAATTGCACGGCAACGGTTGCATGAGCGTATGTTGTGTGGCTGTTCATTCATTGCAGGGAACTTCTAGCTGATACAAATGTATATACAAACACATGACATGGTTGACTTATAAGTTTTATATGAACTGACGAAAATGAGCACATCACAACCAATATAAATTGTGTTACGCTGCAAGTATTTTATAGAGAAAAAAACATTTTCTAGAATATTGTCCAGCCCACTCTCGCACCGATCCTTACCTAAACCTGTAGAGCTTTACATTCTGAAGCCAAGATTCGCTAACCGGGAAGCAGCTTAAAACGGACTGTTGCCTCAGGGTCTAAAATAAATTTACCTAGCTTTCTTCGGCGCTGCGCTACGCCGGAAACTTCCTTGCAGTAAGGACTCGCGGTGTGCTGGTCAAACAGCAACTGCTTTCAAATATTTGTAATCCAGGCAGTGATCGCTAAGCCGCAAAGCGCGACCGCTTTCAGATCCAATGAGGAATTAAAACGAAGATTCCGCTTTCAAGGATTTGCAGGCGCGATTAATCCATAAAAGACACCGGGTTGTTCGTATCGTCAGTCGCTGGTACAGTAGGCGCTTCCGATATTTGTTTTTACTGCATTTGAAAAAATTATTTCCAACGGCATTTTCCGAAAGCTTATATTGCAATTTTGGAATGTCATAAAAGTAACAATGATATTACAAGGAACTGATTATAACACAACGCACACTACATATAACTTTAGTCTTCTAAGGATATATTGCCACAGTAAAATACAGTAAAAAATCGCCTTGCAGGAGAACACTACCTTAATTTTTTAATAAATGAGTTCCCAGGATTGCTAGCGAATGATGGAGCCCCTGCACATTTCGCTCGTATGGTCAAGCAACACTTTGGTCTTTTTGTGGAAGTGTAATATCAAGATATGTCCAACCGTTAATGGTCGTTGCCTGAACTATCGCATTAAACACTCATCTAAAGTAATGTGGAATGGACATGTGGAGACATGTCTAAATGACATCGAACATTAAATTCTCCATCGTAAAACCCATAACCAAGTCACTACGTACATCATTATGTGAGGACAGAAATCATTATTTCCATGGTTGCTTCCTAGAAATAGATACCCCGATTACCGGCACGCGACCATCGTCACAATCCTTAAAATAAACGAAAAAACTTATCGTTTGCTAAAAATGGAAACGTATAAACCATTATATTCTCTTTAAACTTTCAACCAAAATTCGGGGCTCGCGTTTATTACTGATACTTCTACTGGCGTGGCCTAAATGGGGCATTTCTGATTTCTAATCTACTCGGATATCGCCCCGTAAACTTTAATATTTTCCGCTTATCAATCATTTTCCATAATAGGAAATCGGGCCCACAGTTTATCGCATTCATGAACAGGAAGTGCGGTGTGACCTCAGGTTACAAAAATTTTAGCGCCTAATCAATAAACCCTCACACTCACCCTTATATTTAGACCGGTAAAGGAACTCTTTTAATTTTGCCTTCTAAGTTTGTTAATTGCTAATAATATTTCGAAATACTCGCTTACAAATCTGTTTATTTTATTAACCCATCTTCATCTTCATACACAAGGTGTCCGGAAAGGATGCGCATAAAATGAAGCGAGTGGATTGCCACAAGTTCCTATACCACTTTCGTGAAAACTCAAAAGTAACCATGATACAGGGAGTCAAAATTATTTTTTTCGTTATTTATTGCTAACACAAATTTAAAGCAAATCCTTCAATGCTAAACGGCCTCAACAATAAACATTATAAATGAATAAATTAATATAAAATAATAGTAATAACAGATATATAACGAACCAAACGCCAGTTAAATTTATCTGAATTATTCCAGCACTAAAAGTTTCTTACCTAAWGGAATAAAAAATAATAGAAACAATGCTTCCCCCCTATACCTACTTGTCCTCACAAAGCGCATCAAATTAATAATTCAATTTCTGTCTGCCCACGATTCTAATCGACATCCCCATTCACCGTGTTCACATAAAACCCGACAAGGAAACGGCCATTACCGTTATTGTACCTGGAAATAGAACAACAGCACCGATGTGGTCGCAAACGAAAGCTTTATCTGCTCAAAGCGCGCTTATAAAATAATGCACATTCTGTAATTACGACTGGTGCTTTCTTTGAGCAATCCCAAATGGCTACTTTCTTGCTGGATAATGGAGAAATATTCTCAGGGAAATTTTACAGGAAGGCCGGTCATTAGACCCAGATATTGTACAAGAGAGCGAGATATTACCTTTCTTACGACAAACCGAGCACTTGCTCTATTATATGAAATATCCCAGCCATGAAATTAGTAAGCCTTTGTGTCTGATTTAAAGCTAGTTCAAAATATGGTTTATAGGTATTGAAGATAGAGTATCTGTAACTGTTGTCAACATTGTTAAGACGAAAAATTATAAACCGCTGTCTTTTGTCGTGACTAGTGATAGAAACATAATTTTAATTGATTAGTGATATATAAAAAATGGAAGACTTTTCTGGACTATCGACCAGGGAAATGTACAGACCAACAAATCAAGGATGTCAACCTACACACAGGACATTGCTTTCGGCGAATATCGGCAATACTCTTATCAAACGCTCCTGCTGATAAACTAACCCTTAAAGAACACGAGAGATTGGTGTTCCTCATCCATTGATGCTAGCTACGTAGAAATTCGCCGACCAATAAATCAAACTAGCGAAAAAATATACAATATTACGGGTGATACTGGCAGCAGCTTGAAAACTGAACCTGAAGAGCCTTCGAAAAATCAACTCTCTTTTTTAACAATTGTAATGTTAACATTGAAATTTATAAGTAGTATTATTGATGTGTATTAACGTTATAAATAAAATTTTATTGAATTTTCAGCCTACATGTATTAACAAAATGCTGCTTTCGCTCGTCCGTTGCTTTGTATATAGTTTGAATTGACCAAACGAACGTTTTTACATTTTATATCGGAGTCTGAGTCTGTTTGGGGAAAATATTAAAAACTCAATACGTGAACACCTTCTTAAAGAGATGTAACGTTCGATACCTATTTAATCGATCAAGTAAGGATATAAGTGATGAAAACTATATTATATGTAGCGTTGCATTAATAACAAGTTTAATTTGAGATTTGTTAGGAGTGGATCCAATGCTTTTGGAAGGGGCTTGAGCCCCTTAGAGCCCTCCCTCTAAATCCGCTGCTCTCATGATCTATGATCTACTACTACAAATAGGTACGTAAAATTACTCGCTTTGTATATTTAATACAAATACGGTGGCACACTGTCCATAACGGAGTGGTTAGTTTTTACAGTCCTTTTTAAGCTCGCCCTGAACAACAAAAACCAGAGCGTCCCTGTCAGCTTTCCCCAAAGGGTGTTAGACAATAAAAATAATTTGTCACGGTGTAAATTACATAAAAAGCTACCCGCACTTTTGTTGTACGCCGCGGCCTTTGCGAAGTGGGCGATGATGAAAAAAAGTTTCAACTGTTCGTTCGAAAGATACGTGACACTTGGTCCACTTTGCGCGACACGAAATCCAAAAATAGTAATAAAAAGCAAAACCCGCCGCAACTGGGAATTACTGCCCAATTTATTATCGCACCACCAACGGATCCCGAGCACGAATTCAAAAAGTGTGGCACATAATTCATGCTCCCTTCTCAGCTCAACTGAAACGACTCTAATTACTCCCTGTTTCATCGTTTCACTGCAAACCTCTTATAAATATGAAGTAAAAACACAACGCCTCCGCTACAGAAATATGAGCAGTTTGCGTGTCGTGAATTTTACTCCCGCTCGCGTGCATTATACACGCTAATTGAAACGCTTTTAAAAGGGCTTAAGCTGATTTGTAAAGCGCTTCCGGAAAAATGCGGAGCCACAGTGTAGTGAAGCCTTCTTGCTCTGCAAGCAAACACTGCCACTTACCTAATATCCTCACTGAAACATCGCAATTGTAGTCAACGTGTAAATTTGGACTAATACTTTGTATTCAAAGGAATTCTTATACATCAGAGGTGTTGCAACAATTTTTGTTTAAATTAAACTACATTATTTGACGAAATTTATTTTGTGTTAAGGATTTTTCCAAGAGTAAATATTTGAGTTTGAAAGTGTTTAATTCTATACTAATTCAGCATTTTGTACGATACTTTGGAAGGAGCCGTTAAATTTAGGCGAACTACTGTTGATCATGATATAGATCTGCTAGAAATAAACCACGCAGAAACTATAAAACCTATTAAAGACCTACCAGAAATATTCTGCCAATACCTGCAATCTACTTTTAATTGTAAATGCACCAGCAAACTTTCTCTAAAATATATACCTGTGAACCTATTTAATTTCTTCTAATCCCTACTGTGCTGTGTCAAATTTAGAAACAATCATTTTCTTCTTGTGTGTCAACCAGTCGAGTTCTTGTATTTTCCAGTGCTTTTCGTTTGTTGCCTGTTATTAGTTGTATAGTTTCTCTCTCTTTCAAAACTATAGATTTTATTTGTGTTACGTAAGGTAAGTTTTAAAATAGCAGTAAATTTTGAGAAAACTATTCTTGCAGCACTTACTTATTATAAAAATGTGGAGACCGTGAAATGGGGTGGACGTTTCCCACCCACAACAAGTTTCAAATATTCCTCAGTGAGCATTATTTATGGAAAAATGCACTGTCTAGCATACAAAAATTGAACAATGTTTGTTCATTTTGGCACGGTGTTCATAGACATAATGCATTTTCCTTACAGCCATCTGTATGTAAGTTAATCGAAATATGCTAAAATATTGTATAACTAGGATGAATTCGGCATATCAAATAACAAGCATAAAAGAAATACTCGCAGTATTTTTTTAAGACTTTCCTAACGTTAGCAGCTTTCATGCTTAATCAGTTGTCAATTTCACCAACATCATCCAAGTACCTACCAGTTTTTATTTTAGAGTATAAGAGGAGAAGGTGCAACTCTTTTATTTTTAAATCATAAATTTAGCTTTATATATAAATGATCAAAATTGTAAATTAACATATTTCTTTCCTCCTTCGCTCCTTAGAAGCATAATACCCCAAACGACTCTTACCAAATCACTCTAATTAATTTAAAACGCAACTCCCTCGCTGTGGAGCTAAACTCACATTATCAATGAAATTATATTATAACCGTTCCACAACCTCTTCCAGAGACGAAATTATCWCTTAGCCTTTCATAATAAAATAACGACGATCATCTGGGAGAACAGAAGCCACGAGCCGGAATTAAAATCAGCGATAAAGTTCCGGGACGAGGTCACAGAAACTTTCGTCCCCTTCTCAAGGGCTGACCGCACAAACTAATCCAAACAAATGTCCCGCAAAACTAAGAGGCCCTTTTGACCTTGTAACATATTTACTTGCGATATATCAAAGAAAAGAAAAATAAGTCGTGTGGTTGTAATTAATGGGATTATCGTTGAGGTTTGCAAACAATATGGACCAAAATATCTATATTAAGAAAAACCATTAAAGCACAATAAATCAAATGTGTGTAAATAAACCACGGGAAGCGTTTTAAGATGGATACATCCATAACTGTACAACAAAATGCACGATTTCAGTTTAACGGTAGAGAACGAAAATTGTTCCCAAACTTCCAAATAAAATGTCACAAAATCCCACATGCTTGTTAAATATTTTAGTTGATAGGCGTTTAAAATATCATTTTTCCACGACCTTACTCAAATTTTATACTTATGAATGCATTCAAAACTGGGGGTTAGGTGGGGGAGTGTTTTTAGAAGCAGTGAGTCATCGAAAGACATCCATTTTATTATTATAAGTAAACAAATAATTTTTTTTGCTTTGATAGTGCATGACAGTATTAAGTGGGAAAATAGTGTGCTGTAAAGACAAGTAAATGGGAGACGCTGCATACCCTTGTCAATGGGTAAAAAGGGCAAATGATTACAGGTATATACGAGAACTCAAAACAGATTTTCTAATATGTATTTATTCTTAATATTGTTTTCTATATTTTCTGTATTGTTCAGTACTTTACTGGAGAATTTATTTTATATTACGCTTCCAAAATATTTTTTTGGGTTTGTATTTACTTTCTTCGATATACCTAATATGATGTAGTTATTAAAAACAAAAGATTAAACAAAAAAAAACTACTATAATAATTTACTACAAATTGACCAATTTTGAAATACTGCTATAAAATGGTATGCACTTGTATATAATAATAAACTTACGCAAATAGGAAGAAATAATATCAATTATTTAGTCAAGCACAGACCATAACATCACATCAGTTTAGTTTTATTCATTATAAATTTGAAATTATTTAGATGTTTGTGGAATAATTATTATGAGCAGCCGGATCTGTTTTTAGCCCAAATTTTCCAAGATGTTTTTGCAACCTTCGATGTTTTGATGCTGATACTACACGTTAGACCTGTTTTTTCTTCTGGCCTTCAGAACTACGAAAGTAAAAACAAAAAGCGGCCTGGCTGTGTTTCAGCGTGTTCTGATAAATCTCCTAAAGGCACGCGCAAAAAGTTATTTACTCTTGTAAGCAAGGAATTAAATAAGGAGCGCTAAAGGGGTCCACAAAAGACGGGTGGATTGTATGCTATCCGAGGCACGGCAAACACCTTTGATATAGACGCTGGGCTTTCGAATGCAGGCTGCATCGCCTCCTGACGACTTGTAAATATTTCAAGATCGGCTTGGCACGTAACGCCATATCCAGCAAGGGGAAAATCTCTAAGGCGACCAGAGATACTTGGCAAACGTCCCAAAATTGCAGGGAAACTAAGAGGTCTGACATTTTACCGAATTGCATTGGAGAATAAATAATTGCACTTCTATTTCCGGAAATTTGTTATAGAAAACACATTCAGATTAATATGAAGTGAGTAAATGTGGAATATATGCCTCCCCTTAATTAAATGTAGCTTAGAAAATGAGGAATTAAAATAATTCATATGATTGATATGATAATCTGAAAATATAGGGTGATACGGTTCAGATAGATACCTATACTCATTAAAAGCTACATTCCGTACAGAATTATTTTTTAAATATGGGATATTTTCGCGTTTTTACCACAACCATTGCAATGTTCTCTGTAGATGTTGCACGGTTCATGCAACCATTTTCGGCAAGAAATGCATTTGATCCAATCCACTGTTTGTCTTGTAACCGATTAGTTTTCGGAGCATTTCACACAATTGGTGTCGTCATCATTCCAAGCAGGACCAATAAGCTTCCTAATGATATTCCTATTGATATTTTTCTCTTTCCGTTTCGGTGTTGAAATAAGACTTTAAAGGTTTAAAGAAAGATTAATTTAGTGGATGTGGAGCCTGCGTCGTATGACTAGGTAGGCAAAGAAGTTAAATCTTATTTTCATCCGCAAATTCAAACATTTCCACATTGCTGCAATATGACGAATGCCCATCCAGTATTAAGACAAAATATCGGTCCCGTTTTCGAGCCACAAATATCACTAATTAATTTTAACAATAGGGCAGGGTTTAGAAAAGATGAGTGCTTGTTCATATATAAGTCGGACCCCGCTAACATTCCCTCTAAAACTAAGTTTTTTTTTGTTCTCATTATTAGAGATTTGTGGAAATCTGTCTTCATTCCATTATGCCACATCTGGATACGTCTATGCCACACGCTAGTCCCCCTTTTTTCTCTACCCTTTCATAATGTCACCCATCAGTTGCCGTCAACAATTAAATTCAGGGGGTTTCCAGACGCACAAAAACTGCAGAGTCTACGGCTGAATTATACGCCCACTAGTCTGCGTCTAATTTGTATTTAGGAAAACTGGTAAACAGAAACAACTCAGGGCTGTATATTCAAAGAGTATAGAAAAAAATACCTGTAACAGAACGGAAAACTGTTTGTTTTAAAATTAAGAAAAAAAAATAAAAGACCATTAAATCTAAAACTTGTTGTCAAGGTATCTTTTTCTACTTCACGTTTGCTATGGATTTTTATTACATGGTTTTATCAAAAAAAAAACTATATCGTAAAAAGCAACTTTGTAATACATAGTGTTGTTGCTAACTTTTTATACTATACGCCTTATTTTTTCTCTAGGTGCCATCGTAACGACACTATAAAACAAAATAGCCTCGAAATTCTGTATATACATTTTAAATGCCTCAACCAAATTTAACGAACTCTTATTTTAGAGGGAGCTTCATTTAGATTAATATTAATGGTAAATTGGTACAAAATTGTTTTCGCCAAGTAGTAGTAAAAGGTGCCTTTTGAAACATTTTTTTACTTTGTTTTGTACGCTATTATTTTAGAAAAAAAAAGTTATGAAACTTTTGAAGTTATTGGTAAAATAGTATTCACAAGACAGAATAAAAAATGATTTCTCTCCCCGATTTCTGAAAAGAAGTGCATGGGACGACGCACTTTTCTTACCTTGCTTTGTAGGCGAAAAATGTCTTGTTAAAAACCTCTGAGGATGATAGCTATTCTCGTTTTAAAGTTGTAGCCAAAACAGTACACACAACAAAAGAAAGTAAAATAGAACAATATACAATTCATAGCTTTGTTTTGTAGGCTATTATTTGGCAAAAATTGTGGTAAAAACCCGAGGTTGATGGCTTCTCTAATTTTAACCACCAAAAATACATTTTAATATTGATAAAAAATAGTATCCTATAAATATGTTTAAGAAATTTATAATTTTTACTAGTCATAAATCGTTAGTTTACGTGTGTAACTATTATGGCAACTTCAAAAAGAGAGGAACTATCAACTTCAGGTTTTTAACACAATTTTTCTTAAATAATAACGTATGTCGTTCACGATAGATCTTAATCTAGTTGAAAATCCATGTAAAATGAATTATTGGTGAACTAAGTATAATGTAGAAGTAGATACCTACTCATAAAATTATTAGAACGAATAAACTGTTTTTTTTTAAGAAATCAGTGGGATTTCGAGTCTAAACTCTCACAACTAATAGTCCCATTCTGCATATTTCATTACTCAAAACATGCATATTTCTATAGCCCTGCGAATCCCCAAATTAATCCAATTTACATTGAATTATCCAAATCCCAAAGCTACACTTTTGAACTGGTTGTTTACATTACATTACGTGACTAAAGCTCCAATTAATTTCTAACTACGTCCCGTTTAATTGATGAATCATTGTCATAGATTTTGTGTTTAAACCAGGCAGTACTGCGTTTTGGGAAGACTTTTACCGATACAGCAAATCCGTTTCTGTCGAAATGGTAATTGCAATGCAAATTAATTGTAATTTTATCACACAATTCGAACCAGACAACATCATGAATGAAATCCCGTAATTCCACTTCCAACGCTGTCTGTTACACATTTTCTGCACAGCACAACCTTCAACATCTTAAAATATGCATTACTACCCCAAAATAATTCCGCAAAAGAGAAAAGACATGCCAACACAGATCCTACGCCTTCCGCTATGTCGTATCAGCAAGGTGGCCGTAAATTTATTCAAAATTCCGCATCAAAATGCAAATATACTTTTTCAAGAGTTATTGTTATTCATATATTGTTGTAAAGGTGCAGTCCCTGAAGGATGAGCTTGGCTGTCATTCGAAGCCACGTTTATCGGAGCCAACCCGATAAGAGGCTAAAGTATCGCTGGCGGTCATGAAGATATTACGCTTCCAGTGATAAAATGTAAGTGCCTACCGCGATGTCATCTTTAGGAATGTAGCATGCTCAAATATTAGCCCGGGGTAAACACGTTCTGCCGCCAAACGCGGGGGTACTGTTAATAGAAACGACCGAATGAAAGATATTTGTTTGTCGTACTTCTTCAGCGAAATCGATTTTCTCCCTTTTTGGCCAACAGGTGGTTGGCTGTGTTTTCAGATTTCAGTTTATACTTTTGACTACTAGGAAAATCTCAAGTGAACATTTCGGTATGCTTTGGATCAGGTGTTCGCCTTTAATTTCTGAAGGAGCTTAACACCAAAAGTGACCGTCTTTCCTCGATGTAAACCTTTTTGAAAAAAAAAATACAATTTTGGGAGAAGCATTGGATCTGAGCAAAAGTGACGGCGTTCAATTAATTTTTAATAAAGCACTAAAACTAACATTAGGCATCCTTCAAATAACCGTGTCGCTCGATTTTTTCTCACTATCTCGATTTTCTGCCGGTGAGTGTATTATTAAAGTACTGCGTATTTCAGTGATTGATTTAAAACGGTTAGCGTCGCACATTGGCGTTGCTGATACAGCACATTTCCTGAGTTCATCTTCTCATTATAATTTTTCAGTCCCTATATAAATTTATGTTTATTTTAAGATTTGTCGTTTTTCATAAATTGTTCATAATGTTTCTTCTAAAATAGATGTAATACTGTTAAAGAACTTAACTTGAGTGTAAAACGTAACTTGTCCAGTAAATACAACAACTCTAAAAACTTTAGCGCCTACTCGACAATTTAGTTCTGTATCGATTTTTTACGATATGCTAACATCAAAATGAAATGTATTTAAATGCCCAACCTATTGTTGATTAATGAAGTATGCCTCGACGGAGATGCTTCAGATCTGTCCGTAATCGAGTTTATATTTTGAAAGCTGCAGCTTGCATCTGTCCTGCAGAGAAATAGACATTACTAGCTCCCATTCTCTTGGGTCACAATAAACTAGAAGCTTTTGTAGAATATGACAAACGACCGTGGACGCCGCATTTCGTTTTTGATTTACCTGTGCAAATGATTAATGTCCCAAAATATCGCTGCGGTTTAATGAACATTTCCATTAACTCTTCCTGTTAGCTAGCGTTCGTTAGCTTTGGCGCATTTCTGTCTAAAGCCATTTGCAGCCAAAAGCTCGCGTGGGATACTATCGGTTTTGATTTGATCAACTTTGTATTATAGGTCAGATTATTAAAATTTTTCAGCWAAATGTTTTTTTTTGATTTGATATAAAAGATACCGTATGTTTTGATGATGAAAACTAGAACATTATATAATCTTTTGGTAAACAGTAAATAAATTTACATCTTAAATGCACACCTGAGAAATCTCAGGTAGATACAAAAATAATATATAATCACAAATATTTCCTAAAGTCTTAGGAATAGATCCCAACATACCATAAAAATGGAAGATCGCTAAATTTATCTCCTAATGGCGTAAAAAGATAGACGCTGTTTTATTAAAAAAAATCAAGTTATCAAGTTATGTGTTTGTATTGTATTTAGCATAATAAATTCCTTCACAGATATTCTCAGCATACTGCTGCTGTTGTTTTGATAAATATGACTAATAAATCCGACATTTCATTAAAAATCGGGAAAATAAACAATAGTTTTAATTAAAACCACATTACATATGCCGTGCGACGCAGCATGACTCCGGTGTTTTTCGCAATGTGAAACACTGTTCATAGTTACATTTGGAAATTGGCATACGAGTACATAAAGCTCACCTGGCCAGCGAGTGCTCGGCATGCACATCAAAAAGAACAATAATTATTCGGCTAAATTTTTAATCGGGATATATCCGCCATATCCTGGAATTTTATTTTCAATCCCCCCCGAGATATAATTCCTATTACGTAGTCACAAACAGATGTAGCCAAAGCACCACCACACGCGAGCTCATTTAAAGTTGGAGGGGCAAAACTTCGGAGTGACCATTATTCGCTTAATTGTTCATAAAGTGGAAGCAGTTAATTTGAACAATACCCTTGGAATTATGCATGTACTGCAATTCCGCACATAAAGATTTATGATTCAGTTCTGCATCAGGGATGCAAATTGTGGTAACTTCTAACCATCCACATTATTTAGCCTCCACACTATTAAATTACTAACATTAATCACAGACAGAAGAACACGTTGCTACCGTGCCAAAACTTTATCACAATTCTTGGTTGAAAGCACTTTAATACGAAGGCTGCTTTTTTCAACCTCCGATCCCTTTACATGTTTTTATAAAATCGCTAAAACAATTGAAGCATTAGTCTTATCGTGACCCAGGGTTTTAGATGCCCTCACTTTGCCTCAATTTACCCACATATGACGCATATATCAACTGTGCGTTAGAAATTGGTTATGTTTCTTGTTAGGTGGAAGTCATCACTGATTAATCATGTACCAAAGAAAACTAATCAACAAAGTTTAACTGACCTACACCATATTACTAAAATTTCTGTGCTATTGAAAGATTTTGAAAAGATAGCTCAAAGGCAAATTTATGAGTATGCCATATAATGTAAGATTATATCTTCTGTCCAATTAGTATTTCGTAAGAGGCCTAGTATTAAATCTGTTTTAGCTAATGCCATAGATGATATTTTTAGAACACCAGACAGCTCAGATGCTTCAGTTCTAGTACTGCTCGACTTCCCCAAAGCATTTGATACCATATATCATTGCTTTCTATGTGCAAATATAAGCTACTATGGATGTGAATTTTATCTTCGTAGTAGGTCCAAGTTGTCATTTTCGGCTATATAAGTTTTGGTATAAGCTATGTCGCTCGTATATGCGGATGTTTCATTACCATGTGCAACTACTACTTGTTAATGTTATTACTGCCGTAACTGATTTAAGGAACTGTGCCGCAGGCTCTGTCAACTACATTTTTTGGAGCTTTTCGTTGATAAAAAAGCGTTGAAAAGGTGAAAGAACAATTTTAATGCAATGAATTCCTGCAAGCTACAATGTGCTTTAGAGAAACAAGCTAGAGCGTAGCGTGGCAACTCGATTACACAGAAACTCAGTCCCTACGATTGTTGACAAAGTCTACTCGTAACAGAATAAGGCGTAATTACATTACTTGTTTATTCATCCTTCAAGCGTAGGAAATCTGCATAATGGAGACTGCAAACCCACCCATATTTTAGTGTAAGTGGAGCACTAGCCCATCCCATAACTGATCTAATCAAACACTACTCAACCTATGCTAATCATAGAACGTTTATAAAGTGGCAAACGGAGTATAACTAAAAGAACGAGGTTCCTCCTAACAGCAAAGAGAAGATAATTATATTATTGGTGTCTGTTTTTTTCTGTTTTTCCTTGAGAATATAGTCGTCGCTTATAGCTTTCATGGCTTCCGTTGCGCGAATTGCGTGTTAAAACTATTTTATAAAAATTGCGGTTACGTTAAATGGATTCGAATGTAATGCCATGTAGGATATGGTGTAATTTAAAACCTATAACTATTTAAACACTGTCAATATTGTTAAACATACAGACAAAGAATAAAATCACAGATTCTATTGTATAAAATTAAAACGTGGCCTTGTCAATTTGTAAACAACCAATAGTTAGACGTTTACTTTATATTATTCGAACACTTTAGTGAAGATTTGCATACCTAGAACAACGAAATATATACTGGCAAAGCGGTCCAAGTTATTTTTAAGCGTTTAGTACCATATTTTGATCATGGTCCAAAAGCAACTAGACTGTTTTATTCTAACAAATGGCTATAACGTTTCTCTTACTTGGAATACTTAACCAGCCGACAAAGATTTCATTAAACGTATCAATAGATTCGTACAACTTTTACAGTCTTTCGAAACATAAGTTTTAGCGCTCGACCATAAGTAAACAAGAAACGATAACACCATCAGTTAAGTTAATTTGTACCACTAATTTTTAACATTATAGTTACTGATACGCTTTTAGTAAAAATTACAATCCAGTATAAAGTATTTTATAAAAATGAGTTTCATTATTCTTAATGGTTGCAAAAAGAGTAAAAGAAAGAGCGAAATAAGTAACCTGATGGAAAAATCAGAAAAACAAGCAAGTTAGATATAAGATGATAGTGAGTATGGGATTCCTAAAAGCAGAATGATTAAAAATGATGCTTAAATCATATTACGATCCTTACAGATATGATTGCGACAAAGTAACTGAAGAACAGAGAAGCAAAACCAAAGAGTGGCATAATAATCAGGCAGCTGGATCCAGAAACTTGACCACAGTGTTGCGTGTTATGAAGTTCAGGGTCTGCCAAGAATTTTCTCTTAGGACTTTTTTCACCAAAAAGGCTCGATCAAAGATTTATTGAACTTGTCATACGAAGATTTGATACACCTTGAAGAAACAATAATACGGATGTTCGCTATGGCTTAATAAACGGTATAAAATGTTTCCTCGATGCAAGAGCCATTATTTGAGGGTCCAAAATAATGATGCAGGTTATATTTAAAAAGATTTAAATACTTAAAAATGTCCTGCTCATATGCAATACCAAGCAAAGTCAGTTCCGCCAATACACAAATTTGATGAAAATACATCTTGAAAGAAAAACGAAATTGCGGAAAACAAAAAACGCAACCCAAAGCAGACACAAGAAGATGTCGATTATCAAAAAAATTAATTTCGTTAGTTTATTATTTCATTAAAGTTTCATGATATAGATGTTTGCTATGTTAAGCAATATTAAAATGTACCAGCTTTCAAACGAATGCTACTTTTATCCCCTTTCACCATTTTTACCGAGGTGTGAGACAAATAGTGGCAGCTCAACGCAAGTAATAAGAAAATGTTGCTATATACCAGGCACACAGCCATGTTAGAAGGAAGTCAATTTGGTTCAAATGTCCCGGCCACGGAAATAAATTAATTTTTGCATATATGCGGCAGGTAGCAGACGGATCTAAATTAGCTGCTTATGGTCTGGTTATGGAACGACAAAGTAATAGAATTCCTCATAAAAGCAAGCAAGCATGAGGTAACTTATTTTGATTTACGGTCTCGAAGTAACATGCACTTCTCCCTTCGCTGATAAAATTGAAAAAGGCGTTGTTTCCACTTCAATGAGCGCAACATGAATCGCCAATAAACACCCTTGTTTATGACAGCATCTATCACCTTCAATTCTTAAAGAAAGCAAAAAATGTAGCTTCGTCTATCGCCATATTTGCATGTTAGACTGGGCTGATCCGCTAGAAAATCGATTAGTGTTTCTTTTAAACTTTTAATGATATTCAAATTATGTACTGTTTGATATGAAAGATATCAATGGTCGAGAAAAGGAATTAAATGATGACTAACGATCGTTTTAAATAAACACCTCAAATCCAAAATCAAAAAGAGCAGTATATTAAGAAAAGACCAACCGATTACAAAACAAAAATATGTATGAAGCTATGGTTAGGATTAAATTACGAAAAATAGCAAATGAAAATATCCTCCATAACTTATTTCTTTAAATTTAACAGGGCTGATATGACAGAAATTACAAAGATAATAATTTTGGTGACATATGTGAATCAGGCGAATCAAACAATGATTAAAACAACCTACGTAGTTATTAAATTATTTGTCTGGCGAACAAATTGAAAATATGGTTTTATTAGATTTTTTCATTTCAAGCATTTAGATTTTTAGTGCAAAATTAACTTTAAAAGCATATATTTCAAGTTTTTCTATAATTTTTATAATAATTTAAGTGTGATGTGTCCATCTCCGACCCACTGCGACAAATGATTACAAAAGAATAAATTGTTTGCAACAGTAGGGTGTGCAAAATTCCCCCAGAAAAAATGAGTGGTTTATGTATAAATCAACTTAATGTTTCACCCGATTTTGCAATAAATGGATATCAATTGTCACTTAATAACTCCAAGCCATCAGCAACTGAATATCAAAATACTTACACATCCCAAGCGGTGATTTTTATTATCGAAGCGGAGTTTATAAAAGTTCTCCTGAAACGCGTCGAAACTTCAGTTTTAATTGTCAGTCTGTTCAAATAACAATGCACGGCGAGGAGATTAATTTTTTATCGGTCCATTAATCAGCGGATGTTTTTTAAAGTCTGAGTTTGCATTCAACGAGCGCGCATTTACGCAAGCCTCGGCCCTACACAGTTCAGAAGGGCGTGCAGAACTGACGATCGCGCCACTGCCGCCAAAACTTGCCTAGCTCAATTCATAACAAACGCAAGCGCCCGTTGCGCTCTCTTGCATTTTTTGCAACGGATTGTTATGCATTTTCTTCCTAAGTTTGGTAATTGTTTAAATTTTGCATATTTAGATTATTTTTATTTTGGCCGAGGGCTGACGATTACGTCACCTTGTGAGACTAAACACTTAACCCTTAAACGAAACTAATTATGTACAGTTTTATCAGCTTTTGTGTATTTGGTAGTTTGGCATCAAAAACCTGAAAATTCATTATCTAATTTTCACTAGATTTGAAGTTTAGTTATTTTAAAAATTTTAACTCCGCCACCAGATGATGCACACGGTTAGACCAACTATTTGCTGTGCTTTTGGCAACTTATTCTTGGATAGTTTGTATGGTGTTATCATTTGGTGCAGTATTTTGCCTCCTTACATGATTCTTAAGTTTGTGCCAATTCATTTCCATTGGATGAAKTATACAGTGATACGGAGGTAGCCGTAAAACMGTGTGTTTATGCTTTTTAGTCAAACTATCAATTGAGAATGTTTTATTAAAACATTTTGTATATAGCATCTCCAAGAGTTCTTTCTTTGTATAACATTCCTCAAAATGTAAGTCGTGTTTTACAAGTCAATCATTGATTTGTTTTTTATTTGAAGACGTATTTCGAATTTTTTCAATCTCAGCAGAATTATAAGACACATTGTCTAATACAATTACTACATTGGTCTGAAGCTTTGGCAGCAGTTTATTGTCAAGCAAATTTAAAAAAAACAGCGGCCAACCTTTCACGGTAATCTACCTTTGCGTCCTTCATATTTTTAGCAATCATACGTCGTATTAAATTTGCATCATCATGCTTTGCAAACCCTTGACGAACCTACGTCCTTTCGCACTTTTCGTCTGTCCTGAACTCTATTTATGGCTATATTTCTCACAGTTGATTGTGGCCATTTTACTGGTTTTTGCGATGGCCCCACTTTCTCCCTCTACATCTTTTATATATTCATAAATATTCAAATTCGGGTGGTTAAAAACATCTTCCACCATGTCGACTTCTTCAACAACTTCTACGTTGATTTGGATGGGAAATATCCACCCCGTTCCACGGTCTCCACATTTTTATAACAAGTAAGTGCTATGAAAATATTCCAATGTGTAGTGTTTTCTCAAAATTTATTGCTATTTTAAAACATACAACCGAGCCGCGGTACAAAATATCCGCAATGAATTCAGGACATGACTGTGATTTATACGATTTTTTTCTCAAAATCATTATATTATTTTGCATTACTTACAACCATATCTAAAGAACAGCACTTAAGTGTGTTTGACCGCAGTTGGCTGTCTGTATCCAATTGGGGGAAGTCCCTTGATAGTTCCCTCAAGAGATCCTTAATAGCAGGCTCTCCTTCCTTCAGATTGGCAGGGTCTTTTTGCCTTTGGGGGCAGAATTGTAATCATCATTATTATTACTATTAAAATCAGATAATTCTAGTGGAACACTTTATGAAATATTAACTTTTTCTGAGCAAAATAAAGTCTCATAATATACGTATATTTTTATATTTATATATATATTAATTATGCAGGTATATAGAAGTTTTAAAAATCATTGCATAAATAACCTGTTTTCTATTTTGCGTTCCTAAGTGAAGCTATTATGAAATGTATTTTTTATTTTCCAGTGTTGGAATTACTAAATAACTCTAAGACAACATAAAACAACAAACTTCAACTTCGAATTGAGAAGCGATAACGCCTTTAATAGAACAGGTATAATATACTGTTTTATATCCTTCATAATTTCGACTGCTCAAACTCTCCCAGAGTTATAAATATCGTTCTAATTCTAACCAGGTTTTGGTTTTACCGATCGAAGTACCATCTGTGGGTTGCTTTATAACTGTGAGGCGCTTGACAACACTGTTTCTCCTATTTGACAATGTACATAGGATTTGACTTCTGACGTTCTGACTGACATAAGTCTGACAGAAATAATTTTAAATCAAATCGAAATTTTTTGGAACGGTTATGTCGGGTTGAAAATTAAATTATTTTAAGTTTCTCTAAATAAAATAAGACAGAAATACAAATTCGTTTGTTACCTTAATAATTATTATCTACCTACATTGTTATATTTGTGTGAAAGAAGTAGCTTCGACAATTATGAACTCTGAGGATGTCATATGTTTATCTTCCGATGAAGAGGAGTCAAAACCACCAAGAAAGGTAAAACTGATATATAGTTTTTCTTAGAACATCTAACCTTGACAAACATTTTTACAGCGTATGATGTTCACACATGTACTGCCTGAGGATAACGGAGAGGATTTGGTAATTGTACCTGACGATGCAGAATCATCTGATCAGTCGATGAAAACTGACGACATCTATGTTTCAAACAAAGATTCTGAGAAAACTCCTCAGAATGATATAGAATCACCAGCACCTGTGTTGCTTAGGGTCCTTCATGAGGAAGACGATGAAGAAACAAAATTCCACAGATTTGTCGATAATTGTGTACAAGGAGTGAAAACTATCGAGTATAAAGAGCTTATGTTATCGAAAGTGCCTATTATTAAGAAGATGTTTGCACGTGCTGTGAAACATACGCAAACCGAAACCTTTCAGAAGTTCCTAAATAAGCAAGTGACCCTGTTACAGAAAAATCCCAAAGCTTCAATAAAATGTTTTAACGAAGTTTTTCAAAACCTTAAATTTGCCTGTACACATTACACAGAAGAAGTACAAGAAGGTAAAAGTTCTGATGCGAATGATGAAAAAATAAAGAGTCGTATAGCTAAGCTTGATAAATCTTTAAGAAAGCTAAGGGCAAAAATTCGCGTTTTGGAAAATAAGGAGGTGGGTTTGGATGAGATGGATGACGAGGATTCATCATACATTCAGCTTCAGAGGTATCGCGACAGAGCTGTACAAGTGTATAATAAAATGTGTACTTACACAAATGAAAATCCCCACTATGATCGCATCACTCATACTAAGCTAGACTTCAGTAAGTCACATTTTGCCGAATTTAACCGAGCCATTAACAGGCATTACAAAAACAACGATGTTTTTCCCACATACGCACAGCTCAACAAGCTTCTGACACGATGCGCCGAGAAGAAAAAACTGCAGATAAGAACCGAAGACTTGGCAACTGAAGGTAATGTTAGTTATGTAGAGCATTCCAGGCTTAAAGATCTATCGGTTGAATCGCCCTTCTCCACGAAGCTCTGTCCATTGCTAAACGTTAACTTCTGCATACTTTCCCACCAGATTAATCTAGGACGACCTCTACAATTTCTACATATGCATCACTTCTCTTTTAAATGTCTGCTGGCAAGTCTTTATCCTTCATTCTCTGTGGATCTCCCAGCCATCTCAGCCCAGCATAGGACATTTAGGATTACAACTTCACAATTTTCATATTTAAACCAGAATACATGAGATTTATGAAGTACATTTTCAACATAAAGTCTTACTAAATATGTAAATAATGGGAAACAGCTTTGTAACAGTGGAGAATTGAAGATATTTTAGCTTAAGCTTTCAACAACTTTTTTTTGTCCTAATTGTAGTAGAAATTATTTTACTGTTTTCTGCAAACACACCTAGTTTTCATAAATAGTTGATAATATTATGGTTCAAAAAATGTTATGCTATAAAAAAAACCTTGAACTTGAATAGTAGTGTCACCCACATATCTGTAATAATTACTACTTGGTAATTACCAAATTAACATTAATTAAAGGCTGACCAACTTAACAGGATTTATTTTAACGTTCACAATTGTATACACAAAAAGAAATGCTGACAAAAACGGTACAAAAACTGACACAGGAACCCAGGTAATGATGTATGACTATTTATATGTATAATTATCACAATATCTTCGAATTTAACTACATATTCATATCAACCAATATAATGTGATACACTACTTTCTGTTACAGTAAAACACTGCTTCAAAGAATTGGGTAATAAGCTTCAAAAACGACGCAAACTGGATCTACTAGATGTTCACTCTGGATACGCAACGACCATGCCGCCTGATCCAGCTGAAAATGATCCCGAATTAAACCAGAAACTAAAAGCGAACAAGAAAAAGGCGGATCATGCAATTTCAGTAATATGCCAGGAGTAAGTACACCAACTTACATGTGAATAATTAAATATACTACCAGTGTTATTAAGTGAAAAAAGATTAACTTTCCGCTTATATACATATATTTTGCAAAATTGTGGCTTGTTGTTTGTGTGAATGCTTAAGATAAAATTAGTAATAGGTGTGCTTTTAAAAATTTTACTAATCAAATGTGATACTAAAACACCAAAAGATAATTGTTATAATACAATTATTGTTACAGATTCACAATGAAGCAAGAACGAGGAGAAGATGTTGATGTGTCTTCTGATCCTGACGATAGCAATAAAGAAGAAAGTGAAGATGAAAGTGACTGAGGCAAGGATGCAGATATCTGATTACAAATTTAATTGTCTTTGCTTTTTGTTTATTTAAAAAAATTATAATCTACATTGTTTTTGTGAGTTACTTATTAAGTTCAGCACAGACTTGGAAAGTTTATTGCCATGTACCATTATAATATTCTATTTTGTAAAAAACATCCTTGTCCAAAACAACATTGTTTATGAGAGTGTTTTTTTTTTAATTGGATAAAATAAAAAACTGTTTCTTATATAATTCTAAACTTTAAAAGACTAGTTTGTATTGGGGAAACATGAGGATTGGTTGGAAGTGAAATAAAAGTAAGTAGAAGATTTTTTTCAATGTATTATTTATTCCGGTCAATTGTGTATAATCAAAATGTTGCACATTTATTTTATACTGGGAATTCCTTATTTCAGAAATTACAATGCAATAGTTGTAGTTTAAAAGTAAGCTTACAGGTGTGAGAAAAGATCATGGCCAAAATTAGAAAATAAACTAGCACCAGTCAAAAGTATAAAAACATATACACTTCCTTTAGCTCCCGCAGCACTTTTATAAAATGGGCCTATTTCTGCTGCATATGCTGCAACATAAGCCACATAAGTTTGTTCATGTGTGGATGTTAACAAATAAGCACGAGGTCCTGCGAAAAAGGATTGTGAATTAATATTCCACCATAGATTAATTAATTGATAAATGAAATATTATTATGTTTCAAAACCGCATGGTACAAATTAAGGTTTGTATTCCTATCAAAATATATATAAATATTGTATTCAAATTTAAAAAAATGTTTTATTCATTTCTACAGAAAGAATTATTTTCTTTTTCAAGATACACTACAGTCACCAATCTAACATTCACAATGTGTCATGATCAGTAAAAGTCAAATGAATTTGATATTCTGCAAAAAGACTCATTTGTTGTTACATATTTAATAATAATCTCCATAGTAAAGTCCTTAATCTCACAATGAATTGTTTTAGTTCTTTTTAGGGTTTAAAACAGTTCAGGCATTTAAAATTCTAGTTGTTATCTCAAATTAAATAGACTAAAATGAAACAGAGTAATCACAAAGTTAAACAAAAATGAAGTTAGAAATGGGAGTTGTTTGCCCGCTTAAAACATTACACATTCTTTACTTAGTGGAAATGTATTACTCTACTAAAATCTAAATATGAGTGCACGGTAATAATTTTTAGAAGTTATATATTTTTTATGGCAAAAGGGTGGACCATCATCCAGAAAAATAAATCTGGGTGGGGGCATAAAAAATTTATTATGTCAAAATATTTGTACTCTTTATTATTAAAAAAAAAATTTTGAAGATAAATTTGCTGTACTTGTAGTATTTTCACCTAAGGAATATATATGGCTGCACTATGTACTACTACTTATTGACCACCCTGTATAGATTTCTAATTATTTCACACTATTTACCTGTTGCATAAACTACAACATCCGTACCACTATGAGTTACTTCATCAGTAAGTACACCCGCTTGCTGGGCATAATTATAGTCTTCCGTATTTTCTGGTGCAGGGCGAACTACTTCCCCATCAATCACAGTGTATTGATAATTATCAGGACCTCCTGTTCCATATAACAAAGACGTATAATTAACATCGTTCATTTTCGAAGCTTGTGCAACACCTGAAAACACGAAATCCCATGTAACTGGGCTAAAGTATGTATAATGTTGGTACCTTACCTAATACACTCGTGCCTCTATCAGCATAACCTGCGAAAACAAGAGAATGGGAGTGATCGCTTGTTACTATTATGAGGGTTTCGAGTTCATTGTCTTTAGTTAGCTCAATAGTTCTGCCGATGGCATCAGAAAATGCAGCAGTTTCTTCTAAGGCCTGTCGGGCATGGCCTCTGTGATGAGCAAAGTCAATCATACCACCTTCCACCTGGACAAGGAAAATTGAATTAAGATTTTAAATTATCTATGATAGAATAATAATAAGTACATTAATAATAATAATAGTAAAAATCTTTATTGACATCACCTAGTCTTAATCAAACTATAATGAAAAAACCGGAGGATATCCTCCTCCTTCAGCAGAAGTGGTGTCAGGTCAACAAAACATTATTATTTATACTATTTGAATTTCACGCTGGAGTGAATTCTTAAAATCCAAATTCATTAATATATCTTTGTTCCTTTGGATGAATAAGATGCTTTTAAATGCGTTCAGTTCCGTGTAGTTAGAAACTTGTTTAACTAGTTTCAGTTTTTACACGTTATGAGGTGAGATAATAATAAGTTGGGTGACATTTGACCTATCATACCTCGCAAACCTGAAATAAGCTAAATCTAACTCTTATGGAATACCTGGTCTGCCTAATATTATCAAAGATTACAACTAGTACATTGTATTTGATATGAACCTGTTTTGTCTTTTTGTCTACTTTATCCTATGGATTTCCTAAATGATTTTTGGTAGTATTACTGGCAGTGAAAGCCAATTTTAAACGAATAAGTTCAAGGATGCATTCTAATCCTTTGGCCCAAATTCAAAGGAAATTTCGATAAATTCATATCTACAGTAATTGGTAAAGACAAAGTGGTTGCATCCACAATAATCTGTCTTTTTTTGTTCGGTTTCTTCCTAAGTAAACTTTTTTGCCGTTTTACTAGAGTACCAATTATGACCTGCAGCATTTTAATATATTTGAATTCTTTTTGATAATGTAAAATTACCTAATCTATTAAAATAAAATCCTATGTATCCCCTGCTGTTCTAATTAAAAAATTTGAAGTGATACAAATGTGGAGTCCCCCTTAAATATAAAAATTGGTAAAACATAGGGGTGACTTGTTTTCAGTGCAGGTCATTTCATTAAAAAACTATAATACATTATACATGTAGTCAAAATATTTACTTGTTACTTTAAAACAGCAGTTGTTATACTCACAACTAAAACATATCCATCTGGGTCCCTCTGCAAAATTTCTATTGCCTTTTCCGTCATATTCCTTAAGGATGGCATCCCTTCTAGGGACTTGTCTCTTTGATGCTCCATTTTTAGGTGGCCATTGGCAAATACACCAAAGACGTAATCCACTGCGCTTGCATTTAAACTGTTCAATTGCCCTGTATTTACAACCACGACATGGCTCAAACCACGATTTCTTTTATCAGTATTCCAGTCTGCTATAAGATCTCTTCCATCTGCTTTACTGTAACATGACCAGGTATCCACTGGATCTGCATCTGAGCCAATAACGTTGGCCTGGAGGCACTGACGACCCCCTCCCATGATTACCTGAAGTTTTTCATGCTTAACGACGATTCTGATAATAAAATTAATTAAGAGTACATTAAGGTTTCGTCCTGGTTCGTCCTCAACTAATTGTCTCGCGATGTCTTTGCAGTTCTCTGATCCAACTGGAATATTTGCTTCACATTCCCACCCCCTGTCTGGAACGTGTGCATAAAGAGCACTTGGAGTTGCATGAGTAACTCTTGWTGTAGTAACAAAACCTATTTGGAGTGCAATTTTATGTCAATGAGAGCAACGAAAATAGACAAAATGCAGTTGCAAAGGAAAAACAACAATGAGGACTGAACAGAAGATTCTGTTCTGGCTATTATTAAAAAAGACCAATTTTAACTTTAAAAGCGCGATTTAAATGTTTTCTATTTCATATGAAGTTATCAAATTCTAACATAAGTAGATATGAAGTATTCTCACGACTCGTTATGTAAATACTTGAAGCGATTTATATAATTTACAAGAATCTGGTTTATTCATGTCCAAATATGATTCTGTCGGTATTCCAAATGTAGATATTTTTATGGTGGATTTAGCTGGATTAAGTTTATCATAAACGTGCTGAATTACCCGTACCTTCCTTCCCATATAAAGATTAATAATACAAAATCCAACCTTCAGAGATGTCACGCATAAATCTGTCATACCTGTGTTTCAAATAAAATCAATCAATCAACGTTACAGAAAATGTTATTTAAAATTAAACCACGTGTCAAATTTAGATAGACCGGGAGTCTTCCTACCTGTTGCTTTTCCAGCATCCTGTGCCCAACTCATGATGCTTTTAACACGTGCTTCCTTGTTAAGGGATGCTTCGCAGTCCCCTTGTGGCACTGTAGCATCCACTCCGGAAGTCTTCTGGTTTGCCTTCACTCCACAAAATAAAGCTGTGGCCGTGCTCGATGAATCGGGTACCAACTTGTTTGCTGAATAAGTCTTATAAATGAGTTTAAAATGTTGTTTTCGATCCATATTAAATCATGAGTAGGTAGGTCTTTTAATCGCGAGCGAAAATGATGAATATGTGGGGTCCACACTAGTTCAAATTAACCTAGTTTCCCATAGAAACCTATAATACTTCTTCGCTAAGATTTCGGAATTGAATGAATTGGGACAAACAAAGTTGTGTTCTTACTTCTAAAAAGATATTTTAAGATTTCAAGATGGACGAAAACACTACTTCCATAAACGTTTTCGATGAAATAGAATTGCAACAACTGACGGCAATTCCATAGCTGAGATAGGGAGACCCTTTTATCGTTTTCAATTGAACAAGAGAATAGAACAATAGATCAACCATCATATAAAAATAACATTAGTGGTTGCGAAGAACTTTAAAAGGAGAACTTCGCGGAACGCGCTGCTATCGGAAGGTTTCAGAAAGATACAAGGCGAAAGTGTAAGAATGACATCTTTGCGTAATCTAGGACACGAAAGTGAATTTATGGTAATTATTCTAAGTCCACAGAAACACATTTTACTACCCCTGAAGGAAGCAATAGCCTACGGTAAACATCTAACATTATGGACGCTGAAAGCATTTATCTTCGTATTTGATTTACACTGTTGGGTTTACGATAAATGAAAGACTAACCGGAAACAAAATAGTTTTCTTCCACTTTTGAAATAACAAGTTCTAAATAAGAATTCTCTTGAGGGAAATGGGGTAGTCGTAAAAAATACTGATAAACAAGCTTTCAGTAGAAAACAGTCAACAATTTTACCATAGGCAAAGAAAAATAAACAAATCAGTAAAATCTCAATATTTGACTATACACGGCTTCGTGAAGGTTTCAAACGATTTTAATCATAAGAAAAATTGACCTTAATAGATTTTTACAGTTGATGTTTAATAAATAATGTGTAAGTAAAGTGGTTCGCGGTTAACCCCTCGGTTTTAATTCATTCGTCGTTTTATAATAATTTTATTTCTCGTGATAGACACCTCAATGTGGTTATAATCATTCATTTATAATCATTGCATACCTTTAATACTCCTGTATACGGAAACCTTTCAAATGCTAAATATCCACTTTCTCCTACCCCATGTATCCTGGCTGCTGTGACTGTATTCGGTCCCATTCCATCACCAATAAATATGATAACGTTCTTCGCTTTTCCCTCGTTCCTATTAATTTTAATAATTTCTTGGATATCATCGCCAGCTAACGTTCTCCAGTGAAAATTATCTAAAAAATAAATCAACGAAATAGTGACCATGGAAAAAAGACGAGTATTGTTATGTAAATTTACCTTCTTTGGCCAAGGTTTGTACGAAGCAAGCCGGCGTAATAAACGCTATCAACACTGGGCATAATATAAATGCACGTGTGATAATCATTTTAATCTTGTGCTCTACAAAATTTCATTCAGTTAAATCATTTCCTCCGCTTGCATACGGTTACGTTACCTTGAACAAATTGGCACTGGTTAATTTTTATGATGTTTATATTCTCAAATTATCACTGTTACATTGATAAAACACAAGATACCTGCGCTGGTTGCAAACGCAGATAGGTAAGCGGCTGCTTTAATAAATACGTCTACGATGACAAGTTTACGATATATGGTTACACTAAGTTCAGCTGACGATGAAAACGGTATACTAATAATTAATTAAACGTTACGTTACCATTCAATACCTCACCATCGCAGATGTACATTAAAAATATTTCGAAACATGTGGAATTACACTCCTTAATTAAACTATAAATCGTGATATTTACTGTTTATAAACTAGATATTTAGAAAACAAACAGCTGTATTTACTAACAATTAACACAATCGTTTAGAAATGGACGTTTTATGTTCACTTTGGCAAAGAAAAACCAGTGCCTATCGCTTTCACACACTATATTTCATGTTCAGCTTACCGTAAAGATCACAAGACCTGACGTCACCACTCTATCTTTTGCAAAATAACTAGGTTACTATGATCCAATACCTCCTTTGCAGCAACTTTTAGCATGTTTCTGCAACTAAATATTTGATAGGCTGCCGATAACACTGCATTCACTTCTAACCGCATGCAATGTTTTTATGAATTAGCTAACTCATCTTATTAAGCCAATAAAAGTTGATCTAAAATTAAAACAGAATCTTATTCACAGAATTTCGTCTACAAGGATGAGCATGAAGCAACCCGCACTCTTTATCAATCATATTATAGTCATTTGTACCAGACTCGAATAACGTTTTAGGCCTTATTTATAAAAGTAAAATCTCTGATTTTTATTTCCCTAAAAATWAACAAAGAACAAAACGAGTWTATGTCATAATACATTAAATCAGGCTTTGAACAGTATAAGTAAAAGGAAATAAATAATTCTATTAGGAGATTTKAATGCTAATGCGAATTTAGAATAAATGACACAGTCGTAAGGCTACATTGAGTATTTGATACGAATGTTAATGGGGAAAGGTTGGCAGATATTTGCTATCAACATTCTTTTCAGATCAAAAATGGTTTTTTTAAACATAATGACATTCACACATATACATAGATTCAGGCATAACGACAACAGAGCTCTGTTATAGATTTTGTTATTGTTACGCAGAATTCAAAGTTAAAAATTTATGGATATAAAGGTACAAAAAGGAGCTGAATATCACACAGATCATTATTAGATTACATAGATGGATAAAAGGGTTATTAGTATGGAATGGTGTGGTTGAGACAACCGAAATAAATAGACCTAAATTGCACAAGCCATACGTTGCCTTTCGAGAAGAAGAAGAAGAATGTTCACTACTAGGATAGAATTTAAAATCTGAACCGAGAGAGTTAATTTGCTATTATACATAATTAATTGAGGGAAAGATAAAAAATCTGCAAGTGCATTATCAGTTTTAATTATTAGAACCGCGCGCAATCTTACAACTCATGTGTTTTTATCAAACAGTGACGTAGACGTAATGTGTTTCTATTTGTTTTTCAACGTCCATGTGATTTATGATAAATAGAATGCGCAAATTAAATTTTATGCAATCTCCAAGAAAGAAATTGCATCAACGAAGAATGTTGTTAGGACTTACTAGAACACATTAAAAGCGAACATTTACTTGGCAGTCAACTTCCACATCGATTTCTTGCACTTGTAGGTCTCAATTATTAAAAAAATCATCACTTTTTCGTGACAGGTTATACTTATAGGGGCTGTTGATTTATACACACCTATGCTTACTTTTCACTTTACTCAAACATTTCCGAATTCACGCCACCAGTAATAACACGCAACTAACCATGAACAGGCCAGTTACGATCAACGATATCTTAGGTCCATTCTGGACTATCAGCCGTATATTAGGACTGTCAAATCGGAAATTATCAGATAATTACACGCAACCCAAATTCAAAGAGAAAATTTACGGATACGTGCATAACGTAATTATGATTTGCATCATGTGTTGTTCGATATATCGTACGGCGATTAGTGTGATGGCAAGCGATTCCCACAGCTTGATTCTTCAGTTTTCAGATTGTCTTATGCTGGTCGCAAACAATGTGTGCTTTTGCTTGGCGCTTGTTTCCAGCATGGTCAACCAAGAGAAATATCAAGAGATATCGAGAGCTGTACAGAGAGTGGCAGACAGTTTAAGAAACGATAACTCCGATAAAGAATACAAAAGGGTGAAAATAATAGTTGGATTGGAAATGGCGGTGGTGTTTGCCATCACCTTAATATACTGTGTTTATTACAACTTCATTACGGCCAGAACCAGAAATTCGGATAAATTAAAGTTATTTTTATGGTGGATGTATTTCTACCTGTCTCCGTTTGTGATACACGTCTATCTTATGCTCTTCGTGACCACAGTGCTAATACTGCGCCAACAATGTTCATGCTTAAATCGTTACATAAAAAATGTTCATCAACTAGGAAAGGTTAAAACGGCCACTCTAATCCAATATAAGAACATCTTTTTGGCCATTAGTACCATACAGCGCGACCTGAACCGAATGTATTCTTTGATGCTCTTGGCAAAGTTCTTCAATCAGTTCATATATCTCTTTTGTTTCTTCTACTATATCGCTTATGGATATTCAATGAATGGAGTATATATAAAACCTAATACTGCAGAAGATTATCTGATACCGATTGGGGGCAGTTTGACAATTTTCATCGAATTTGTGACTGTAGTAATTGTATGCGAGAATATGTCTGCAGAACGTAAGAATACCGGAAAAATTATACATACGATTCCTTGCTCTTCCCATCTAGAGCCAAACTTGTGCGACACGGTAAGTAGATCTCATGTTTAATAGTGCTACCGCGAGACGAGACGAGATTTTGATATTCTCAACTACGTTTTGTATTCAAGGAAATATAAGTTTATGTCGCATCTCGAAATGATCGATAGCTTACTTGCAAAATTAAATGATATTAACTTATTGGGGATACCATTTTCTACAACTTTTGTATGTACACTTTTTATCTAAAATGAAAAATAGCGCCCTGCCTGTATTAGGAATATGTCAACTAACTTTATTATTTCCTTGTAACAAATCAATCTTAGTTACCTTTGAAAAACAATCGCTGCTGAAAATACACGCACAAATCTCATTGGCGAATTTTACGAAAAACATAGACAGCTTGCTAAAACGTACACTGTAAAACATTTAAAAAATATGGGAAATATGGGAATATGACATCATAAAACGTGTGGAGTGCGAAAATGCCTACGAATAAGAAATAACGACACGTTGAAGAAGCAGTTCGGAAAATCGGACAATCGTAACGAAAATTAGGACGAAAATTTCAAGTGAGTCATGAATACGTAAGGAAAATATTAAGGGAAGATGAGGTTGTCGGAAAAAAAAGAATATCCGTCCCGAAATACAGTGAGAGGCAACTAAAAAATCAAAAAAAGCTTATCGCGTAAGCTACGGGAAAGGTATCTGAAGCCATCAAATGAAACATCGTTGGTGACGAACAACGTGTTCTACTTCACGTTAGATTAAACTGACGTTGCTCCTAAAAAGTGGGAGTTGAAGTTAATTCTGAAGTAATGTTCAAAAGACGTGCGAAGTTTACAAAAAAGCTCTTGTTTGGTTAGCTATAAGCAGCAGAGATCGATCTGTTTCTTACTTCGCTCCTTCAGAACTAAATATTAACTGAAATCTTTATTCAGAGGAATGCACTCGAAAGATACTTGTACCATTCATAAGAAAATATCACAGCGATGGAAATTATATCTTCGGGCGACGGCACATTACGCATCACAATCACGGTATCATGTCAAATTTGTTCCTCAATCAGCAAACGTTTTTAGTTGACACACCCATATATGTCCTGCAAGATCGCTTGATTTAAACCCTATAGACTTGGTACAATGAAGGCGTTGTGCCTGTTTAGAAATGGAAGGAGGACAATTTGAAAATCTTAAGTAACTTTTTGTTGGTTTTTGCTAAAAGCTTCTTGTTTGTGTGTACAAAATAAGTAATAAATAATCACAAATAAGTGTTTCAAAAATCATTTCATTTTCAGATTACCAAATTCTCCATGCAAATAGTACAAGATAAATTGTATTTTACCGCCGGTGGATGCTTTGAAATAGACAGAGCTTTGTTCAGAAAGGTAATGAACTGTTCACTAGTTCTTTAACTTTTCATATCACAATTTTATTGTGCATTAGCATCATTGCCAGTGAAAAACAGATATAGGTATACATATTTTTTAAGACACGTTTCTTTAACAATTTATTTGATACAATAAAAACAAAATAAATAAATATGTTTCTCTGTTTCAGTATCTCAGCACAGTAACAACATATGTTATCATATTGGTGCAGTTCCAAGTAACAATGACTCCACACGGTTTTGTACAGTTAGGTGATAAAAAATAAAGTAGATACTTATGCTTAGTATACAACTGCCTTTTCTTTACATTTAAAAGAATTGTAAAATTAGCATAGCATAAAAGTTTAGTGAATGGAATAAATTCATGGAAATATTTAGGTTTTAAAACTACCAATGCTGGATCTAGTGAAGCAGAAATAAATGAACAGAATAAATCAACGAATCAAGTAAATACTGCAACTTATGCTCATTAAGTTTCATGTCCCATTTTTTGTTACGTATACACTTAATGAGTGGACATAAAACAGAACGAAATAAGTTCCACTAACTTTATACTTACATTTGTGAACAATGTTGTGTACAACTTTTTATCTAGTATGCCTTAATCCATGAAACTCTTTTGCAGTAATCTCCGGTTATTGTAACTGTAAACATCTGAAAATTGTTCACAGGTAGCACTATAAACAAGGTGCAGAGCTCTTAATCATATATACAAGCCACTTTTGGGCTTTTCTGACTTGGTGATGTTAATTACAGAACATTGTTCTTATAATAAATACCTCGAAATTGGAAGATAAAATATAAGGAATCAACTAAAACATACATGGCAAATTATGCCATTTATTCCAAAGGTCATTCTATGAATAGTTTTTAAAATTGCTCTGAGTGGTAAGCTGCACAACAATAATTAATCACACGTGGTAGTTTTATTCACACCCCTTTCATACCACTAATGATTCCAAGAAAATCAATATTACTGCACCTAAATCATAAAGTTGAGACTTGCACCTATTGAACAAACAATTTAATATGCAATATACACCGGTACTGGAACAAATTGAATAGTAGCATAATAAGTAACCTATCGAAGAATGGAGGGGATAATAAATTAAATAGTTTTTCAACATAAAATATATATTTGGACATATCACGTCTACATTTGGTTCATTTTAAATCCAGACTCAAATTATATTGAACTAATAATATCTACACATCACAGTAAAATATATAATACAAAGAAAAATACAAATATTGCTGCAAAAAACTGAATAAATAAGTACAATAAGGTAAATCAGGCTACTTGCTACACCCCAATAATTAAAATCACACTGAGGTTTCAAGTTCTGTCTCTTCTATTCTACCTAATCTCCAAGAATTCAAATCACCACCTGAACAACAATTTATTTAAAGGATTCATACTGCAGTGCATTACAAAAAGTCACCTTGCATTATCTGACGGTTAATTAAAGATGTCAATCCTGACGAATTCCCTCCTTTTTGGGTAACAAGCATAGTTTTATTAGATGGATCGACCATGCTCAATAAATGTCCGTTAACGTTTCCTAATATACCTCCTTCACTAACCTTTAACAGAAACATTTTATGAAATTGTTTAGTTATACAGGGTGATTCACTAAGAGTACGCAACCGCTGAAAACCCCTCATGCTATTGCTTTGAGGAAAAATATGTAAGTGGGAAATAGAATCTGTATCTAATTATATGAAAGTTTCGTTACATTTTTTCTCTGGTTGCCATGATACCGACACGATAAAGCAAAATAACCTTAAAACTTCTGAATGCCTCAACCAAAATTAACAAATTAGAACTCATTTTACACCACCTAGTGGGAAATTTAAGAACTTCAAAACATCTTAAGTGACTATCTCTGGTACATCTTTATTCAAAAAAATTTTTTCAAAAGGATTTTCAAAATACAACCGCTGTGTACACATAGTTATTTAAAACATAAGATAGTTATGACCAACTTCTGGCAAATCTGGAAATTACATTTTTGGGATCCCATCCCATCAATTAAAATCTAAAACTGTTTCAAAGCAACAAAATCTTACCTGAATTAATTTCTTAACTACATCACGTCCCAAAATATGATCAAACACAGCCTGCATAAAATGATTGTTGATTATACTCAGTTTGAGTTTGTCCCTGTGCCATATCAGTATTCGAGACTCCTCCAGAGACACTATAGTCACTTGAAATAATTCATTAGTACTAACTCCAAACCACTCAGGTGAATCAAGAAACTGATGTGGAAAGACAATGTGTAGCGCTCTCCCTCCTTGAGAAACAACGAGCCTGAAGTGAAAGACATAAGAAGATATTTAAAGCGGCACCTGACAGACAGCCGTACTTTCCCGATAATACTAGAGACAGGCTGTCTACCTTTGTTGCTTTCTCCTGAGCATAGACTTCTTGGTAATTTAATGTCCGAATCATACGCATGCATTCTAATACTTTCTTGAACTGCCTTCTAGAAACCTTCAGTGGATGGAACAATGACAAATAGACCTACAAAATTGAAATTCACAAATCCAGAAATACCAATGTAACTGTGCTACAGTGAAATTTGATCTGTGTAATGTGATAAGTGCATTACAGTGCAATAATAAACACAAAGTGCTGTAAAATATTTATAAAACACAATTTTGCAAACAATGCAGGCAAACATGCAATACAGTACAGAAAACAATGTACCACTAGTTCAATTTATATCACTAAAAAAGAATAAAATATAAATTGGCATATCTGTTACTAAGTCGTTACCTCATAAGCTTCAAAATTATGGACACATAGGTGAAGCAAAGATGTCTAACAGAAGTACTAGGAATATTACTTCTATGCATTAACCACGTACCTACTTCTATATATTTCCAAGACAACTAAAAGCCCAACAAATCTGCAGCACTTTTACAAAATTTATATTACGAATTCGGGCCAGGAATAAAGTTAGTAACTTACCTCCTCGATTTCCTTTTGGAATTTATAAGGACTCATATAAAAGAGTGATGTACATATATATACAAGATTAATAAGTACAAAAGTTAAATTCCACACCAGGGCATCCAAGTAGCACTTAACACTCCAGCTCCAAAAAGCGAAAAATATGCAACCAACCAGTAAGCTACATCTCAAATAAAGCATCCCATATATCCCATTTGGTGCCAGGTATGACAAAAGGAAAAATATGTTTGCGATTTGGAAATATATGTGATTCAATTCATTCCACCGTTCACACAGTTTTGTGTTAAATACTGCTGTATATAAGCTGTTGTCTGTATTATTGTTTACAAGGAAGTCAATAACATCTTCTGACCTTTCAGTCTGAGTTATGTCTAATTCAGAGTAATTGCCAGATTCAAACATACTTCTAGTTAGCATTAAAACAAAGCATAATGTTAGTTACCTAAAAGAGAGGTTTTGGAAACTATACTTCAACCACACCATTGCAACAAAGCCTTAATGAATAAATTACTCACGAATGAAGAAATAATTCGAATTTTAAAGGCATTATGAACACATTGCTATAAATTACTCAAAATATGGGCACTTCCAAACACAATTTACTCCATCCTCCAAAAAATAAAAACAACCCTCCTAAAATTAAATAACGTCAACATTGTATTGTCAAGCCAACTCTCGGTCAGACCCACAGATGTCACTTTACAAGTATTGAAGTGCAATGGCCGACAGAGGTTGCCAATTTGCAGCATTCTTTAATATGGACTGGTAATTTCTTAGGTAGTAAAGTATATCATCATTTGATTTACCTTACCTTGTAACAAGTAAATTAATTGTAAAAAATATATATAATTTGAACGTCGAATTTCGTAAAATCAAAATCATTAATTGGAAAATTAATGTTTAACTTCAATTACGATTTGAAAATTTGGCAACGTTGCATAACCTCTTTTCTGAAACGTCAACGTCACTACTGTGACAACTGACAAAAATATGGAGGAATGACTGTCGACAGTTGTGGTTGTGTCGCTTGTTGTTGGGTAATAAATGAAGTCCTTTAGTTTTTTTACTGTAGAACCAACAAGCACTGCCAAATAAATTATGCATGTTATAAAGTTGTTTGAACAAGTTGCCTAGATGGATGCCAATAATTGTGATATTGCAAAACGGTCCTCACTTATAACATCAGGTTAGAAGAAACCAATTTGTTATATTTGGGCAATATTTTCAAATTGTTTTGTTATTTTGTAGAGTTGTACTTCCTCATTCAGAGGTTTTTATCATGTAGTCCACTAAAACGGACTTTCGAGGTAAGTAATCTAAATTAAATGTAAAAATGGGATCTATGGTTACTCTTTTATTAGGTGTTAAACGAAGAACTACAAGAGCACTTGGTAAGAGTTAAAAGCAATACTTATTATAAAGGAATATTATTGTTAAATTTGACTTGATTAGATGCTGCCTAAACGATTGGACTGGCAAGGAAATGAACACGAGCGATCGATAGATGATTTAAGAAGACAGTATCCACATATAGGACCGAATCACCTCTTGCAGATCTGCGCCAGAATTGGACCAATTCTGGACAAGGAATATCCTTCAGGTGTGGATGGAATTGTATCTCTTTTAGGTGCTGGCCGGCAATCTCTGTTACGGAATAAAGAATCAATGCAAAATGAGAAAAAACTGTTGTCGTATTATGCTGCCCGATTTCATAAATTGCCCATATGTGATCCACCACTGTCCACTCCTACTCATAATATAGGTATGCTTAAAATTTAGGTCTAGCATCAGTATGATTTAATTAATGTTTTAACGCTTGTAGTACAAGTAGTTATCGGACAAAGTATGTCTGGTCCAATGACAAGAAGTTACTTATTACCTGCCAGCTATTATAAACACATGCAGTTGCAAAGACGTACACTAGGACATCTATCAGCAGTCTATTGTTTGACATTCGACATGTCAGGACGATACATTATCACAGTATGAATTACATACCAAAATTTATTACGGCAGTTGATACACATTAAGTTTTTGCTACCAGATGATGATATTTAATTCATGAAGTTACCTAATTAGCTAACATGACAAAGCTGATCCAACAAATCACATGTTTATATAGCCCAGTATTAAGGTTTTACGCCTTCATTTAGTACATTATTCTTTAAAGAATAAAATAAAACGTTTCCAAAACTCCAATTTTATTATCAGGGCCTGTTGCTGTTCTCTGTATTGACGTTTTCAGTGCTACCTGACAGTTACTAGATTGATATAACAATGTGCTGATGGTTTTGAAATTATTTAGGTGGATTATTTCACACCAAACTTTTGCCAACAAAGTAATACAGGTGTTAGTCAGCAACCAACATCCAACCTGATGTAACTGTTTTAAGTTGTAGGTTGCTCTAAAGTAATGATGTGTATTAACTGCCTGAACAAATTTACCTTTATCACCTTTAGCAGTTTAAAAACATCGACATTTCTAGGGAGCGGATGATTTATTAATAAAACTTTGGTCCGCTCGAAATGGTCGTTTGCTGGCAACATTTCGGGGTGCATCTGCTGAGATTACAGATATCGGAATCAATATGGAGAACACATTGCTGGCTGCAGGTTCCTTAGATAGGATTTTAAGAGTGTGGGACTTGCAGACGGGCAGTCCTGTTGCCGTACTTTCTGCTCATACTGGAATGATTACTTCAGTTAACTTTTGTCCATCAGCTCGTTGGGATGTACGTTACTTGATTACAACTAGTACTGATGGATCGGTTGCGTTTTGGACGTACAGCCATGATGCGGCTGGAAAACCTAATTTTATGTAAGTCATATAATATAATAAAAATTATCAATGTTCTATGCGGTTTCAAATTTGTTAACAATTATGGTGAAACCTTTGTACTATGTTTTTTCGATTATTTATTGGGGTTATAATCCACTTTGAGTTAATGTCCTATGTTTTTGACGCATTAGCCGAATGGTATCTTTATACAACCACTTTGACAAGAAAATATTAACGAAAAATCTTTGAAAAGGCGGAAGTGCAGTTGTGATGTCCTACATTTAAATCTATTCCAGGTCCAAACCAATAATTTACCAAGAAAGAATGCGACCAGGTCAGGCTCAAATGATATGTTCATCATTCAGTCCTGGTGGCACATTTTTAGCGACTGGCTCAGCCGACCATCATGTTAGGGTGTATTACATGAAAGGTGACGAAGGTCCGCACAGGATTCTTGAAACGGAGGCACATTCCGACAGGGTAGACTCCATACAGTGGGCCCACAGGGGCCTGCGTTTTTTATCAGGTAGCAAAGACGGTACTGCAAATATTTGGCACTTTGAGTGTCAACAGTGGAGAAGCCTCAAGTTGCACATGACCACAAAACTCGGAGAGTAAGTTTAATAAACATTTACTTGGTTGTGGACATCTTATTAGATAATCTAATTGTTTAGCTCAAAGGAAGACAGTGAAGATTCGAAAAAGCAAAAAGTTACTATGGTCGCCTGGAACTCGAATGACACTTTAGTTATAACCGCTGTGAGCGATTTTAGTTTAAAAATATGGCAAGGTAACACAGGCGAGTTGCAGAAAGTTCTTGTCGGACACAGTGACGAAATCTACGTTTTGGAATCTCACCCTCTTGACCCGAGGATTGTCTTGTCGGCAGGTCATGATGGGCATTTGTGCGTTTGGGACATTATTAAGGGAGAAATTATTATGAAGGATTCGAATACGATTGAGGGACAAGGCTATGGTGCGGTGTTTGATGTAAAATGGAATCCAGACGGAACTATGATCGCAGCTTCTGATTCCCATGGTCACATTTTGATGTATGGCTTTGGAACCGGAGATCCTAAGCTTCAGATGGTAAGTCTTCACAATAAATTACAATTTAATGTTTATGAATTCTAGGAAAATTTTCTTCTACATTTTTTTTGTATAATAATAATAATAATACAGATAATCAAAAATTTTGTAGGGTACTGCCTTGCTACCGCTTTATTAAATTAAGATTAGCAAAATAGTTTAGGTTAAAATTGTGTCAACCAATCCAACCACAAAATATTTCAAATGTGGCTGGAATAGGGCTTATTGTTTGGTTACATTATTTTTGTGTCTGCAATTAATCTTTTGTGTGGTGATATTCAATGCCATTATGTTGTTTATTTGGTATAAATTGTACAGCCGTGGACTTTGAATTTGAAAAATGATGAAAAAATTTGTTTAAAAAAGTAKAATAAAAGACTTTTTTACACCGATTTAGATCAATGTATTAGTAAATACGGGCTATTTTCAACATTTATTAAAACATAGAGCCGTTTTTGCATGACATAAAATTGTTTATTGAAATTTATTTTGTTTGGTAACTAATCAAAATTTCTTAATATCTAAGACGCTAATTAATGTAGGCACAACATATGGTTTAAAAAAATGTTATAAATTGACAGGACAGTCAAAATAAGAAATAATATATGGGGTGTTCCATTTTAAAAAATATATAACTTTGTGGCCAATGTATTTTGTCTTTAGATATGTAAAGTCTTACAACTTTTATATAAAAATTTTTTGCTAACTCCTGTATCTTTTGATATATCAATAACTGGTAATTTTCTTCTAACCCTATAAAGGGTGTCGCACATTATGTGGGCAACCTCTCGGAATTTGAAAACTAGTTTAATAGAAACAGTACAGTACAGTACAAAAACATCATAATTATTTACCCTTTATGTTGGGTTAGAGATTTTGCTGAAGCGTTCATTTTCATAATGCTGTCTGTTTTAGCTCCCCAAAGAGCTATTCTTCCACACGGATTACCGTCCACTGGTTCGAGATGCTAACCACGCCGTCTTGGATGAGCAGACTCAAGTGCCTCCTCATCTAATGCCCCCACCGTTTTTGGTGGACATAGATGGTAACCCATATCCACCTGTTTTACAGAGACTCGTACCCGGTCGAGAACACTGCCAAGCTGAGCAGTTAGTACCCAATATTGTTATAGGGACAGGAGGTAAACTGTTAAAAATTTGTTTTGCATCTCATCCCACCCTCCCATTTTTTAGGCAATCAAGAAGTAATCGAAGGTCTTCCGCACGAGCCACGTTCAGAGATAGACAGGATGATAGCAGCCCTAGCACAAAGACAGTACGGTCAAGATAATGTAAACGGTGAAAGTGAACAGAGGAGTGAATCAAGTGCAACACGTCCAAATATGCAGCGAACTGCCATGCGGAGGTAACACTATCGAAATTTAAGTTGCCGTTATGCTTTTACTTTTTTAATTTCAGGAATGGCGATATAGAGGGTATAAGGCAAACCACGGGTAACTGGCAACGTGACAGCAACTTCAAATGGACAAGGAACGTGTTGATTCAGCCACTGGATGTAGCCACCCTTTCGAGGTCCAAGGAAGTAGTGTAAGTAACATGGACAAAACTGAAGTGCATGAATTGAAGTACGATTTGCAGTGAAGCTTTGGGAGCTGCGGAATTGGCAGATTATCGCAGAGAGATGCGTCACAGGCCTGTAATGATCAGCACTGCCACTGTGGCTGCCCCTAGTAGCAGTCGGTGGGCAAGGAAACGGAAGAACAAGCAGACTGCTTATCACACCAGGTCGACACGATCAGAATCAAATGAGGGTGCAGCCGAACCAGAACAAGTACATTTTTCAGTGTGAATCTTTCTTTAAAAAAGGCCCTTTGGTATCTACATTTTTTAAATTTCTCGATTTAAGGGTTTCAGCAAGAAACTTTTTGGTCACTGTTGTATCACCAATTTCTTGTTTTTTCATTAATCTCTTATGGTCAGTAACATATGCAGAATAAGAATAATGAAATGGTCACTGTGTCATTAGAAATTAATTTTAAAATACACATTAGTTTATATAAATAAAAGTTCTCTTTTGTAATTTCCTTAAATTACAACTCCTTCCTTGGAATTTTGTTAAATTTCATCTTCCATCTCTATTCTGTTCTGTTCTTTTTTATTGTCTATTTTGTTACAATGTAACAGGTATAAAAATCTATTTTTCTCTTGGATTGTAAAAATTCGGAATTTAACAAAATTCTGGGATAGAAGTTGGAATTTAAAAAATTCCGAGATAGGAGTCAGAAATTAAAAAAGTTCTGTGATTAAACTCAGAATTTAACAAAGTTCCGAGGCAAAAGTCGGTATCTTATTGATCTTTGTTTCATATACGCTATTCTAACTGTCCGTGTTCTTTATGCAGCCTGAAACAGAGTATGTATCTAATACAACGAGCAACAGTGATGATTCAACTGCCCATGAAGAAGATCTGTCATCGAGCGATTCAAGCTCGGAATCTTCAGAATCCTCAGGATATTCTGACTGGGTAGCAGATCATGGAGTAAATTTAGAACCGCCTAAACGTTCGAAACGCAAACCAATCAATCGTTGCATCGCTTCTACATCTACAGCGAGCGTCAGTAATAATGAGGAGAAAAAAGTAACGAATAAGGCGAATAAAAAAGTAAGGTTCATGAAACGCAACATACTGGAATACATCATTGATTTGCAGGTCGTAAGTATACCAAAACTGCCTCAGGGAGGGGAGGTACCGGACATTTACAAGCCGTTAGAGTGGCTTGCAGAAACCAAACCGAGGAAGGCTCCCTATTGTCCTCAGATGGGCGATGAAATCGTATATTTTCGACAAGGGCACCAGTTGTACATTGACGCCATCCGCGAAAAGAAAGTGTACGAGGTCAATCCTAAAGATGTGCCTTGGATGAAGGGCACCATAAAAGTAAGTGGGTTTTGCTTGGCTCAGTTATTTTCACTAAACGAATATTGGAAGGTGATCCGTCAAACATTTATTTTTGCAGTAATTTGTACTTGTATTGTCTTCTTTCAAACAATTCGCTCTTAAAACTTATTCGACCACTTCAGCTAATAGTGTTTGTATTTTAGGACTGTGAATTTGTTAAAGTAGTAGGGATAAAGTACGAAATAAGACCACCTAGATTATGTTGTTTGAAACTGGCATTATTAGATGATCAAGGGAGACTCACCGGTAATGTGTTCAATGTCAAATACCATGATATGGCCAATGTTTTGGATTTCTTCGTTTTGAAACAGACTTATGAGACAGCCATGTCCAGAAATTGGGGTATAGGAGATAAGTGAGTATTAAAAAATTTTCGGGTTCTCATGTTTGTAATGCGTTCTTCGGTTAGGTTTCGATGTATGATTGAAGATTGTTGGTGGACGGGTGAAATCGTTAGCAAATCTGCATACAGCAATGAATTTCCATCGTCTTCGTTTATGTGCTATGAGGTGAGATGGGACAACGGGGAGTTTGAGAGAATGAGTCCTTGGGATTTGGAACCGGTCAACGAAGACAGTAAGTGCATGCTTGTAATGTGGTGATCGTATATAATACTTTTGATTCAGTTGTACTTACAGTAGTGCCTCCTTTTAAGCTGTAGTAATATAGCTTGTTCTCTTGAATTGTGTGAATGTGGATAATATGTGTATAAAAGATGTTTTTACCCAAAAGCATTGTGGTTTTATTGTAGAGTTGAATTAATTATTTTGTGAAATTAACTTATATATATATTTAAAATTTTTGAGATTTGTGCACCATTATGTTCTTTCAGGACTCCCCGAATCTATTGGAGAAGCTGTTCCCGTCTTACCGGAAGAAATTCAAAACATCCTCTACCAGCCTCAAGCAGAAGAGTGGCCTCGAGGTGACAGGGACGCTGCCTGTCGACGCATCCTGGCCGGTTTAGATAAAGTCATGTCGTTGGCGATCGCCGAGCCTTTTTTGGCACCCGTGGACCTCAGCTTTTATCCGACTTACGCGTTCATCATAGAATATCCCATCGATTTGTCAACGATTAAAGCACGATTCGAAAACCACTTTTATAGGCGAATTACTTCAGCTCAGTTCGACATCAGGTATTTGGCAACGAACGCCGAAAAGTTCAACGAACCACATAGTATTATCGTCAAGCACGCCAGGATTATCACCGAGCTTTGCTTAAGGATAGTGAAGTAAGTTGAACATAGTAATAACGAAAAATGCCACCTTGCTAATATAAAATAAGCAATTTTTGTTTGTTTTTGTGGAAATCTTTATTAAATTTAGTACTCCCGTTTTAAATGCTTTATTTAGTTTAAATTAATATGTAATTGTTAAAGCTTTTTCTCATTTTGAAAAAGCACTATATTAAAAACAGTCTGCATGTTCCTTATTTTCATAAAACTTGACTTAACCTGGTAGTCGTATTCATCATGTTAATGACTTAATAGGGGTAGTGCAGAAGAAGTAGATGTGGCCGCCATATATCACCAGCTTGTGGACACCTATGAGTCCACTGACAGTAATGCGGAGGAAGTGGATATTTCATTGCCAGGGCCTTCCAATAGCCGGGCTGTTCGTGTGCTTCCAAATCGATGCTTACGAAAAGCCGTGGATTGGAAACACGAAGCCAGAGCACTGCTCGAACTACTGTGGCACTGTGAAGATTCTGCCCCATTTCGAGTGCCCGTCGATCCCCTTAAGCATACAGGTATTAAATTAAATGAAACCATTATTTATTGTCAAGTATTACAGCTTGTCAGAAATCTTTGTGCTATTATTTGAAAATAAATTTCAGGGGGTTACTTGTTATAATTGTAACATACAGCTCATTAATATATTTTTTTTTAAGTAGAGGCTCCTAATAAGTAAGTGAGTATTTTATTGAATAAATTTTTAATCTAACAGAGATAGCTAATAGTATACTAAAAGAAATATACAAGAAATACAATACTTAAAAAAATCTGCTTTACATACTGACAACAATAATTCTTAACCAATTTTAATGAATTGCATTACTTTATATGTTGTTACAGTTCATCATAGTATTGACAATCTCTATGAAATAGGGTCTTACTACTATGTCGAATATAAACATTTTCTTTGTTTCTGGTGCTGTAGTAGTGAATATCAGAGTCATATACAATATTTTGAGACAGATAATCAGGTGACAAATTAAATTACATTTTATAACATATAAATTGTAATGTTTGATAAATCGAGATGTGGCCATACTATTGAATTATGTAGTAATGTTTTTTGTATATAAACTTGAATTTTTGCCAATCCTAAATAAAAACACTCAATAGGAATGTATGTCAGTATAGAATTTAAAATTATTACACATTTGTAAGCAAAAATATTGTTTTTCAGATTACTATCAAGTTATTGACACACCCATGGATCTAAGGACAATTAAAGAAGATTTGTTAGGAGATAATTATGAAACACCCTACGATTTCTGCAAAGACATGAGACTGATCTTCCAGAACTCGAAAAATTACAATACAAACAAGCGTTCAAGGGTAAGCACGACATTATCAAAAAGGCAACCTTAAAGTAAATTACTCCTTTGCAGATATATGCAATGACCGTTCGGTTAAGTGCCATGTTCGAGGAGCACGTTAGCAAAATCATATACAACTGGAAGGTGGCAAAAAGAAGAGAAGGTGCTCAGAAAAACAAGAGGAGCAGGTGTAGGAACAGAAACAACAACAGGGTCAAATACACAGAGGAGAACAACGTTTCATCGGCATCTTTACCTAGTTCGAGTGACAGTGAAGAGGTCGAAGTGGGAGAGGTGAAGAAGAACGGTCGTGTCAACGGCTACACTCGTAATAATTCCCAGCACGTAAATAAGAAGGTGGCCTCCAATGCCCCGACGACATCTTCCAGCGACGACGAGCCCCTACTTCCGAACCTGAAGAATGCAAGGCACAAATCCGACTCGGAGGAGAGTTACAAGCCCAGCATGAGGAAGAGGGCGAAAAATTACCGACAGGCCGAGGAAGACAGTACCAGTTCGGAGGACGATAGTGATAACCAACCTTTAAGTGTTCACACGACTGCGAGGACTACCAAACGATTACGGTCGAAGGTGTTAAGGGATAGTTCTAGCAGTAGTGAAGTGAATAACAAAATGAGGACGAGACAAGTCAAACGACCAAAGTACTACGAAGATTCGGACAGTGAGGGCGGCGGCAGACTCACACGGAACAGTGACGACAGCAACGAGTGTTTGACGTCGGTTAGTAGTAGGGGTAGGATAAGGAAAATTACGGCTCGTGCGAGGGCGCTGTTTAGGAGGTAAAGTAATTTCCTTTTTTTGTTTCTTCATAACTGTATGGTTGGCACCGTTTCAAAAGTTTTAAATTTGGCCAAAGATTATGTTTTTTTGCGCTTGTGTACAGATGGAGTAATCTTCAGATATAAGTGTGACAGAACTTTTTGCATGTTTTTTTATTCTATGATTCCATAGGAAAAGTCGTGATACAACTGCTAAGTTTATTCTATTTTCACACACACTTCTATTTGAATCTTATTCTGCAGGTATGTTACTTTTTATTCAGTACAACTTTTGATGTATTTCTCTTTTATTTTACTTCCTTGCATTTTATTTTAAACGATTGCTTATAGAACAGTTACTTTATATTATTTTATGTACTTTGTAAGTCAATACAAATGAATTTTTATATAATAGTCGAGTTTCATTACTAATAATATCCTGAAATGTAAGCATATTAAGAGACTCCAGGTTTGTGCAAAAAAAGGAGATACATACAGGGTTTCTATAAAAGATTCATTGTTTCATTGCTACTAAAGGTTTGCAGATCAAGTTATAGTCAGAAATTTATGGTTTTATGAGGATTTTTCAACAATTTACAATTCTATTTACCTTTCACAGGTAAGAAATAACAATAATTATTGGTAGGGTATTTAGCTTTTTGGTAACCTCTACAGCAAGGTCGCCATATCTACAGTCATTACCATAAATACAGGCTGTCCCTGCAGATGTGCGCATGCATGGGTAACTTTGTCATTAATGGAGATAGAAAATTGGTTAAATGGGGAAAGTAATGCAGGATTTAATGCACAGTTACGTGCCATTTAGAAAACAAATGAATTCCAACTCATTCACAAGTTGTTTTGAAAAAACTGCCATTTTCCAAATTTTGCTTTTTTTATTTTTAAATTATTTTAAAAATTAATTTTTCAAACTTGTAATTTTTTATAAACCCTCAAAAGCTGTTATTTTGATTGTTTTCCCTAACGGCAAGCGAAAGTGACAATATTTTTTATTTAGACGGTAGTGGACAGACGAACGCTCCACCCTACATTTTGTTCTTCTGCGCAACCTTCTCTCACATGGCAAGTTGTTTTGAACCCACTCTAGTGCCACTTTATTAAATTGGTTTAAACTACATCAGTATGGAGTTACTCAAAACTTTGTACAAAAGTAACTATAATTATTAAACATTTCAACCAGATGTCTGTACAATTAAGAACCTCCGATTAAACTAATTAAGACCAAGATCAAAATTTATATTGTTTATTTTTGAACACTTTACAACAGTTGTCATATAAGAAAAAAATAATCACAAAATGTCCTTTTTACGATATTATATTTCATGAAATTAATATGCAGATCATTCATGAACAATAAGCACGTTATAAGAATGAGGTAAAAAAAAAACAATTGACAAAAGTACTCTCTCTTCGTCTTCGACATTTACAAAAAATACGGAGTTACATTTCTGCTTGGAATGATTCGTTCCGAATCAGGCACAGCCGAAAATATTTTCGGTTCGACTTTGTCAATCGACTGAAATTCAAGAATACTAGCTACATTACCACAGCGGTAGCAATAATTTGGTGCGGACCATACTGTCACGAGCTTGTCATCAAACATGTATTTGTACCCTGCAAGAAAAGAACTCGGGACAATTCAAAACACTGCACAAGTTCATTTGCCATACCTTCGTGCACCAGTTGATGGGCTCTGCATATCAGGGCCAACGAATTGATTCTCATGAAATCATGAGTTACCTTGGCTCCAAACAGATAGCCAGCGCCCCTAGGACTAGTTGACCTGTAAATAATGCATTAATATGTATTTCTATTCACACTCGCTAGCATTTTCCTCACCAAGTATCTACATCTTCAGGATCTGACCACACTAGATCACAGAATGCACCTTTATGCGGAATTTCTTGGTTTCTCTCGAGGACTCTTATTTGATCTACAGTTTTAATTTCTGGACTAAGTCCGCCATGTACACATAAAATTTTTTCATCAATGAGCTAAAAACCAGATATAATAATGTCATCAAAATATTTATTAACTACGCCAAGTTAAAAAAATCTATTCTATCACAATGTTAGGTCCAGTTCCAGGAAAATTCATGAAACACGTTCTTATGTTAATCAAACAACAAATAATAATACTTCAATTAAAAGAAAGGCAGTATTTTTTTCTATTCCACTTCTGCCAGTAGAATGACCAAGTATTTAAGGAAAACAACTTGCTTTAGTGCAGCAGTTGATAAAATTAACTATACCACATGCCATTTTCATGGATGATCCTTGCAAATAAATATAATACTTACTGCAGCAACCGTCAATAAGTCAAACACGCCACAACAATACTTCCACGCATTCACATTTCCATATTTCGTCAAACATTCATCATAAAATCCATATACTTGCGTAATCTGCCTGCTTTCATGGTTACCTCGCAGAAGAGTTATCTTACTTGGATATTTTGCTTTTAACGTTAAAAGTCTCGTAAATGTCTCTAAACTATAATAACCTCTGTCGACAAAATCACCCAAAAAGACGTAATTCGTATCTGGAACTTGACCGCCCGTCCGAAAGAGTTCTTCCAGGTCGTAAAACTATAAAGAGAAGCAAATGAAAATTAAAATTTTAATATCTTTATAGTTACAAAGACCTAACCTGTCCATGAATGTCACCACAAACTGTAACGGGTGTTGATACTGGCTGAACGTTCGATTCTTCTAAAAGAATGTCGCTAACAATATCACATAATTTTTTTAAATGGTTTTCGGGCAAATATTTACACTCCCGTGCTATTTCAATCCAATTATCAATATCCTCGGACATTTTTGCGGTTATTTATACGGTGACCTGTCAACTGTCAGAGAAAAATAAAAGAAATGTTACTAGTTTCTAGTCACGAAATCTAGGAAAATTTTCAATCTTGATGTTGGTGAACTTGTTACATTTAACAACATTGCCAAATCGTCAAGCTTTAATTGATATTAAAATGAAGTCCTTGTCTATTTAGCATATTTTTATTGGTATATTGTGTCCATATTGGATTTTTATGGTACTAGTCACACTTAATGTTATAACTTTAAATTTTGTCAGTAAAAATTACTAAAATGCAAATGCTTATAGACAAAATTATAAATGGCAATACTGTATCGCTACTGCACATGTTGCCAAATAAAAACCTAACCTCTTTTGAATGGCTGTCATTGAAAGTGGTGGAATTAAATTTGCTATAATATACAGAGTATAATACGATGGCAGACCAACTAGCACTGACGAAATCGTCTCAGAAAAAGTTTGCAAAGCAAGTAAACAAGGTTAAGAATGAATTAAAGGTAAATTAAACATCTCTACGATACACAAGTTTCTCTAAACCAATAACGTTTTCAGACCTCGGATGCTCATAAAGAGCGAACTTCAAAGACTGCAAGGCGAAGAAATCGTGGCATTATTTATGTTGGCCACATTCCTCATGGTTTTTATGAGGAAGAGATGAGGCAGTACTTCAGTCAGTTTGGCAAGGTTACCAATGTATCAGTTGCACGTTCAAAGAAGACTGGTCGAAGCAAGGGTTATGGATTTATCGAATTCGCACATGAAGAAGTAGCCAAAATTGCGGCTGAAAGTACACACAATTATCTGATGTTTAAAAGGCGATTAGTTGGTAATTATATATACATTTATTTATTGTGGCATACCGTATGTTCGTTTTATTCCAGCGGAGTATATTTCCCCTGAAAAGAAGAGACACTTCACATTTTCCAAAAACCCAGTCAGCGAAACCAATACCCCTGGTGTGATTCGTCGGCAGAAAGAAGTTGCTAAGAAAAATACAGATCATACTCCGATGACAGAAACAAAACAGTGCCGTAAGAAGTTAGCGAAACTGAAAACTAAGCTTAATAGACTCAAACGACTTGGTATAGACCATTTTGTTGAGCCTTTAGATGTTCCGGAGACATTCTTAAATGAAACTTTTAATAAACATAAGGAAGAAGCAACTTATGAAGAAATCGATTCAGATGTTGAAGTTAAAGTGAAACCTAAAAATGTAAGAACAAGTTTGAAATAAAATCAACCAAGTAAACTTTTTTTTATTTAAGATGTACTTATCATATATAAACTAAACATTAATATTAGTATTCAATTGATTTTTAAGCTTCTTTTTAAAACTAATTCTATAATATGTGATTATGGCACAATATTGAACTTTGAAGTAAACTTTTTATTATTAACTGCTCCTTTTTCTTGACTGTCGTTTTGAAGTACACTTGACTCCTTTATTGCGTTTCCACTTCATCCTTCTGTTTTGAAACCACACTTTTACCTGTAACAACATTATACACAATCGTGTTTATAATCCAATTCAAGTTTCATAAAATTACACACCTGTCTTTCTGTAAGATCCAAAGCAACAGCTATCTCATATCGTCGCAATCGTGTCAAATAATTGGAATGCGCAAATTCCATCTCGAGCTGACGAATTTGGTTTTTTGTGAATGCTGTCCTTTCCTTTCGAGGCTTGCCGTTTGAATCAGACTGATGTTTTATATCTAGAAAAAAATAAGTACTTGTATATTATAGATGTACAAACATTTTAATTAATTCATAGTACAACACAACTAATCCAAAGGGTAGGGTTGATCTCTACTCTGACTAATTTGTAATTATTATTACCCAGCAACATACTGTACTTTTAAATGGAATATAATAGTAATAACATTCAGATTATACACACATATATATTATTTAACAATGTTCATATCCGTTTTCCTGCAAAGTAATAGATACACATATATATCTGAAAAACATTGGGCATTGTGCCACCAGATGTGAAATCCTCATCCATGATCAGGCTGATGGCCCTTCCTTTTTCCTCCACCCTTAGCAAGCAACTCAAGAAATAAACACTGACTCGCTTGCAGTGACCTTCCCTTACGGCGGTAGGTATAAAAATACAATGTCATTATTACAGTAAGAAAATTGTTGTAGATTATAGTGAATTTGCATCACTGTTTTTTTTTCTTCTGTAACAACTAGTATTTGTGGTCAAGATATTAACTTTTTGATGACTGATCACATTTAATAGAGTCACTATTTGTAGTTCTCTCTTATCGATCTTAACTGGCTTTGACAAAATGACATTTCCAGAAATACATGATTAGGATATGAAGAAAAGTTTATGTATAAATATTGTGTCGATAGTTGGTTGTCTTCTCTGTATTAATTAGTACACAACAAGGAACATATTGATGGTATAGTGGAATTTGTGGTTCCATAAAATATTTTATGGCAAAAATTTACTTTGGTAAAACTGTTATAACGTGTAAAAAAAGATTACTCCTGTACTGTACTCCTGTTAAGCGCATTACACCACTTCTCTAGGTTTTTATAAAATTACTTTTTCTTGGGGCGAGTGTTAAATAGGCCAAACTAAAAGAAAAGTAGGTACATGTTTGAAAGAACACATACGTGCTTCTAGAGGCTGCAATCGCGAAATACATGATTGACTTTGATAAATAATTTTACATAGAAAAAATATTATTACAAAGGAAGCTATAGAAATTTCTAGGAATACCTACTAATAATTTTAATAGGGATTATGGAAATTCCGAGTTGGTTGACATTTGGAAGGCAATTTTGTAGTTATTTTCTAACAAGTAGTTCGTGTATATCTAGAAGGTAGGTAGGTAGTTTCTTTTTCGGCGCGCCGGTAGATTTAAACCGAAATTAATCCGGTGGCAAGTTGTTTCTATGACGCCTCGCTTCCTTAAATTTACTTTCAAAATTTTGTTTGAACTTGTGCCAGACAATATTTTGATGTTCTCATCTTTGACAAAGATCATAGACAAGGGCTTTTGTTTTTATCTATGGACAAAGATTACAGGCGTAATTGAAACATCAGATTAATTATTTTTTCTATTTTGCGTTTTAATTGTAATTAAAGCTAGAAAGCTGTGCCTAAGACTTATTCAAAAGATTTTGTTAAGTGTGGTGATATACTATTAAGGTGGTAATGTATGTATGCATAGGATTTCAGCAGCACGTTGAACACTGTAATACCAATAAAGTAATAATAATAATCTGCTAATGTTCTTGAGCGTATAATAAGTGGGGAGTAAAAATAAATTTATCGTTATTATAATTACTAGTAGGTGACGTAATTGTACCTATAGCGGCATCAAGAAAATTATAAATAGATTCAAATGTATGTATAACGCGCAAAAATTAATAACTCTCAGGAAACAGACTTGTTTCTTAGAAAACCCATTTGTGTTATTTTGTCATGTAATCTGCAATTTCCTGCATCAAAGAAACCGACATCTAAATGACTTACAAGCCGATTCAACTCCAGAATCTTTATATTAAATGTAGCAGGAACTGCCTATCCTCGTTTATAAAGAACACTTAAATCTCGATTTAGATTTAATGGCAGTTAATGAAGCGCCATTGGTATAATCAACCCATGCATATATCGATAGAATTAGTTTTTGTTGACAACAATTATATTAAGTTCGAGAGTAGGTAGTTTTATGGCTTTAACAGTCACACCCAGGAATAGAAAAATCAGGACATGTTCTTCATGATAACAAACCGAATCTATAAAACCTATTTTAATCGTGACCTTCATTTCAGGAGTGGGCGATTTTCACGATTCACATGACATTTACCAGGTGACCGCCTTTATGTTCTTTCTCGTTGCGAAACCCGGTATACAACTTAAAACCGCGAAAAAATACCGAAGAAAATTACAAAGCATGAACTAGCATTGGGCTACCAGCCAGCATCGCATCCTGTATTCTGTATTATTAGGATGTTCAAAACAAGTTGTATTTACTGCTAGAAAATTTTATGTGCGTTTGGGTGGGTTACACACGCTGACGCAAAATCAAAAACTTCCATCACGTATTGCCTACTATAATAAAATTTACAAATTAAATTGTGTAGGCGGACCCTTGACTGATTATTTCAAAGAGACAATAACGAGAGCATATTGGCCTAGCATATAAAATGCCACAATATTTTAAAACGAAATGTTATTTATTCAACTTAATCTCCTTTAAGGCATACATTTAGCATAACGTTCTTAAAGTAATTCTAAACCCTCCTTTATCTATCTCCTTAACGACCCAAACACTCGGAAGAGATACAAAAAAAAACGGGTAATCACGACTTAAAAATTAATTATTGACTAAAATAAAGTTCCGCTTGCGAAATTATATTCGGTAATACAAGTGGTGTTAAATTCCTGAAAAAGTTTTAACAGAGAAAAGAATGAGTAAGCGAAAGCTTTTAATTGATCGTTCTGATTCCGACGGTGATAAAATAAGAGCTGAGTGTGGTTGTTCGTAATTACATTATAATGAAAAACCCCATCCGCAATGATTTAAAGAACCTCAATACGTATATTGGCAGCTAAGCTAATATCTTCAGTAGATTGAAGGACTTTTTGACTGTTTGGGCTCATTAACCGGAGGATAGAGGAAGGAGGAAGATAAATAAACGTAATATGATAACTTTTAGAAAACTTAAATTCCCGTTTCACAAGCATTAATTTCACTATAGAAAAGTAGAACAAGGAAGTCTTCAGTTTTTAGACATACTGGTGTCAAGAAAGAGCAGCAACGAAACAGAGTTTAATGTGTACAGAAAAAATATAGATACAAATAGGTTTATAATCAACGAGTCTTTTTTATTCTTATCAACATAAACTTTTTTCTTTGAACTTCCTAGTCAATAGATTGGTATTTTTCCATTATCAAAAGCTGAATTTCCACAAGAACTCAAATATATCAAGAATGTTGTAGTTCATAATAGGTACTCTAGTAAAACAGTAGAAAATTTACTTAGGAAGATACAGCACAAAAAGCAGATTGTGCATGCATCCACTTTGTACTTACCAACTACTGTATTATATAAAGTTATCAAACTTCCCTTTGAATTTGGGCTTAGTAAAGCATTAGAACGCATCCTAAAACATTTTCGTTRAAAACTTGCTTTTACTGTCAATAATGCTATCATAAATCTTTTAGGAAATCCGAAGGACAAAGCAGATATATATCAAATACAATGTAGTAGTTCTAATCTTAAATATATTGGGCAGAACAGGCGTTATGAAATATCAGTTTGAAATCTACAAAGGCACATTTAAAAATATGGTACAATGTTCAACGGCAAATTATTTAAATTTTAAATATAAATACATATTGCCCATTTAAGGATACTACTTACACAATGAAAATGTGGTTTTGAGTTAAACTTCATGATAAAAATACCTCCATACTGAATGCTCTAGTAAATTTTTCAAGACCACACACGAATTCAGAACCAACAAGATTTATACTTCCAGGATTAAAAGAATAAGAGGTAAGCCTCCGATCTTCAATTCTGCACCGGAATGACAAATTAGTTTTTGTTGGTTTGACCATATGGCAGATGAGAAACGTCGCTTCTCGATTTCGGAGGTTCCTGTTATTTACAAGGGTGTGATTTGTAGCTGTGGGAGGTGACGGAGATTAGGAGACAAGCCGACGCTGATAGTCAGGTTTCGAATGAGAGCAGGACCATAGTTTCAGTTCCCAAATCATTAAATGTTTGTGTAATCTTAATCTGCTAATTAACATAAAAAAGTTAAAATATACTACGCTGATAAATTGTAAATTGTAATCCAGCTATAGGTGGGGTAGCTATCTAATGTTATAGGTTCATTGTTAACAACTACCAAAAGCTTGCAAAAAGTGATAGAAAACACAAGTAACAAGGGCATTAACCACTAAAATAAAAAAATCGTTTAAGTATTTAAAAATTATTATGATATGATATCCATGCCATTTTATCCAAAGTGGGATGTCTCCTAAATTATCACTATCATTAAATTATATAGTAATATATATTGCTCGTTTTCCAAACAAAATAGATATTATTTCATAAGCATGTACAAATTTATAATGAGTTATATAGGAGATTGCTCACGATCGAGGCAAATAAGAGTCTAGTAAATTCGTTTTTGGCGGTAGCCCCTACCGGTCGATTAGATACCATGTGCTTAAACGAAAAACAAAACTGATCATTTTGGATCTTACTGTCAATAACTGCAGGACTCATTCATACAAATTATCAAAGCATTATTGCTAATTCACTTCATGCTCTATGATATTTCGGAACTCCAAAATGTATATTACACTCTTTTTAAATAACTACATTAAATTTGATGAAAGTAGTTGAATGTATACTAATTTTGGAGTTGTGCTATTGCTCCTGGACTACTGAATTAAATCACTTAGTGAAGCTTTTTAAACTGACCACTAATTGCTCTAAAACAGTAATAAATAAAATTTGTATTAGTAGGTATATACTTATAGCATTTTACAGAAGGTAATGATGGAAACAAAGGGGAAGTTTAATAACCTATAAGAACAAAGTGTAAAGGAACATAATACCAAATACAACAACGGAGCTTTCGGTAGTAAATAGCACAAGGAAGATTTGCTTGAAGTAGATATTTGAACTGTTTTGTTGGTACTATACCCATTGCATAAATAAGCAAGCAATATTGGTAGCACACATGCAGTTAATAGATACAAAGAGATGTACAAATTCTGGTCTGGCGGATAATACATCAACTAAGAAAAAAATTAAATTCTGCAGTAAGTAGTAAATTACTTTTCATCTACGCACCTAATATAAAATTAATGCGATAATTCTCGCGGTTTTGAAGATGGCTTTGAGAATAAACTGCTGTCAAAGCTTCCTGCCGATGCAGTAATTGTATTAGACAGTTTGTCAGACATAGCAGGTTTTACTGACCATTGCATGAAAAATAATGATTGTGTGGATCAAACAAAAACAAAGTCTTACGCTGCGAAAGAAAAGATTCAAAGCTAAATCTTTTAGGATACTTGGAGAAAAATTTGTGCTATGACTGTCGATTTTTTTGTATGTTACCTTACCTGTACAGTCCTGCGAAGGCGTGGTATGTAACGCGGAAGTTCCCGGACTAGCTTCTTCTGTGGTCTGGTGCCCACAACAATCAAGTGCACTTTCCACCCCAATGCCGTCCAAAGAACATGGGGAATATTGCGACGGGGTCGCACATCCATAAAATCTATAAGCTTCGTTGCCTAAGTAACCCTGGTACTTCTTTTCCAGATTATTAACGTAGCAACTTTCGTACTGGGGAAATTCTGGATAACTAAAATGAGTTTCAACTGTAGCAGTAACTGCTGCCGACACGCGGATATTTCCACCGAAGTGTTCACCAGACGACGGAAATCCTTTGGAGGTTCCGAAAGCATTGAAGTTTTGTTCATATGAAAGGCAGTAATTCTGGTAATCTTCTTTGGGGTAGTCTTCACAAAGGGTGTGACCGTAATTGAAATGGTCTCTCGATTCGCACATGCCACTCTCCATCTTAATCGTATCGAGGAGGTACATGTTGCGCACCGGAATTCACGAGGAATTAGACCACCTACTTGTTTACACGTATACGTTGCTAAAGCAATTAGCCACGCTGTCGGAATACCGTGGGATGAGTTTGAGATCTTCCCGTCTCGTGTGACATATTTTTAAGGGGCCAATGGGAGATACTTTTGAGTGACTTAAAGGAGGGACCTAGTCGTTGAAAGGAACCATTGGTTAATGAAAACGAGGATGAAATAAAAGAAATAAAGATAAATATCCCCAAAGCAAACAAGGATTATACGATATTTTATTGAATATAATTTGTCATTTCAGTGCATCTAAAAAGAGTTATTGAATTTAATATTTTTTTAATCACCAAATATCGAGAATAGTTCGCTGTGTTGTCGTAATAAACCATTTAATTCTAGAAACAAAAATTGTACACTAATCATGAAAGTTAGATAAATTATTATAGTTCTATTACCTTTGATTTAAGCATATTAAGGTATATAGGAAATACAAAATATATATGCAAGTTTCTGGACAACTTCATAATAACGTAATATAAATTTTTCTAAAGTAAGACGTATTTGAATTTACTTGGTATACATTATACATCGTTTATGAAACGAGATTTACAAGGAGAACTTCGTTAAACAATAATGAAAACAATAAATGGAATAAGAACCAGACACGCTTAGCACCTGATTGTTTACTAATACAGCTTACACTTTTAATCTTTGTTAAAGAATAAGAAGAAAAAAAAGAAAAAAATCAAAAAATTGTCTAACACAAGTTCAAACAAAATTTTGAAAACAAAAAGGTAAAACTATACGCTATAGATCGGCTTATAACTTCCGCTATCGCTGTTAAAGTTATCAATCTTTCTTGAAATTTCTATAACCTATTTTGTTTGTTTGTATAATAAATAATAATTTATGTTTGACCATGAATTACACGATAAAAGAACCTCACCCATTGTAAAATTTCCATTTTTTTTAATTTGGGCACGCTGTAGAATAAGGCAAATTAACCTTTTAGGTCGTTGACAACTTCAGTGTCAAGCACCAGCCAAACTCGGTTGACCGGTTATGATCTTGATTAAAATCTGAATATCGAACGAAGAGGAGAAAAAACTGCTAGTTATGCGATGCGCTTGTAGTGGCACAAACTGAACAAACAACCAAAATACGGCCTTTTTGTGAGTTGATAGATTTACGTGGAAGCGGTATCCTAGTGTATATTTCCTCTGGGTATTGTGGTTGAAATCAGGTACGGAGGGATTTATAGCTTCTTGTTACATTTATAGGGTGTTGATATCACCCCTGAAAAAAAAAATAATAAGATAATTTCGAATGGGCTAACGAAAATTTTGAGGCTGTTTTATTTGTGCGCAAGGTGATGAAAGATATGTGTCAGCAGGGTACATTTTTATGTTACTCAGGTTTGTAATTTCTTTATAATTTGACATAAACGCGATATCAACTAATAACAACCAATGAGCCCGTGCGAAGGACTTAAAATAGCAGGTTTAATTTTATAAAATATAGAAGGTACCCACCTTTTCATGCAGTTTGTTTCCATATCATGCTTAATTTGTGAAATAATCGTATTTCAAAAAAATAAATTCTTGTTTTTTAAATTATTTATTATCAACAGGATTGTGGTGGATTTTTAGGCATCACGTAAATGCCTAAAAAATTATTATATGCTCTGCATGAAAATGTGTAACTTTCGCTCACTGAACTGACTTCGTATATCTTACTATTTCGGAGATCCCATTGGTGGGCGTGACCACACTGTATATATACTTTGACGTATGTACATATTAATTAATCTTGCCTTCCTTATATTCTCGAAGCAATAAATTGTAGTTTTTTAACTGTTTGCCATAAAAAATAATCCTCAGTAAATTCTCATCAAAGCGCCGACGACATTTACCCCTAATTAATTAGGGTGCTCTTGTAAAGGTGCCGCTAGGGTAAAAATTGCGGATGTTTGATGCATTTAGGCGCCGGTAGATCCAATGTATATTCGTATCTGTCAGCCAGATCATCGCAACAAGTACCATTTGGACCGCCAAGTGGGAAATCTCTTAGATAACTTCACACAAATAGATGTACTTTTTAATAAATGTTTAAAACCATTTATTTGCCAATTCGTTCCCACGATGTTTAAGTTTTTGCATCTTTTTATTGCATTATTTATAGCAATATATATCGATAACAAACCCCTTGTGGATTAATACTAATTCTCTTAGCTGCTTAACTGCTTAGTCTGTTATTTTTGGATGGTTTTATTTTAGAACGCAAACTGCTAATTAGGTTTTTAACTTTTCCAGTTTCAGTGAAGTTTCCTAGTGTCACTTTTTACGTTACCTTTCTTGTAAGAGACACAGGCGGTTAATTATTTTTGACAGTATTGAAGAAATGCTGCAACTGTGTAGACTGTAACATTTTCAAAGTCTCACAAAGAATGAGGCTCAAAAATGCTGTTTCAATATAAATGAAGCTTCATATTCGATTTTAACTTGCATTATTTTTGAGTGCTGATTCGTTTCATGCTTTTTATAGTAGTGGTGGCTGTTGTTTTTTCGTCATGTATTTCCTTATTTGTATACTTTTGTTTTAAATCTTTTGGAGAAAATCATGGAACCAATTATTAAAATAAATTTTCATGGTTTACCTCACCTACTACCTACTCGATTCAGTATGACAAAATAATGATTAGGAAATTAAAAAAAATCCTACAACAACATGTAGTTGTTTCGATTTAAAACAATCTGTTGTATCGCCTGTGTCGGTTTTACCAATCACTTTTGGGATATTATGTATACGTATTCAGTGTTAAAAATCGTTTTCCTTCAGACAGGGTGTATAACACATATTGGATACTTACTTTATAACAGCACATAATTATAGGTTTGACTACATTATTTGTGTGCTGGCACGATTTGCAAAATAGGTTTTATCTGCAACTACTTTACGAATTTTACCACAGAGCTAAATAACTAATAACTAAATAACGATAAATAAACTAGTTCGTTTACTAATGCAGTTATCGATTTTACAACAAAACCGAATCGACCCGCTTACCTACCTAAAAGCCAACAACCCCGCCCTCGGAAGTAGTTATTTACTTTATATTCTTCGCATACAGGATCTAGCGACAAAGTATCGTATTACTGAAACAATAGACCGGGGTTGGTGCAGACATGCTGTCTGCCCCGATTTAGGAAGCGACTTCCCTTTGCGCAACCTTTTAGTATAGCGCTTACGTTTTCCATATCGCATTCGCTGCCAAAATGCACCATTTATTATTAGACGGGATCTGCAATACTTCGATCCTGCATTAATAAAAGGAATTTAAAAAATAACTCGGTATGTTATGTTCAATTATCGCAGTTTGAGTCAAATGCGAGTTGCTATATAAATCATTTGCACGTGAGAATGGCAGAATGAAGTTGCACTTATTTGTGGTGCACGAAAGATCTGCAGTTTGTAACGAGGCTAAACATGATGTAATCGTTCCAAGTATAGTCGGCTAAAAGCTTTTAAAATTGCTGAAGCTAGTTCACATTTTGTTACGTAAAAGTAATAGGTTTGCAGTTTGACAGCATGCAGTCTAAATGTTGGGTTAAAAATATAAGATAAAATGTAAATAGGTAAATATTAATTATATATATTAATTAATGATAATAAAGCAACAATAAGAATAACCATATTAAGGCATAAATAAAAACGTTAAAATTGCGTACATAATATTTCTAAATCTGTCCAATCTGGTTCACGCGTGGTTAATAATAAGAATAATAATTATTCTAATAATAATTGTAGTTGGGTAAACGGTATGTACACAAAAAGGGGTAGTTTCAAAAACGTAATCAATTCTAACCGAATAAACTTCGAGCGAACCGGTGCATATTTTACAAGATGTAGCGACCATGGCAAAGAAAGCACAAAGAAAAATTTAATTGGATCAGAGAACATTGGCTAAAGGAAAGCATCACACAATAGAACCGAATTTAAAATGTAGGTATACTATTTTCAAGGTTTATTGATTACGATTTTCGCAGTGATTACTTTTAATAGCCCACAATATATGTATACGGCAAGCGACCATTACAAGCTGTAACAAATTGCAATGCCCAGCTATAAATAACCCCCAAATCTGTCGTTGCCGTAATTAAGTGCAGATTTAAATTTAAAAAGTTCTATAAATTACAGGCACTGAGTCACACCAAAAAAACTTCACAGGCCGTCGCACATCATGCGCGTCGTTTTCGTAGTATAAAAAATATTTACTAGCGCTTTTTTCAATTGCATGTTGTGACGTCGCCTCTTAATTTCTCACAATGTAATAGTTCCTAAAATTAATAATCGCCTCTGTAAAACTCATCAACGTGCCCGCTTGAGAAATATGTGGGCTGCCATGCACTCCTTTGAGGTCGATTATCTGCTACATCAGATGTACTGCAGCAAAAGGTCCTTTTCCGAAAACGATGTCGTTTTCATCGAGTATAAATGAAGCGGTGACCCCCAGCTGTATTAGATTTGACGATTATTCAAGTCGGCAGTTAAGTACGAAATTATATTTAGACGTGTGACTAGGTATAATTCGCGTTACCTGCCAAAATAACAGAAAACATACATAAAAACTGGATTTTATAATGCAATAAACCTTATAAACAAAACAGGTGATCAAAATGGGGAAAAGAAGCCTTAGCAGAATATTTTATTTTAATTAACAATAATTATGCATACTAAAGCCTAGTGTGAAAATAATTCTTTATTTATAAAAATACAATAACCTTTTATCAAAGTTACCCGACAAAAGAGACTACGACAAGAGTCATCAGTTTTAATAATAATGTTTACTTACCATTTCAACAGTATATGAGGCAAATGCATCACTCTGGGAAATAAGAATACAGAGGAATATTCGTTAAAAGAAAGCTACAGAATTTCTTCCTCGCCACAAAACTGGTCGGCAAGAATTTACTTATACTTCATCATGTATAGCTGTTTGGTTGAATGAGGGAAACATCTTTATGTACTATATATAAAACATGTAAGAGCTAAAAGTACATACTTTACATAAGACAATATCCGTACAAAATAATGTATTAATTATTGAAAATCTAAACTTTAAAACATATATTACCGTTTGAATTTCTGGGTTAAAAAATTTTTGGACATTTTACAATTACCGGTCTATTACTATACAATATTCACTCAACTTCCAAATGAAATCGAACCTGTTCATTCAGGCACTGTTTAAGCATTAAGTATATAAGCATATCCCAAAGCGTAAGCAGTTGTGGTAATCTCCTGAAAAGTGAAAACGTATTTGTTGATTTTCTCTAGATTTAAGAAGCCGTTGCGTAACGAGCCTGATGTATGTATATCTAACCCAATCAAGTTAAAAATAGGCTTACTATGGAGGTATGTGCTCGGAAAGCTTGTGGTCCGAGAATTTATCCTAAACGACCCAGAACACACGCGAAATGGCTAACGAAATGTTAACAGATTTTGCTTTCTCTATATTATTAGGGCCAGAAAGAAGCTGCCGCGCCCAGGCATTAAACTAACCGCCTAATCAGGTTAAACTGTTTCCTGTTCCGACAGTAGAAGACTGCCCATAAAAACTCCATGCTCTTAGGGTGTGGATATTTTTTTGTTGGCAGATAAGTTTTCAGTCGTTGTTTAGGGCAAGAAACAGCGACGAACAAAAAAAAATTGCAGAAGTACAAGATTTCGATGAGAATAGGTATGAGTGAATGTTATTTAGACAGATTAGGACATGCCTTAAAGTTCAAATACAAGTTCATCAGATTTTGTATAATCATAATGGAAAACGTTATTTTTAATTTGGCAACATAAATAGGTAATCGTCCTTAATACCAGTCAAATAAATAATAAGGAAAATGAGCACATGCTGCTCTATATTTTTCTCCAAAGCGATAGGATAAGTGGTTTTCAAGATACAGCCGTTCCGTACTCTTGTATATTTTTCTATTACGTTTTAAACGTGTTTGAAATAGAAAGGGAAAAATATAATTTCATTAAATGAACTGGTTATAACTTCTGTACTATCGCGATATCTTATATCACGTTTGCACAGTTACCTTATGAATTGCCGTTGCCAATTTACAATTTACACAATCATTGAATTCTCAAGTTTTCTTAAAGAACAGGTATTTAGAAGGCGCTGATTAATGTTTGTGGGTGTACATATTTGCATACATGACTGCTAAGAGCGATTCATTCACTCTTTGTCATCAAAGGTCACGGTAACCTGAACAGGAAATGTGACCACACTACTTTTGATTGTTAAGTTGTAAAATAAACTTTGCATTTACCTATATAAATGAAGCCCGAACTATGATGTTTCAGCAGTATTTGCAGTGTTTCATACTGAGATCATGTTATATTCGATTACATTATTACTAATGTCGTCCAAGAGTCTGTATATAGCAGGTGGTTAGAGTTAATGTACGCATAACATGAGATGTTTAAACAAAAGGCACAAGTGCTGAGTAATATGTAAAAAAAATCATACCTAAAAACGCTCTGCTTCTGTCACCGCCGGTGTTACAGAAATACCCAGTGATGTTACAGGAAATAATTTACACTGTACATTTTAAAATCCACCCGTACACAGTTAGTACGCAAATCAGGAGTGCGTAACGACATTTGCATCATTGCAGTCATTAACATACATCGAATATTATGGACATAAAGGCTGCACTGAGCATTAGAGTTGCGTATGTGTAGAAATTGAATTAGATGACATCAGAATGATGTAATGAAATGACAAGTCGCTGGTACTTCGTTATTTTAGTGCACTTTTTAGTGGAAAATTGTGCAGTTGTTCCTATAATCATTATTATATGTCATATTCACGGTCGTAATGAATTTTAACTGCTACAGTTAGTTCTCAACAATTACGTCCGCTTGTCTACCTTTTATCTCTGTATCAAAACGATAGGTATCTTGAGAGTATGGAAATTATATTATTTTAACAAACCTTTAATACATTCTTCGTTTATTTACAACAATTTGTAAAATAATGTCTCGAATATTTTTACCGGCATTGTTGAACATAAAAGAAATAGTATTTCAAAGTTAAAAAAACTGCATAGCAGTTTTGGATAAATTAAATATATAAAACTATATGACTACACCACAGCATTTATTTTGCTATGAGACGCTAAACTCGGTAGGTTTGATGTTTATGAAGTCAATATTTTTACTCCAAGAAATTCTCAAAATGTACAAAATATAAAACACTCAAAACCATCGTTATTGGTCTGTGGTAAACCCCTTTTGGACAAGAGATACTCGAAACAAAAAGAAAATCAACTTATATGGATATCAATAGGTAACAAGCTTATAGGTCCAATCCTTTTTTTAACTAACAAATTGGTGGATTGGAAGATAGAGGTGCGACTGAATGCCTCCAAGATTCCCTAACTTAATCTATCAATTAAAAGAAATTATATCGTATACATATACGGACGACTTAATAAACCATAAATAAAATTCAGGAAGAGTTCATCAATCGTTTAGGTTATTACCAGTTAACAAATTAAAGAAGAAGTTGGTTGTATTAAAAAAATTGTTATCTTTAGAGCATTTTTGAATCATTTTTTAATGATGCACAAAAAATTAAATTAGGTTATTTTCTATGAGGATAAATAAAAAATATTGTTTATCAAAGATGGAATGAAACGCTAGAGGAGTTAGTACAAGCACTAGGAGAACTTTTGAATAATTTAGGCCAGTATATTTACTTAATTCAATAGCATCCCTTTCTACCAGATGTGCATTATGTTTATAGCAGAACGGGCAACGTTTTGAATAGCACATGTATAAATATGCATTCCGAAACTCGAAAATTTTCAATTTTTGGCTATAACTCAAATAAAAAAGGTTAATCAAAATCTGTTTTTTGTTTTGCAAAATAGAATTCTAATATTTACTATTCCTTGTATCTCTAGTTTAATGTTTTTCAACATGTCTCTTACCCACAACCAAATATTGCTTATTTAGACTTCAATTAAGATATTTTGTTGCCAAAAGAACTTCTGAACCGGCCACCTGTAGATGAATAAAAGCGCTGATCTATGTCGCGTTCTGATGTGAATTTTTTCACGCACAATTTAGGTGGCGTGAAAAACACAGCCGTAACTCATTCACCAAATTAGCGTAGAATTGGACCAAATAAAATGTAAATCATTAACGCATGTACGAAAGCGTTTTGCCATTGTTTAACCGGCAATAATTATGACATCATCGTTTACAAACAACAGTTGGCGCTTAGCTTTTTCCACATGTCGACGTCGATCTTCCTTTTTCAATTAATGGGGGCCAGGTGGGGCTGTCCTTTCCAGCACACTGCTTACTTTCAGTTGGTTCGAAGTGTTATAAAAAATGGCATAAAACGGTTAGTTTACGGAGAGTCACTCTTAACAGTTGAAGTTTTGTCCTTTGATTGGAGACACACAGGATCTATTTCTCAATAGATCACTGTGGTGGGCGAGAAACGAATAATTAGATTATTTGTAAAAAAAACCGGAACAAATCTATTCTGATTTCTTTATGAATAATCATCACCGGCTATTGGAAACCGCTTTGTTAATAGCCATAACATTTCAGCGTTATTTGATAGGGTTTGCTAATCCCAAAAGTAAACAAAATGTGACCATGTAGCGACGTTCCAAGTAAACACCATTCAGTCTGCTGTGTAACTTTGAAAGTGTTGTGTGAAATCGAGGCGAGAACATTTCAGTGACTTAGCGCTTGAGTTTGAATAGTTACCGCCAAAAATGGTGGCGAAGAAGAGGATAGATTACTCCGGTAAGTCATTATTACTTTTTAACTATCACGGTTATAAATTAATGGCATGCAAATCTGTAGTTTTAATGTTCAAATTTATAAGAAACTGTGACACCACTCTGACTTGGCAGTAAAGCCGGCATTCTATAATTAGGTAACTATATGAACCTGTATAATTCAATACATATTCTATTTCTCCGTTTGAATTTACATTATCGATGAAGCTTTGTATGTAAATAGCTTTGGCAAAAAGTAGGCGAAGCATTCTGTTTTCGCCCAAATTATTTTTAAAAGTATTTACTCTAGCCATGCGTTTACGTTACAGACGGATATCCGTAGTATAGACGGCACTAAAACTAAGTATAATTCGGTCTAAATACCAATGTTCGGTGCACTGTACTCAATTGCAAATCGCAACTATTTTTATGACGTCTGCGACAATGGTGTATAGCACTTTATTTTTATCGGTTGTGTTTGTCACTTAATTGAATTTTACTGCTGACTGTTAAAAAAACAATTGAATCGAGAGCCGTTACTTGTTCGAAGTCCAAAAGTGTTCACTAATTACTTTTGAAGAAAAAGAAAATTAAACTATACGACAGCACCTGAAGCATTTAAATATTATCCTGCTTATTTAATTTTTAACCCATAATCAGTCCTATAGTCAATGCAGTTCTAATACCAAATGACTATCAGACTTGAATTAATGAAAAACGATTTTATTGAGCTAAAAAATTAATCTCAAGTCTAGTTTGAAAAGATTAATGCATGACTATGTTGGATCAAATGTAAACGATTTATTTTAGCAATATAAACAGACAATCAGATAGAAGTTTTCATGATTTTTTAGAGGTATGAAATGAGGCGTTGATCTAGTTATGAGTATTAGCTTAGAGATACTCAGTGGTATTAGTCATATAATTTAATGAGTAGTTTAAGTAAACTTGGCCCACTTTAGAATGGTGATATATGAATATGTGTGGTCCCACATACTCTGTGATCTCGAAAAGATTCGGTCTAATATGTGGCTCAAAAACAGGAGAATCCTGTCCGCTGAAATAAAATATTTCAAATGATTTGATGAACTATACAATCTCGACATCGAATAGTTGGTTTTTGTGTGAACTTTGTTTCACACTAATTCTCAAGAAGGTATAAAACTGTACTGAAGCCAGGTTATACCACATGTGTCTTCAGATGTTGCGTTTGTTTATTTTTAAATGTTTCAAGATTTTTTACTTTTCCTTTCGTCCAAAAGATTAATAATTTTAGTAGATACATCAAACTATTAAATTATACTTTAAAAAAAGTTGTAGGATTACAACGAATTCCTTGTCTTGGAATATGTCCATTAATATGGTAACCGCCTTAATGAAGACTACTAAATACAAAAATACATAAAACACATAAGGCTATTCAGTATTTACTACGGTGATTAAATAGCAATAATAATGAACTGGTATAATTTGACACATCTTTACCTAAATGTATTATTCTAGAAAACGATAAGGCGGAAGATGTCATCAAAAAACTTTATATTTAAAAAAGATGAGATGAGAATATCAAACATTATTTCGAAATTAAAATAAATTTATTCCTTAGGTATTATATTGCATCATACTAAATGTGCAAAAAATTAAAAAAATCGTTATCAATATAAAGCTATAATAATATCAACATCATAACAACAATTCTTTCTAATCCTACAGCTGATTCACAATGTTAATTCACATATTCTTGCATACGCATTAGTAGCCACTGGACTAATTATTCTTAATTTCCAAGGTTGAAGAAACTGCACGCTTTATAATTATGCTACAAGTGATCTAATGTCGTATTGCGAACTATGGGCATTCCAGGCCTTCATAAAAATAAGTAACGCAGGTTGTTGGAATGTGGGAGTCGTTTCCATTTCGCTACCCTCTCGTTGATTTCCTTCCCATTTCATTTTCTTAATGGATACCGTCTAAGCACCTGATGGAGTTCCCTTCGATAAATGCCGATAAAAATGATCCGTAATGGATGAAAATCTCTTCCGCAGACATAATAGATTAAACCAGAATACCCGTGCAGCATGCCATCAAGACGTATTTATTTACATATGAATGTAGTACAACGACCGCAGTCGTTTATGAACGAACGAAGATAAATAAACTACAACGGCCGACAAAGTGCAAAATGTTGGTTTTGGGCATTGCTATTGTTAACGGCCCCTTCGTATTTTAAAAGCTCTCGTAAAAGGAGGTGTCGGATTTCGTTTTGGCCCACTTTTTAAAATTGCTTGTTCCTGTAGCAGAAATAAAAAATAAATACCCAGGAGGATTTGAAAAGTTTTACTACCCATTTAATTAGCTATGTTTAAAAAATTGTGCAATTTGAGCTACTCCGTTTATATTTTTAGTAAAATATATGTACATAATAGGTACTAAGTGATTCAATTATCGTATTCATACACTTCACAGCTTAATTTGGAGTCCTACGTGCAAATATTTCCCAAAAAATGTTACAGGCGATGAAGATTTGCGTTTTTTCAATATAAAGACTAATTTTATCAGTTTAACTACGCAATATCATCCAAAGAACATTGTCCTAGTAATAACCTGTCGTCGCATACTACTAGATAGAGCCAAAGAAATGAGGAACGGAGTAACCTTGAAGGACAAACTTATGGGAAGATCAATAAGGATCCTGCCAGACGTATCGAATAAAAACCTCGTATAGAAAGTACCATCAGTGAGGCTATACGGAAAACGAGACACTCAAGGAACTACATTGCGGCACGATCAAAACCGAGTATATTATATATTGCCTCTCGAAGATCGAACGCAGATTGTTACCCTCTGGCTCGCTGTATTGCTCACACCTTCAAAGGACTCGTGGAAAATGCGGAACACCATGTCAACGACGTCTAGACTACTAAAAAGATTTACTAAAAACGAAGAGCAATGCAGCTGCTTAACAGAGCATTCGAGTCACAATACATCGAATATTCAAAAAATTAATCGCAACAGAAAAATGAAGAAATATATACCTAGAGTATTAAGTGTCTATATAAATTTTTACCGCACATATGTTCCACATGTTAACATGGGCGATTTAAATAATATTCTCTTATATCACACGCGTGATTTAAATGCAGATTCCGATTAATCAAGCCCCATGCGCAATTAAAATTGCACGGCCCATTTCCATTCATTGGAATAAATCTTCCATCGAACAACAAAAACCTTTCATTCTTACTCCGGCCTGAATTTAGCGGCACTATTAACATTTATATAGCACATCTCCGTAACAATTTGTAACCTTTACATTGTCCCCTTTAATTGACCTAGATAGGGCAGGGAAATGCTACTCTAGCCTATATGTCGGTTCGTGTCTTCTAATTAACTTTTCGCTCCCAAACGGGAAAGTGGGTTTACGAGTCTTAAAAGATTGTTTGACGATGAGCAATACTCCTTCACGTCTACCTCATGTAGTAATGGAGCAAACATTACTGTCAAGTTAAACGTGAGTCACCTTTTATTTCGTCTATTAATCAAGCTAGCCGAGATATATACGTCACGCTATAGTTTTGCACAAGGCATTTTATAGGACGATACCTTGAAAACGACTTATTTATTGCACACAGTAATAAGTAACGACATGGATATAAACGTCTTAATTGTTTAGGTGACTACACCTATGTGTATTATATCATTCAATTTAATATAGTGAAGCTAGACACGCATCTACTAATAACCTGGTAACATTAAGCATCTCAAGATCACTTTGATAATTATTGTGTTGCGAACAGTCTGAACAGCTTGATCAAACCACACTTTGGGTCATTGGGTCACACATTTAACTTTCCAGACGTGCGGATTTTGGATGCAGAAAGCACTCTCAAAGAACATTTATTTAAGGAAATGTTTTATATCAATAAGGAACCCAATTCTCTTAATAACCGAACTGATTATTAAGTGTGATTTCGAAGAAGAACCAAAGAACCAAATCTTTTGAATATAACTCAAAAAGTTTAGTCTTACCTTTTGATTGTCATCGTCGTTTAAGTCGTATTCTATTCCATCCCCCACAACTACTATTTTTTCTTAATCTTCATTCATATTTTGTTTATTCTATTGAAATTCTCAGCTGCTCCATTTAAATACTTATGTGTTATTTTCAAATAAAAACTTTTGAAAAGTAGAAATGTGGCAAACCACACCTAGAAAAAGTAGAACACAAAACTTCGACAGCCAATTTTGATGTAATTCTTCGGGAAAATTTTCACCCATTTAGAGCGAGCATTCAAAATTACTAAAAAATATTTATTTATAATAGTACTAGCAAGACCTAAATGTAATCTAGGCAATACTTATGCTTTTCTTCTATAACAATTTTTTCTTGATTCGGGGCAGTTTTAAAAATCATAATTTTACAAAGGAATCCCACCATCTGAAAGAGTTCAAGAATTGAAATAGAAGTAGCAATTGGAGAAATGAGAGTACAGCAATGAAGCTGTAAGAATCTAAACTGTAAGTATTTTATTTTTTGTATATCGAGAACATTACCTAGAAAAGGAAGTCGTTTTTCAACAATCTTACGAGGGAGGTAGACCTTAGGCATGCAGTCGATAACACATCAATAATTTGGTTTCTTTTTCTTTGCTCTGTGAAGCTTAACTTTTTAATAGGTTTTAATAAGGTCTTTATAAAATACAACGATGCCCGTTAAATTTCCTACACTGAAGAGCTAAATAACAGAAAATTATAACTGTTTAATACAATTTTGAGATGCGAGCGTGCAAGTCCATACAAAATACATTTTTACCATGACCTTGTAAATTGTTTCATAGAGTAAAATGATACTAGGGAAGTGAAAATAATGGATCATCGTTAACAAAAAAACAGAAAGTGCAAGGCGACAATGACAGATTATTAACAAGGACATACGTCTTCCTAATAACAAAGAAATGAGAGCGACATACAGATTTCTCTGATTGTGCAAGAGTACACTTTTTTACATACTAAATTTGAACTGGTCTTGACATCTGGCGAATTATTTGTTACAGACGTGATGCATATGTATCTAGTTACCATCCTTTTTAATTAAACACATAGGGTAACAGTTTTGAACGAAGGATAACCCTTTTCTTCGCAATCATGTTATTAATTATATCTACTACATTTAATCAAAAAACAACACAGAAACAGTAAAAATTCTGGTCAATGATGAGTTGTACAATAATAAACAACGACAATACCCGATGTCATCGTTTTTGTTTAAATGTTCCTTAAGTAGTTAACATTTTTCCAAAATACTTTTGGGATTTTTAACAATATGTTTTTGTATAATTTTTATAGAAATGACTACGATATGCGTTTATAACGATTTCTGAGCAAACTGCATCGCTATTAACAATAAATTGCGAATTTTCGCCTCGAAAATAATATGTTAGATAAATATGTGTCATCACATTGTCATAACTTCACTTAATTAACCCATGCAAGATAAAGGTTTTAATTACACAATCGGCTACAATTGTAACCCAGTTAATCTAATTTTTGCTAACTCCATCGCCGAAACCATCGTATCCGGTTCTATAAAAAACGCGTTATTTTTTTTTACTTGTCTAAAATAATACAATTTAATTGCCGTCTACGACTAAAATAGKCCCTTCACMGTGACGTCTGACACGTTATATTATATTCTAAGAAATACGGTGGGAAATACGAAAATAAGCCCAAATGTAAACAAAACATATATAAATAGTGTTGACAATAACCGTGCAAAATTAACATCATGTGTTTTAATCAAAAATTTCGTAATCATTTTAACTAACTAAATTATGTGTGATTAGTGCTGAATAAATAATTATTTAGCATTCTTCAATCGCATATACAAAGTGTTTTGTAATATTTACAAAATTTCAGAGCTACATGTTCAATTTTAAATTTGAAAATACAAACTGCTAATGAATTATTCAGTTAATTAATAAAGAAAACATTGGGATAGGTTTACATTAAAGATAAGACGTCTCAGTATGATTAATTCTCAGCATCCAATGCTATTATTACCATTAAAAACGACATCAATAGTTTTAAACAAATTTATGTACATTTTTTGTTTAAGGTGGTAAAGTATAAAAGGCATTCATTGCAATAATTTCCAAAATGTCTAGGTTAAATGCCTGAAGAAAAACGTAAAATTCATCAAATTGAAAAATAATCGATCTACTCCTAATTAAGTTTTACGTATTTACGTAATATTAATATAAGTAGTATTTAATAAAAAAAATCGCAACAGCGGCAGTGTGCCAGACGAATATTTTTTCCTTTGAATTATAATTTCTGAAACCAACGAGATATCAGGAGAAATCTAATATTGTCTTCTTCCTACGTTTTTGTGACACTACAGAAAGAGTTACGCCATCGATTTTCTATTAATTAAACAAGTAACTAGACAAATAATCTACTTGGCGTTCAAACGATTTAATCTCACTTTGATGATATATCCTTGGACCTAATTCTCTCGTTATGTCACTGTCGATCCGTTCTTTTGGCAAAAAGCGGCGATTCTAACGAAGCAAGGCGACATATAACCCTGCGTTCAGTGTTAACCCATTAATCTTTACCAACGCACCGGGGACATTCGTTCGCGCTTAATGCCATTTAATTTTAAGAATTATGTCATTGTTTTGCATCAGTATGAAAATATGCGTGTCGGTTCGCTACGGTCTCTATAATAATGATGCAGAGCGAAGCGAAAGCTAGAATACGGCAGTTCTTCAACCTCGTTTACTCCACTTTGCGTCATTACCTATCGGAAATATTGAAGGGTAATTTTGGTTAAATTCAACTATTGTTAAAGCTAAAATAATAAAGTCTGTATTCCGCCGTATGGTGGTTACATTGATCTTTATTACAAGGTACTCATCCCGGGATGTGAACCTACAACTCACTATCAAGATAACACCATAAATACTTCCGAATGTTTGATACCAAGAACACTATACTGATATAGAAAGGATAAATTTCAGAGCAGTCGAAAACCGAGGAAAAATATTTGCCATGATATAACGGTGAATTCTTTCAGCGTCCATAATATTAGATAATATGTTTTTGGAAAGATCGCTGTCACTATAAAATACTCATAAATTAACCTGTAATCTTTGTCAAAGAACAGAACCTCAAAAATCGTATGACATGAGTTCAAACAAAATTTTGAAGGTAAAGAAGCACATCACCAAGGAAACGAGACGTCATAGAAACAATGTGCTAACCAGATTAAATTTAAACCGGCTGACGAGAAATGAACTACCTACTTGATATACACGAAGTACTTGATAAAGGAAAGCTACAAAATATTCTTCCAAATATCATCCAACTCAGAACTTCCGCAATCTCTATTAAAGTTATTATAGTATTTCAAAAATTTTCTGTAGCTTCTTTCTTTCTCTGTTTGGAATAATATTTTTCTCTACGTAAAATTTTTGTTTTATCAAAAACAAGAAATTAATTAATTAAAGTTCTGGTGGTTCCAAGTGTACCCCGGAAACGAAATAAACAACTTCCGCTTTGCGCAATTTGTCAAATTTTTCACGAATAGTGTGTTTAAACGAATCAGAGTCAACTGCAAAAATTTGTTATCGTATGTTAAATATTAACAAAAGTCGGTGTTATTTCGGGACACCCTCTATATAGTGACCATATTGGTATATTATTTGTTCGAAAATGTCCCCTGCAGCTGTCTATGTATTTGAGTTGAAATATTGCACTGATGCACTTTTTTTGTGGCAAAAACACACGTTCTGTTACACGTAAATTACCCCATAGCAGTATGATGCCGTTGCAAATATAAGACTTCACCAATACAATGAGCGTCTTTTGATACTATGTATATAAAATCCTCTCTAGATTAACATCTACAATAATACCCAGATAAGTCGTTCTAAAATGCGTTTCATGTTGTTGATTGTTTCATATGTTTTTATACATTTTATTATCTGGTTATTCTATTAAGTGGAAGCTTCAACGTAGTAATTTAGATTATTCATTTCCAACCATTTGTATACGGTGGTTAAAGTATTTGTGAATCTTTGTTTTATTTTGGATTTTATTGTTTGCTCCTCGTACTCCATATTTTTTCAGCAGTTTTGTATGATCTTTTGAATCGAAAGCACGTTTCGTAATGCACATACAATTTTCGATACCATAGCCTACATGGTAAATTAAGATACAGGTATACCTCACAAGCGAGAGAAATTTAAACAGCTGAAATTCGCATTTCCCGTGTAGGATCACGATAGTTATTACCTAAAAATAGCAGAACTCCCTATAATCCATATCCAGGATAGAAGGAGGAATGACTGGTTGCTAGTATCCGGCAAAAGGTGCGTTTCTGCCCAACTAGCGCGAACTTCATGCGGACGCCTGAAACGACGCCGCGCGCTCAGTTACGGGTGGACCGCGCGTCTCGCKGACAGTCAGATTTTMTTCGACGCCCGAGATGTGTTGATTTGAGTGACAGTAATTAGCGCAAACGGTGAAATGGTTGGATACTACAACCAAGGTATACAAAACTTGCTATTTATATTTTGCGCGGTGACTGCATGTATTCTATTTATAATTGCTTGGATTGTTAACAAGTTGCAGCGGATTCTTTTGGCAGACTGTGTCATTAATTAAAGATAAACCGCTCACATATCGCGGTCGTTAGCGTTGATTACACAATAATGCGTTTGTTGATTTTTTTAGCCGTCGTTGAATCATTTATAAGCAGATTGTGCGTTCGGTTTGATGTAAAGATTTTAGTGTAACAGACTGTGTCAACAATATAGTCTATTATATATATTTTTTTAATTTCTAGGGTGCTTTGACATTTTTCACTCTGTTTAAGTATCAAACAATAATAGAACAAAGAGAAAACAGAGAGAAGACAAGAAAAGGTAGAACATAATTATTACTATTTAGATTGTCCTCCTTAAAAACAGTGTTAACAATTCAACTGAACCTTTATAAAATTATTTTTTTTAATTCCTTAGAATTACTGATTTAAAAAATAACTCCGAGCACTGTGTACCCTTGATCATTAATCTAACAACAGAGTGAGAGAATATTTAAGTACCTACTTCTCATTAATGCAGTGTAAACTTGACATTTACGTGTAAAAAACCGCAAATCTAACGAAATTACTGCAGAATTTTACACATCGCCTACATCCAAGAACACAAAAAATGTTGTCGGCTGTATTACTACAATTTCACGGCTAAAAGGCATTAACTATAGCATGCCATCAAATTAGTTTCCGTTTAACAAATTATAAAGCAATGATTTTTAAATTCACCTTATAATAAGGTGATGAATGGTAAACTGCTAAAATCTATATCTGAAATGTTTAAAATAGCAAAGCTTTAAATGACACCAGTAACATTTTTTATTTTGCAGGAAATATTTTTATTATTAACACATACTTTAGGTTCAATCAATACAGCTATGCCATAATTCAAAATGATTTACTTCAAACAGATGAATAGTATGAGACGTATTATTTTGATTTAAACCTTACATTTAACGGTTTGTTTCTATAAAAACAATCACCTTTTCTCTTGTCTGTGAATTTCGAAAACTAGCTAACATACTCGTAGAAGGAAAATTTTATGGGGAAAGATTTTGATGGTCTTATTCCTCTTGCAAGTAAGTTGTCATTTTTGAGATATGACGCAAACTTACCTTTTTTTAAAAAAATGCATTGATAATAATGGTGGTCTTTTTCAACATTATTTGTAATTATTTATTATGCACCTTGGTTTAGTTTTTAAACACGTATAAATAGTTTTTGAAATGTATTATTTTGCAAACTTAAGAGCATATTCATTTTTCTATGCCTAACTAGACTAAAATCAGAACAGAACAGGAAAATAGCCATTACTTATATTTTTTAAGTACGGCCGATTTTGTTAGAAGCTATAACCAAATATAGTTAGCATTTTAAAAAGTTAAAAGCTATTCGCAAAATCGCAAATTTTATACAAAAGCCATGAGCTTTTTCGAACGCACAAAACGTACATTAAATTAGGCTCATAAAATGCAAATTTCTCTTCATTTAATGTATACGAGCCCAAACAACTATAGGTTCGGACACTTCATATTTTTGAGAGTAAGTAATTTTTACGATATGTAGAACATATTTTTCAAATTTATATTACTATCATCAAATACAACTATATACAGGTTTACTCTTTGGAAAATACATGAGTAGAAAAACATATTATGTTTAAGAAATTAGTGCTTATTCAACACTATAACAAATTCGTTGTCAACTAAATCTTCGGACAGACCACCTTAATATTGAGTTACATCCCCTTTGGCTTTAATTACTGCCTTTATTCGGTCAGACATTGTATTTAACAGATTTTGACAGTCCTCTGCAGTTATAGATTCCCAGATTTCCGAAATTTTTTGTTTCAAACCTTCAATATTTCTTTGGGGATCCTTTTTTAGCTTTCTTTTCATTATGGCCCAAAGATTCTCTATAGGATTAAGATCCGGGCTACTGGAGGGCCAGTCCAGAACGTTAATAGAGTTGTCTTGAAACCATTGTTTTGTAATTTTCGCGGTATGCGAAGATGCGCCGTCCTGTTGAAAAGTCCATTTGCCATCATCAACTAAAATTTCTACTGATGGGAGTAAATTGGTTCTCAATATATCAATGTATTTTTGGGCGTTCACAGTACCATCTATAAAATGCAAAGATCCAACACCTTTCGAAGACATACATCCCCAGATCATAACACTAYCAGGAAACTTAACAGTCCGTTTTAAACAGTCTTTGTGGTAAGTTTCAGATTTGTTACGAATCACTCTCTATCGCATATCACCGACGCATACATCAAATTTTGACTCATCACTAAAAATGATGCTGTTCCATTGTCTTTGTTCATAATTTTGTCTTTGTTTTGCCCATTTTAGTCGATTTTGTTTCTGGCGGATAGTCAGCAGTGGTTTTTCTTTTGCCTGTTGAATAATTAATATAATTTTACMTTTTGAGTACAAGAGACTTACCTCTTAAACTTACTTTATAAAATTTATAGCCCCGCTTTCTGAGGTATTTACGAGTAGTCTCTGTAGAAGCTCTTTTCTTTATTCTTTCTGACCATATTGCATTTAAATCTCGTAGACTACTCCGGCGATTTTCCTTTGCGATGCTAATTAAAACTCGAACATCTCTGTCATTAATTATCCGTTTTCGTCCAGTGCTTTTTCCAATTGCAACAGAAACACTTGATGAATAGTTTTTGATAATGTCAGCAACACTTGACACAGGTAAATCGAGATCTTTTGCGATTTTTCGCTCACTCTTACCATCTAGACGCGATTTTACAATAAGATTACGCAACTCAATACTCAACGCTTTTCCTCGAGCCATTATTTATTATGCACATAACAAAATTAACTGCAAAACTGACAGAAGCGGTGTCGCATTAATTTCCAATATTATGTTTTGTTTTCATAGCCGCCCTGATTAAAATATCTCATGAATAACATTAGTGTCCGAAGATTTAGTCGACAACGAATTTGTTATAGTGTTGAATAAGCACTAATTTCTTAAACATAATAGGTTTTTCTACTCAGGCATTTTCCGCAGAGTAAGCATGTATATAGTTGTATTTGAAGATATTAATATCAATTTGAAAAATATGTTTTACATATCGTAAAAATTATTTAATCTGAAAAATATCAAGTGTCCGAACCTATTGTTGTTTATAGTTTGTTTGTACTAAGGATCGAAATAACTGACCCTGTACAATCAATAACATAATATTTATTAATAATCTTCTTAACCTGATGTGAATTTCTAATATGTTATGTTATGAGGCTCTTGAAAACATTAAATAAATTATTTTTCCTAAACTTGTTATTTAATGGTAAATTTATTAAACCTTATTATTTCTTTTTCTTGTCCAAATATTTGCGGCGCTTTAATTCACAACTTTTCAGGTTAATCACTTTTCAGTTGTCGCCGTTTGCGAAAGTATATTAGAAATGCCATCATGTAAATGTCGCGTGCGAAGGGTGACAGTCGCAGGCATAAATCTTGATGACCTAGAAAGGACTTTATCAAAGGAAGTTCCATTTTGTAATAAGAAAACGGCCGTTAATTAAACTTACTCTGATATTTGCACGGACGTGCTCTTTTCTTCTTTCTGGCCAACCCTCTCTGGCTTTCATAAAACAAAGCTAATGCATTATTCAATTTACAACAAGGTCGAAGCGTAATCTTCCATTTTATGGCGCCTTTACTATTTAATTTAATTATTTTTGATGCTCCTGTAAGGGCTCCACGTAAAAAAATAGGTAGGCATTTCCCTGATCGTGAAGGAAAAAAATATGGTTGATTTTACTTGGACTATATATGTAAATAATTAGCCTATAGCCCCTTTTGCCTCCCCCACCCCTGAATAAAGCCGACAATTGATGAATACCACGTTCTACCTGACCAGGTCTTATACGAGGTAAAAGCACTCTGTCATGCGAATCCTTCCCTTATAATATGACAATTTAACAAGAAAATTTAGTATAGACATCTGTACATTGCGTGTAGTGATTCAGGTATAATACGCTACATATTTTATAGGAGTAGTGTCAAATTAGTACTGTTACTGTAGTATTTATATCAGCAAAATGTTCATTCGTTACTTTGCGTTAGCTAGATAATACAGATTGAATTTTTGAAAACATCATACCTTAAATTACTTTAAATAGAGGCCGTATTAGAAAGAATCCAAAAACTGTTAAACTTACTTCAGAAGGAGTCTCGCGCCATGTCATTGCTAGTTTTATTATTTTTCACTCATCTACGGGGTAGCACATCAATAAGTACTATGAAATAAATTGCTTATTAAATTGCATATTCTGTACTCTTCAACAAAGTGTACATTATAAATCTACTAAAAGTTAAAACAGTAGAGAATATGGCTTAAATTACAGTAGTACAGACGGTTTTCTGACTCCTATCGCCCTTTTTTGAATGCTTCACATGGAATTCTCCTGCACTTGATAATAATTCTTTGTCGCAAATCTTGTCAAATCGTCTGTTAATGATGGCCATTCTATTAATTCTATGATATGATAATATCATGTTCGTACGTCAAAAACGCATGCTATTGCCAAATAGGTATGTGGAGAAAAAGTCGAAGAAGTAATTAAAACACAAAGCAAATATTTAGCTAATTCAGTAGAAATTTTCTGGTCGCAATTTTAATTACAGTTTTAGGTATTTTGGGCATCTTACGTGTATCATCATTATAAGATTCGTGGTTCCATTTAAATTTTTTGACACCCAGTCAAGAATGTAAACTTATCTCAAAAGTTACCCCCTGCAACCTGTTTGAGAAATTTGGTATTCGGGAGTTCTTTAGGCTAAGCAATCAAAGTAATAATATTTTGGTAGACTGCTATACTTTACAAGGCTTTTTTTGTTTTTATGCATTGCTACATATATTTTTCTGAGCCATGTATCTCATCTTGGAATTCGAAAATAGTGTATTTACAATTTAATATAAAATTTTTGTTAAAACTCCTAGAAAGCCACATATGACACAAAAAGCACTAGACAAAAATGAAACTAATAGTGATACATGTTGGTTTTACTACTTTTGGACTAAAGCATTGCAAATTCTTTAAATAATGGGAACGAACTACATTTATGGTATTCAAATATCACGAAAACGCTGTATGGTTGGAACTTGAACAAAGTATACGGTTTTTCGTGGCACACTGATGGAAAAAATATATTGTCCAGAAAAATGGAAACAGGGAAATACAAAAAAGTATATGCTCGTCCAATTCGTATAATGTTATTAGTTTTCCATGAGTGTTGTAATATTTTTATGCTTCTGTGCTCATTCGAAGTGAATTTGTTTCTTCATCGTGTTTCGTTTATGGGAAAATGTAGAGAAACAAGCTGGATCTTCTCATGTGACAGAAGAGTTAGGGTCAACAATGAACTGCCATTAATGAGTATTGAGGAATATTACATGACCACAATATGTACCATTAGTTATGGCCTAGTTATACTGCATTCCAATACTCAACTTGTACAAGACAATCGCTTGCAACAAGAGCAAAGTATACCTATATTTTTTAATTGCTGCAGTCGTTGCATTTGTGAAATACACACATCTGTCTTATGAACTATATTTCTTACTATATTAGGAAGGCAAAAAGGAATGTTACTCGATTCAACTGGCTAATACTTTTAAGTCAATTTGACATTTCGATCTATCACGGCAATCAGAATTGATCAGACATTAAAAAAGGCTACTACAGATGTAATGTAAATTTATCACGATCAGGCAGTTACAAGTGTATTGTAATTATCTGAAGTATTCTAATTCAAAACACTATAACGCTGCTTGAACTTGTATATTAGCTGGAACTAATTAGAATATTTATTAATTTCAGGTGTTCCCACTTCTGGGGAGCTCGAGAACGCCAACAACCAAAAGAAGTACACAATCAACAGGAGTCCCAAAGGAGATCTTCTTATTTCTAAACCAGTCTGTGCCTTAATGGCTATTGGTGCCTTACTTTTAGCTGTTTTGGCGGCATTGCTTGTATTTTTACTGTTACCAAGATGTACAAATGGAGCACCAGAAGCATTAGTAAGATTAAGGCAAGCGGCCAACGCCGGTGCCGCTGTAGATGAAAGACTACCTAGGAGTATTAAACCACTACACTATAGGTGAGATTTTGTTTATACATCGATTGTTTTTAGTTAGTTAGATTAGACAGTGCTTAGACAGATTGATATTATGGTTTGGATAATGACCACAATGATTTTTCTAAGAATCACTATATATGACAAAAAAAGTTTCGCTAATACGCAATTTATTTAAAAATTTCACTTATCAGTATCAGATTCTAGTCAAATTATGGGTATATTGCCCTGCAAGAAGTCTTAAAATTCAGATTCTTTTTTTAATTTGGGTGTTGACACATTTCGTGTGCCTTCATCGTTCTAATTTCTTGTTATATGTCATGGATCTCGTCATCACTGTATTACACCTCTACAACAGGAATGCTAACTTCTGTGTAGAGATTACAAAGCATTGAGCACTGTTATTTTTGAATTGCAAGCTTAGGGGCATTCTCTTGTTTAGGTGATAAACTTTAAGGTGTTAAAGTTTAAAATGAGTTAGATGTTGATCGGTACGCTTACACCCCCAGTAAAAGAAAAGGCTCCCTACCGTATCGCATGTTGTCAACTTGGGTTCGTTCTACTTCTGAAACTTGTACCTTATTGACTGGATGTTAAATATAAAAACTTTCATCTGATTTAAATTTGTAAAGCGTGAAATATGAAATCCCATTCATAGCGGGTGTCTTTTATGTGCACGTCTATTTATACCTAATTTATTTGCGCGTGAAACACTTTGATAAGTGATCGGCGTTATATTTATACACGCCATTATCTCAGGTTGTGTACATCCCGCGTTGATTTTTCTTAAACTGAATTGCTAATTTAGTAAACACCGACTAGGAAGGTGAGCGCGCATTGCACACAGAATGTTGACATTTGGTTGTAAACACTCTGCTGTAGAGATACCAAACTTAAATCCGATGTTTATCCCCTTTGAAATGCTTTTCCTGTTTATTTGGTTTTCAGAGGAGGCGTCCAAAAAAATTGACATTTTAAATGAAAAAGGTTATACCGGCTGTTCCGTGCTATTAAACTTATTAAAACTTTCTAAGTAATCGTAAGCAGTACGCGGTCTTGAACGAAGGAGATCAAATCTTTAAATTGTTAGGGCTGGTGTTCCTCAGGGTTCAATCCTTGGCTCTTTGTTATACACCTAACCTTGTGTTCAAGAAAAATATTTGACCTCCTTTACTCTCCTTATTTTTCCTGGCCCACGACACTTTAAGAACTTCATGCGTTTTGTTAAGAGTAGGTGGTCTGTTCCCCAAGTATGATTGTCTTAAATATTGTTTAAACTATAATAAGATTATAGTTATTATCAGTACGTTTTTCCATCAGGTTACGGCTAGTTCCAAACTTGTTTCGTGACAATTCGATGACGACGAACGGAGATATGACGATTGCTATAAATGTAACAGAGAATACTGACAAGATTACGTTCCATGCTGCTGACATGGACATAGACCAAAAATCAGTTAAAGTCAGGTCGAGAACAGGTAGCAAGGATGTCAGGGTCACTGGACAGTCCTACGACATACAAGCCCAAAAATACACCGTTCAGCTGGCAGAAAGTTTGGAAGAGGGTAAACTGTACGATCTGGACCTGAACTTCGTATCCAAGATAAACGACCACATGCAAGGATTCTATAAGAGCACGTACAAGGAAAGGGGTAGTCGAAACCTTGAGAAGTGGGTTTGTTCTTACGATGCGACTTTTTTGTTTTACAAGTGAATTTTCAGGGTTATGGCGAGCACTCAATTTTCACCTACGGATGCCCGTCGCGCTTTTCCCTGTTTTGATGACCCTTCATTCAAAGCAACTTTTGAGATCACCATTGCTAGACCAGCGAACATGTCGACGTTGTCCAACATGCCACTGAGAGGACAGTCTGCTGTTGAGTAAGTAAATAATTCGAGGTCAAGGTTTCTTCATTCTTTTTGAATCTTTGGAATAATATAAAATACGCGTATTATTAGCAATCACCACTTGTAAGGAGGTATGCTGAACTTCTGACCCCCCTGGTCTTTTACATGAAATACGTGCTATTTTAATAAAACATTCCCGGTGTAAAATTTTTATGTATCATATTTCAGTCAGTTGCATGATTTATAAAATTGTTAAAACGTAAAATTCCCTTGGGTATTTGTTTTAATCAAATAACCCTGTAAATACCTACGTATTTAGTCACGCATGTTTACTTCCAAGTTATTTGCAAAGAATAAAGCGCTAGTGCGCATCAATGCATAAAATTTACATTATATTACGTCTATTGGTATTTTGCATTACTTTCTCAAATTTGAGATAAGCGTTGTCAAATTCTTGAATAGTTAAAAATAACACGCCACTAAAATGACTAAAAAACATGATTAGTTTGCATCTTTCAGAACTCTATATATTAAAAATAATAATTTTCATTATAGAATCTCAACCACTTAGTTAAATCAATTATTTTGCGTTCTGCAGTACCAACAGCAGGGAACTGGTGTGGGATAACTATGAAACAACCCCCATTATGTCAACATACTTGGTTGCATTCGTTGTCAGCGACCTGCAACCCTTTAGATATAATTCTTCCGAAAAGTTATTCACCGTCTGGAGCCGACGCGATGTCGTCGATCAAACTCGATTCGCGATCGATCTGGGACCAAAGCTGTTGAAATATTTCGAAGATTATTTTAGCATACCGTTTCCTTTGAAGAAGATCGATTTAGTTGCAGTTCCCGATTTTGGTTTCAGCGGGATGGAGAACTGGGGCCTCATAACATTCAGGTAAGTGCTTTCCAATTAAGATTTATGCCGTCACTAAATTTCCGGAAAACAGGGAAAGCGCATTGCTTTTCGACGAGAAACACACAGATATTAAGAGTAAAAAGGAAATAGCCTTAGTTATGGGACATGAAATAGCCCATCAGTGGTTTGGAAACCTCGTGACACCTCGCTGGTGGAACGATTTATGGTTGAAAGAAGGTTTCGCCACGTATTTGTCTTACCTGGGAATAAATAATGTAAGCTGAACTGTTATTTGTAAATTTTACAAATCATATACAGCTAGGAATGTTTGAAGGTCGAGCCGACGTGGAATATATTAGAGGAATTTATATTTTCCGTTACGCAAAAGGCTTTCCGGATTGACTCTTTCGAATCTTCTAGGCCTGTATCCTCTCAAGTTCAAAACAACATTCAAATTCGACAGAGTTTTGACGATATTTCGTATCTAAAGGGTAAGATACTTTGCCGCGTTTTTAAAAAAAATACAAGCGATACAAAAATTGCAGGAGCTGCCCTCATCAGAATGCTGAAGAACATAGTAGGAGAAAATTTATTCAGGCCAAGCCTAATAGCTTATCTACAAACCTTCGAATACTCTAATGCCGACCGCGATAACTTGTGGGAAATGTTTGAAAATCAAATACGAGATCCCGTATTTGATAAAAATACCACAATTAAAAAAGTTATGGATTCCTGGTTACTACAGCCAGGTTTTCCTGTGGTTCATGCGGTCGCAAATCATCCGCATAACAATAAGCTTGAATTAAAACAGGTAAGCAGGAACTTCGGTAAAGAAAACTTAAAGTTTTTTTGAGAATATTGCTTATCAATTTTTCTAGCAAAGGTTCCTGTTAACTGGAGAAGTAAGAAACGGCTCTTGGTATATTCCAGTATCTATAGCAACAAAAGAGAGTCCTGATTTCGACAACACTACACCGGCATTCTGGTTAAGTGACGACGGTAGTCCGGTTACAAGAGATTTGCCTTTGGGAAAGTGGTATCTACTGAATCTGAAACAAACAGGTAACAATAAAAGTTTCATTAACTTTTGTCACCTCAGTATACTTTCTCTGTTATTAAAAAACGACATAATAACATCCGGTTCCGAAGTATTGCAATGCTCGTCAGAATTCGCAAACTTAATTCGTACGTAGGGGAGAGTTGGGTAAAACAGGATGGTCTTGTAAAACGGAAGTTTAAAAAAGTTATAAGTGTAGAACACTATCCCGTTTTACCTAACTTGCCCCAGACATTCTTTTTAGAATAGTTCACGTATGTTTAAGAACTCGATATCCCAACTGCTTTAACACTAGGAATACAGTTTTTATCTTTTTATGAATAAGAAATAAAGAATAAATGAGTTCTCCCGAATTTCCCGTACTTAATTTAAGAAACATGTTTATACCTAGAATATTAATAAATAAAAGTAAACCATCCCGTGGTAAATTTTGTTAGGCAGCTAAACAGTTTCAATACATTCTCTTTTTTTAATAATAGACCTATGTTAAGAGATACCAAGTTACCTAACAATATACCAGCCATTTACTATAGTACAAATCATAAAGTTCTTTGTGCGTCTGCTTATTGATAAATACGCCTTGCAGGATACTACATTGTAAACTATAATGAGGAAAACTGGAAAGCACTTACAGAGGATATCATGGTGTTTCCACCATCAATTCGAACCCAGCTGATAAGTGATTCCATGGACCTTGCCAGGGCTAATCTCCTGCAGTATAACATTCCTCTCACCCTTATTTCATATGTAGTGACCAGAGATATGGATATCACGTTTGTGCCCTACTTAACAGCCCTTGAGAAGCTGGAGTTCCTGGACCACATGCTATTTTCAACTGCAGCATATGAACAGTTTCGTGTATGCAATCAACTACCATGAAGTTATGAAAAATTATTTTCACATGTTTATTTTAGTTGTTTATAAATGCAGCTTTTAACTTTGCTTTTACAAATGTTGGATTTGCTGAACTTCCAGTAAATGATTACATCACTCAGCGCATTCAACAATTAATTCTCAAATGGGCTTGCAAGGAATCTGAAAGTCGCTGTGTTACTAGTTCTAGATTTGCATTCAGGAAATGGATAATGGAAGGACAAGAGTAAGACGTAAATTATTACAGTGGGAACTTAACAACACACATACTCTTTTTAGTGTACCACTAAACTTAAAAGAAGTGATATACTGCACGTCTATACGAGAAGGTAGTGATATGGAATGGAATTATGCTTACAGGAAGTATTTAGATACCAATTTGCCTTCGGAAAAGAAAGTTCTCCTTAAAGCTTTGGGCTGTGCTACTAAACCATGGTTATTGTCAAAGTAAGTAATTTATTTAAATGCTTAAATAGTCAAATCTGAACATTCTGCATCATTTTCAGATACTTGGAATTTATTTTGAAGAATGATACTGGGATCCGAAAGCAGAATGGAGCTGAAGTTTTCATATCAGTTGCAGAGAATCCTGCAGGACACCAGTTGGCTTTTGATTTCCTAAGAAATAACTGGCATCAACTGAAGGAATAGTAAGACTTGTATAATCTAAAATAAGTATGTCCATTGTTCATTGTGTTCATGAACTTTCAGCTATGGAGAGGGCTTTAAAATTATCAGTAAAATGGTCAGTGCATTACCAACTTACATGAATACACCTTACCAACTCAGTGAAGTAAGTAGTATTTTAGCAAACAGCAACTAAAAATTAATAGATTTAAGGGATACCTAAGTTAACTCACTATCTCTGCATGACAAAATAATACTTATAACATATAATTTCAGCTTCAGGACTTCAGAAACAGCAACTTGGATACACTGGGTACAGCTGAACAAGCCCTAGATGGTAGCATTGAGAAAGTCAGAGCAAATGTTGCATGGATGAAGCATAGCTTTGAGGCTGTTCATGATTGGTTGATCAATTTTAACAAACACTACCATCAACGACGATAGACTTAATAGTTAATTATAGGTGGTAACCAAATAAATCATAAGGAGGATGAAAAACATCATTATCTACTTTATTTTTTGTTTCTGCCTAATGCTCATTGTTTTGTCGAGGGCATATTTAACTTTCAGTATTCTTTTAGTAACAATGCTTTAATATAATACAGCGAATAGCCGTTATAATGCTGCATTGGTTTAAATAATATTTTCCATTTGCGATCTTTCCTGACAATGCAGGTCAGTACAAAAATAAAACTTTTCATTGCTTTGTATTCACACAAACACATAGCATAATTTGATCATTATTAGCTTTATATCATTCATGATTCCAGCAGTATTTGCTGTTTTTGACTGTACATTGTAAGTTTAAAGTATTGGCCAATTTCTGTAATTGTAATTCCTAGTTTTACTGAAATTTTTATTTTGTGATCTAAATAATACACTGTTACTTGTTGTTTAAATGTAGTTAAACATTACCAATGCTGTTAATGTTTAAAATGTATTTAATAAAAATTAGTCGAAATCCATAGTTTGTATTTTTTTTGTACTTTTAAAGAGTACAGTATAATTTAATGAGATTTTATGATTACATGCAAGAGGCTATGGAACAAGAGAACACAAAATACACTATTATAATTATATTCTAAAGTAAAGAATTCAGTTTATCAAAAAGATAATATATAATACATCTTTTAACAATGTGGGTTGCATATATTAAAGGGAAGTTAATCGTATTTATACGTTACTATGACCCATACTCAAAGATAATTTGATATTTTAAATGCTTATTTTTCTTCCACTGTATAAATCAGCTGATAATAAATCATAAATCTTCAGTAATTCTCTACCCTTAAATTTATGACGTCAGGTAATACAAAATAGGATATGTTCCTTTAGGTCACCATTTCAAACTTCCCGCACTGTTGCAAGGCGTTCCTCCTTGGGGATTTTCGCATTTAAAATTATCGGTTAACGGGTTGCTATATTTGGTTACGGAAAAATTGTGTTAATTGTCGGCGCTGCGGAAATTTGTCAGTTATCGCAAAACGCAAGCATTTTCTAATCCAGGCGATGGACAAGTAAACGTGCTAGTCGACTGGACTTGTGATTTATTTTTACACCGACATATATACACATGTAAGTAATGTATTGTTACGTAATTAAAGATGTTTGACGTCTGGCGAATGGACATGCATTGATAATAATACCCGCTTTATTAAAGGTTTACCGAAAAAGATGACAGTTCTGGAAGATGATGTGAAACCCGTACGCAAAAGGCTCAAATTGTCTTTATCCCTACATCAGGCTCGTCACTTGGAGGCTTCAGGCAGCCAGTTGAAACGCAAGAGCTCATTCGATTTGATGGCACCAGCGAAAAAGCAAGTATCCGAAGAAATGTTAAATGGATACCGTGCTGGTGATGTTCATAGAAATACTGGAGATGTTATACAAGAGTGTCCTGTTGCTACGCTTTCTAATATGGGGAACACATGTTTCTTAAATAGTGTGCTGTATACTCTTCGTTTTGCGCCTACATTTTTACATAACCTGCATCACCTCGTTGGTGATTTAGAACTAGTAAGTACTAAGTTGAATCAGAACAAAGCCAAAAGCTCGTCGTTAGGTCGTAGTATTGGTACTATAACGGGACCTAGCTCTAGGAGTACGAGTAGCAAAGATCTCTTGTCTTTGGGTACTTCCAGTGATATAATCCCAAAGTCGAAAGTACAGATTGTAACAGAAAAGTTACATGAGCTTTTCAAGACGATGCATAACCTGGAACTTAAGGAGAGTAATGATGCTTATCAGCCGCTGGCATTTTTGCAAGCAGTGAGGGAAGCAAATTTTATTTTTGAAGGGAATAATCAGCAGGATGCCCATGAACTATTAGTTTATTTGTTCGATAATATTCGTGAGACTTGCAATTTGTTAATGCAACAAGTACAGTACAATCCTGATTTACTAAACGATACAGAGCTTCCTCCGACTTCAAATAATCAACAAAGTTCTTTGTGGCTGGGCAAAAGGTGGAAAAAGGTTAACAAGAAAAAAGATAAGAATTCCAAGGAATCTATCAGCGAAGAACAGGTTAACGGTACCTGCACGACGGATACGGAAGATGCCAGCTCTGTTGACGGAGTTCCAGACAATCCCCGGAAGAAGACGACTTACAACTTTGTGTCGGAAGATTTTGAGGGGGTGACGCTGAGACGAACCCGCTGTTTAGAATGTGAAAGTGTGACGGAACGCAAGGAAACATTCTACGACATACCGGTTCCTATAGTGAAGCAAGAAGATTTCGACGTGAGTCCGAGTGAATTATATCGAAGGGCGTGCGTCACTTCCGAGAAACTATGTGATTCAAACAAGTATCTGTGTGAGAAATGCAGGAGATACAATGAGGCCAGCAGGGAGGTGTCGTTCGAAAGGCTTCCCAACATAATGGTGCTACAGCTGAAGCGTTTCACGACCACCTTAGCGGGAGTCCAAAAGGTCAACAGCTACTTGCCAACGCCGCTGGAATTGGAGTGTTTTTGCGAGAGCTGCTGCCAGGCGGAGACACCGCAACATCGATACCAACTGTGTTGCGTCATCATGCATTTGGGTGGAACTATGGCCTCGGGACATTACATCGCATACGTACGAGCCACCGATCATCTAGAAGAATACATGGATTGCTCCCGAGACATCCCGAAAACTACGCTTTCAGCGAGCAGCAGTGAAAAATCAATAAGTATATTTAAGTACCTTAAACCGAGGGCACAGAGCGGTTCCGCCTTGGACACCAAAAACGGACTTGCGTCTAAAGGGAATTACGTGAACGGTGTGCGGATCTGCAAGAGCATGGACTGTTGTGGTGTGCGTTTGAACAAGAACATTGTGGAAAATGTGATCAATAGTTACGCTAGGAAGGGCGGGCAGGACTACTGGAACCCCAATCATCTGATACAAGAAGACATGTGGTTGGAGTGCGACGACGAGACCGTGAGGCCCATCTCTAGTCAGGAGCTGCAGGATMTGTTAGGTTACAAGCATAATTCCACTTCCACTCCATACTTGCTGTTTTACTCGAAAATTACTGATACGGTCGCAGTAGATTAATTAATAATTAATTAAGCTTAGTGGAGAGGTTTTGTTGTTGGCACGGATTGTGTCACGTGATATCTGGAATTTTATACTGTTGCATTTGTATTTTCGCCCTATGTTTTGAAGATAAATGAAGGCGTGAAATCTCTATTGTAATTCCAATTTTTCATATTGTGCTCTGGCAGCTTCCAAGTAAAACATTTTATTACATCACAACTTGTTTTTCATGGACATTCTTGTATAATAACACTTCAGTAACAATGTGACCAAGTTTTAATGGTATTTTTAATATTTGATGCACTAAGAAAACTTAATTCAGATTGTATTTTTCTTATTCAGTATAGAAACGCTACCAATGTTCTGATACTTAGTATAATAATCCACGGTTGTGTGTATCACAAACTGTTCCTGAAGTAGAGTTTCCAACTTCTATGGCTGTTACATGTGTAATTTAAAAAAATCTATTTATGAACTTCAATACTTTTGTACTTAGTAAAGTGCTTTTTTACAAGCTTTCATTATTACTAAGTGCTGTACAGTTCGAAACCCTATTTCAGCCATATTTGTATAGCAGATAAGGCTTATAAACGAAAATTCATATTTCAAGTAAGCAGAAATTATCAACATTTAAAGCAGTTGTTGTTGAAGCACATAATGCTAAGAACAAATATTTAAAATGTGAGGTAAATCTTTGTTACCATTTGTTTTGATACATCGTTAATACTTTTTGCCAGAGATATAAGGTATTTTTTAACAGAATTTACTATCGACTTACTATAGTGATGTTAGTGCGTTTTTAGCTTCACAAAATTATGTATAAATCCAAAATATAGTTGAGAAAAAATTGAATATATACCTATGCAATTTTTAATTGAACCTCTAACTACCTGTTATCTAAATATCTAGAAATATAACATTTTGGTGAAATAGAACAGGATACGAATAAATTAGAGAATGTAGGTATACAAATTGCATATTGTGTCATATAGGCTTTGAATTCACCGTTCTTGTTGATATGATAACCTGGTCAGGGAAATATTATACAATACAATGTACTTCATTTAAACTTTTATTAGATCATCCATCAGTATTATCATAGTTAAATGTGATGTAAGAGTTGCATTGACATTACTTTCTTCTTGCTTAAATGTGTGATATATCATTCTGAGAGAAATTTATAGCAACCTCGGTGCATTTACAGCACAGTATTTTTAGTGTATAATAACATTCCTTCAACACATTTCCACATCACTCTACATTATTTTCTAGCAAATGCAAATTCACGTACCTAATAATCATTGTACGTAATTATTATGTACATATCACTGTAAAGAAATATTGCTATTGTGTGTAAAGTACGAAAATAAATGCATTACATTGCCGCTTCGTCTAGGGTGTATATAAATGTAATAACAAAATACAATTTGTAATTAAAAATAAATAATTGTTTCCAAAACTTCCTACGGCTATTGATATTCGGTATCCTTAACGAACTGCTCCAATATCCTTGAGATATCTTCCTTGTGACGCTTCTGCCATTGAACATTCAGCTTTATTGTTTCCAAGGATTGATCAAGGCCTTGCTTAATTTGAGAGAAATACTGCTTGTTTTCCTTTACAAATGACTCATACTGAAAAAAGTTTGAAAGTAAATATATTAGTTACAAAAAATTTTTGAATTACCTCCTGATAGTCTCTTTCAGTGCTCATTTGTGTGGCAAGTGACTGCACAAATCTGGTAAGTCTCCTCGTGTTTGGAGAAATCCTAAAAGAAAGTTCATGGTATAATAATAAGTGAAATTATTTCAGCAGCAGCCTGTAGGGCTCTTATTCTGACTGTAAAGAGGGTTTGGAGCTGTATGGTAGCACCTAATTGTGCTAGATGTTATATAAACGTATTTTTAACTTTCTAATTTCTCTCCTAGCGGATGCATTATTTAAAATCTAAAAATTAAATTTCCCGATCGCAACAATTACGCCCATTTCATTGCTATCAAAGACAACAAATCATAATACCTACACTTTAAAAGAAGTGCCAACAAAACACATCTATGTTTATTCACACTTTTGATATAAAACTTCAAACGTTGCTACATAATTATTACAGATCCATCCACGTTCAAAACGAAATTAACTCTGTGTGAGTCTTAAATTCTGAGATAGTGTAATTTATGATATAGTTTTACTTTCATTTGGAACGATCAGTATGCGACTCTGTAATTTATTTAAACTAGGAAGAGACCGAATTTTGCTAAATCATTTCAACTGAAAGCCTCTGACCGCTGGACTAATATACTAATAGCAATTTTAGGAACTGCTGAAAAATACAGCTTTCTTAAGTGTGATAATTCTGCCATTTGTACATACTTCGAGTAAATCTCCTTGATGCTACCCATGAGGAAATCTTTGGCCACGTAATATCCTACATCACCGCTGGCGACAGCACTGAAAACGGAGGACATGTCCTGGCGCCTGACTCCAGAGTTGTCATCCAGCATCCACTGCAAATAACGATTCAGCAGCCATATCTGCTTGGTGCAACCTAAAGCTCCCAAAATTGACGATTTTTCGTTAGCAACGTTGGATTTCAGATAGCGATTCCACAAAAAGTTCCATTCTTTCTCTCCTCCACGCTTGACAGCGTTGCACAATACAATTCGTCGGAAATCCTTCGGTATGCTGCAAAAATGATCATCAATAAACAAGACGCAGATAAGTAATTAAAACTCAAAGAAACTGAGGGAAGTAACGAATTGAATCTAGTAAAGGATTTTTACTTAAAATTACTTCCCCCGTTTCTGTGAGTATTTTCGGACTTACGCTGCAGCATCATCGGGATTTTCCATGAATTTCTCAAATAGCGCTTCGGCATCCGAAACGCAGTCTGCAACTTCGTACTTGCAAGCCCAGCTTGCAATGAGCACGTGATGTTTAACAACATCTAATCTGTCAGCTGAATCCTGCTGGCTTGTTAATCCCCCAACTGTTTCATATATGGGCGTAAGAAGCTGCTTCATATAGGCCTATTAACACAAGTATTTGTTAGTTATCTGCTGACTAAACCACACGATTTACAAAATTTGAAGTAAAAATTTTCACTATAGAACTATTAGAGCTAGCTCTTAGGAATAACGAGCTAGATTCGTAGTCGCAATCATAATGGTTACAGCAAATAATAATTATCTCAAGTCAATGTAAAGGAAAACAATTGTTCAGAGTTATCAAAAAGCTATAACAATATCTTCTAATTGCCCTTTATTAGATAAAAAAAGAAACCCTCTGTCTTCATAAGCTTTTAGTACTTACTCCATTGTGTTATTCAATGCTGTTCTAGATATTACATGTTAGTAAAAAAACAACTGTGCATTTTTAATCCGTGATAGTAGGGCATTCGAACCATTTCTTATAATTTACGATACGCACAGTATGTCAATGTGAACGTAACTTACAGAAAATGCTTACCTTGAACATTCCGTAGTCGGCTCCCCTCATTAGTTTTCTGTCCAGGGCACCAATATTAGTGAGCGCTGTTTTCCAAGGCAGATATTCCGTTTCTTGCTTCAAGTAGTTCAAGATTCTAAAGAACACATCATATTTGAGTTCTCCCGTCACGGCCAAATCTGCCGCATCATCGATAAGCTGCACCCTATTCAAAGTGTCTATCTCTTTATAAGAGGCGCCGTTCAAAGTATCAATAAGTAGGTCCCAGTTTTTCTGATCGTAATTGATTTTATATATACCCGCAATTTGAATGTTAAAAATGACCCAGTCATCATCAGCATCCAATTCTATAACTTGTTTCTCGTTAGAACAAGATAACCAGTATTTTGGGTGGGTCGTTTTGAAATCCAAGTCCTTCTTGCTTGTATAACTCAAAGGCACCCACCAGCAGGGCGATTTCTCGTCAGATTTAGAAGTATCGCGTAAGAAACGCTTTTGGCTGACTTCAGCTGTTCGTTTGCCGTAGTTACGCTTGACCGTAATAACTGGATATCCTGTTTGCAACGTCCARGTGTCCATAATGGCTTTCACGGTCAGGTTAGCTGGTAGAGCCCCGTTCTTATGAGCTTCTGTGGTCAATGCCTGCCATAAATCGTCTTGTTCGGCGTTATTATATTTATGTTCTTTAAGATAATTGCTAACTCCCTTCCTGAGCGTCTCCTCCCCGAGGAACAGGCCCATCATCCGGATCATGAACGATCCTTTCTTGTAAGATATCGTGTCAAAGATTTCATCGATTTCACTTGGGTGGCCTATCGGGACCGATACGGGGTGGGAAGATTTTAGAGCATCAAACGAGAAGACGCTCAGCATGTTGTCAGCTGCTTCCTCTCGTAACGAGTTCCATTGGGGAAACAGATGGTGGACAGCAAGCCCCGCCATGTAAGTGGCGAAGCCTTCGTTCAGCCATAAATCTGTCCACCATTTCATCGTAACGAGATTACCAAACCATTGATGGGCGAGTTCATGAGCTACCACGCTGACCACGTAATGTTGACTAGTTGAAGACGATATTTGTGGATCGTAGAGCAGTGCAGTTTCTCTGTAAGTTATGAGTCCCCAGTTCTCCATCGCTCCAGAACTGAAATCTGGTATGGCTATCATGTCTTGTTTTGGTAATGGGTACGCGATATCGAAGAATTTCTCGTAATAATCCAAACATTTTGGACCAACTTCTCTCGCAAATTCGACCTAAAATATTTTATGCCGATAAGGATTCTTAATTTATGTATCTATATTTTAATCTACGGTCAATGATTTGGATATTCACATTGCTGGAAATACATTCTAGAACAATAAGCAAGAATTGTAACGGATACGTTTCTTGGCTTTTTATATAAGCATTTCGGCTGTTAATAGCCAATGTTATAGTGAGTGTAAGTTATGACAGATAACTGATTACTATAAGGAAATTCTAATAATAACCTGTACAATAATTCCAGTCACAGATTTCAAAGTCATCTAGTAGAATATTAGTAAAAGTAACTACGATGTAAAAGCCGATTATGTAATACAAATAGTGATATTATATTTTCCAATTAGAAAACAAGTAAAAATAAGTTTCTTATTTGCTCTTATAAACTCAATCTGGGAACATACTCTACATCTATTTATATTCATATTATAACAACAATAATCGCTCCTTACCTGATCAATAGCGTCCTTTCTAGCCCAAATTCTGAAAGCTACATCGTTGCTTGTTTTCGAACCTTTATATTCAAAGTCGGAAACCACGAAGGCTACCAGATACGTTGACATGGGAACTGACTTTTGATACCTATCCCACAACCAACCTTCCATACCATTTCTGCAAAATAAGGACTATTTTGGTATAACTTCTATCTTAACTAAATAACAGCTGAAACTTCTTTTTTCGTCTTACTTGAGTAGGTACCTCTATACGGAATATTGTATTTTGTAATTTGGAACATGCTATTATAAATCAATAAATATTGCAATCGTTCATCGGTAGTGTAGTGGCATTATCACGCAATGATTGCAGGTTTCAGTTCATTCAATAGCCCTAATTATTTCCTGTTGTCGTAGCTCGATTTAATCAAAAGTCAAAACGAACTTTCTAAAAACCCTCTCTAGTGATGACCTAGTTTACTAAATAACAATACTTCGTTGCAATGTACACGAAATTACTCTTGCGCAAACTAGGTTTAGGGAATGTCAATTTATAAAATTTTAGGTATTCTGATCCTTGATACAAAAGCGTAACATAGGAGAGAAAACACAGACATGATAGCTACTAAACCTAGTTATAACAAATAATACAAACGTTTAAGCACTGGTTTTAAGACTGAGATTACTACTTTTTCCTTAAGTTAATTACATGTTTATTTTAAATCTGATAGTGCTTCATTTACAATTGACATCTAATAACATGTTGTATCAGATTATATATATATTTAATATACCCTGCTTCATGCATAACAGGGCTTTTTTAACCATTCTCCGCTAACTCTATGATGATATTTGCTATCGACACTATAATGGCGCTATAGAAATGTCAACGTTCATGTCTGCCCGGTGATTAGGAAGTTTTTTCTCACATGCTGCATTTGAATCCATTAACAATTAATAGACAGATTTAGCAAGAAACTTGTTCGATATTTTAGATGTAAATTCGTGGAAGGAGAAAACGCAGGCTGCTGATTAACAAGTAAAACAAATAAGTTTTCTCCATTACCTGATATTTTGAACTCTGTGATGTTTTGAAGGTTGTAGAACTAGTACATAGAGGGATATAATGCTATAAAAATACAAGATACCTAGCAAATGCTTTGTACTTACATCGGTTCAGTCTTTATAATAGGCATATTGCTTATACTGGTGTAGTTTTTCATTCTTCCCAGGCTGACTTCGAAAGTGGCCTTCATAGCTGGTTCATCGAAACAAGGGAATGCCCTTCTAGCATCAGTGGCTTCGAACTGTGTAGTTGCCAGCCACCTTTTCGTGTTTGTAGCTTTGTCCATGTAGCTGCTCCTGTAGAATCCAGCTAAATTGTCGGACAACTTTCCTTCAAATGCTATAAAAACATTGTATTTGCCATCCGCTGCCAATTTCTCTGAAAGGTTTATTATTAAAAATTCGTTCTCTTTATCGTACGCGATCTTGGAAATTGCCACTTTCCGTCCAGAGGAATCGTTGACTGTGACTTCATTTTCTTTGATTTCCAAATCTTTCGAGTGTAAAGTGATATTTTGGGTCGGCTGCGCGCAAGTCACCTGCAAAATGGGGCGTGAATACCAATTGAATTAAATGTTGGTCAATGTCAAGTGACCACGGACGTACTTTTTTTAAGGACAATTACGGCGTCCACAATTTTTCTTGCGCGCCCAACAATAATAAATACGAGTCAGCACTTACCTGTATTAAAACGTCGCCGGTAAATGTGAACAGATCATTTTCCAGATGGGCAATTAATTGTATTTTGTAGTTTGAAGGTACAACTGACGCTGGCAAACGATATCCTGTTTTGGCATGCACCATCAGTGCCACTAATGTCAGTGGTAACAGGATTTTTAGCATTCTGGAATTTTAAAATAGATACAAATAGCACACAAATACTCTACATAATTGTCAAGCTGACAAAACTGTCTAACATAGTCATGGAAGGTGAAAAAGGGTAAACTTCTATAAATCTTTTATTTTTTACATTTTAGTGCAGTAGTCTCTCTTTGAATTTCACTACTTAATAAACACAAAAAGTATAAAAGGTTAACTCAAAAAACCTTCAATTCAAAAAGTCTTAAAATTCAAACATCCGAATTTTTGTCAGAAATATTCATATATTTTGTATACTCTTCATTACTTTATACCCTTTATAACAGCGAAAACTCTTTAATTTAAAGGTTATTTTGATTTTGCTTATAATTTTTTCCACAAAATGTCGAATAAATCCATACTGTTGTATTTCATACCTAAAGTATGCTGGTGCAATAAATTACAATAAAAAAAATTACAATAAAATATCAAACGAATACAAAAATATATAACAAAATATAATGTGCGTCATAAAAAATAAGTACTTATGAATTTCCGGCTCGAGAAAAAATAATCGAGCTAACTTCCTAGGGTTTAAATGTAGTTCTTCTTTAAATCAGTTCCATGGTAACGACAATACACATGAATTCAGAAACTAATTCAAGTGCTACTGTGACAATCAAGAGAATCGTGATTCGTGAGATTATTATAGTGTAATCATTGCTAAACCAGGATCCGGCACATTAAAATGATAAAAATGAAGGCAATCAAAAAGTTTTTAAGTACCCATAAACGCAATTGGAAGTAACATTGCTATTATTAAGAAAATCACAGATTGCAGTAAAACAACTTATGCCATCATTCAGCCTTAACTGGAAAGTGGAATCTCCTTTCAACGGTCCTGCATGTCGGACAAATTGCATTTTAAAGCGTGCCTCGTTAGCTAGCTCAGTAAAAATATTTTAAAATCAATCTTTTCCCACAACGATGAAAAATCAACTATGAAAAATCATGTACCGACGACTAAGTTATTCTTGAGAAGCACACAGAATAATTACATCATTTACTAACATAGTTATTGAAACAAAGCTATTGCTATTCAAAGGGTGGGTTTGCAATGRTCTCTACAATTTTTTAATAATACCACCTAAAATTATTTTCAGAAATGTTCGACTCCGGTTGTACCMGAAATACATACTTATTATTCATGTTTTTGTTTAATGAAATTTTGTTTCCATTTTATGCACCATACATTAGGTACAAATGTATCATTATATTATTCGACATTTTACGAMAAAAAAGCCTACTTAAGATCGATTTGTATTAAATGAATTTTAACCATTGCGTTTTTGCCGTTATTAGCATAAAAATGATGCTATAAGTATTTCGCCCCTATCAAATGTGAAAACAAATTTCGATTCGTTTGATATAAATTTTTAAGTTTGAATTTACAGTTTTTGAGTTATTAAAAAGAATAGCAAAATTTAACGGTTTTCAAAAAATCATGGTAGGATCTCGAGTCTCTCGTTTTTATATTTCTCTTGCAGTACGAATAGACGAAAATAGATACATTATAACAAATACAGTACATACATACTTATGATTACTTTATTAGCGTAACAGACGTAAATGATATAGAGAAATCTTCATATGCATACAGTAGTGTTAAATTTGTTTTCATTTTAATTATTGAGTGATTTCAGCTAAATCACGTCTTTTGAAATTCAATTTTTATACAGACAGCGATATGAGATAGCTTTTTGGTCGGTTAATAATTATCTTCTAGGTGTTATACTGAATGTTGTACAAATAATGGTATAAATACACTTTTTAGTAGTCTTCCATTAACAGACTAATATTGGATCTTGAAATGTAGCCCCTCCCTATAATTTGATTTACTTATACCTTATTCCACCTGAGCCTTGTGCTATAATGATCGCTTAAATGAAATCGTAGCTGTCAGTGAACTTCATTAAGCAAAATTATTTCGCTGCCGTTAAAATTTATTAACTCTGAAGATAGCGTGTTAATCCAATATATGTCAAGAGTACTGCGCAACGTMTAGCATAAATCGACCCAAAGAATGTAAATTTGCTATCAATGTTAATGAACAACTTTTTTTAAAGTCCGCTCACGAATACAAAACAGTTGCAGTAGTTACACATGCGCAATAACCGAGAAGTTGTGGTGTAAGGTACCGCATGTAAACTTTTTATTATTGTAGTMTGCATGCTTTCTCTTGCAAGAACGATTTTAAMCAAATTCGATACAATGCTTTTTAAAAAAGCGCACTTTTCTTTGTGTAAAGTTCTGATAATCGGTGGAATAGGTTATATTGAAACTTCAAATAAGACATAATCAWCATTTATGAGAAAACAAGMAWCACCGCCCTGGATTTTGAAATAAGCTTGCAACTAACATATAATTTCTTCAAACCCTTCAAACTTGTTTTAATTTTTACACTAAATGAACAGGAACAGTTGAAAATGCATAGATAGGTACCAGTACAATAAATAAAAATAAAAAAGTGGACTTGGCCGATTTTTGCACCAAGGTCTTCAGATGTCAGCTCAATAAAATTCCCCCAAAAAATTCCTAGTAAATGTACAATTCCAGGAAAGTGTTTGCTTACATAAGTTAGTGCCAGGAATAGTCTGATTTCTCTGAATAGGCATTGTAAAAACACCAACTTCCTCATTTACATATACACGCCAAATTATGCCAAAGAAGAACATCTAGTCAACTAAACTGGTATCAAACGGGTAGAACTGGATGAATACAATCAACAGTCTTGATTTATCCACCGTGGTAGCTTAATAAATCTTGCAACCCACATATAAAAAAACACGTGAATACAGGTATACATTATTCGCCAGAGAAACAGCATGATACATCCAGTATTGATAACACTTTCTGAATTATTCATGTGTTATTGGTCCGTGGTGTTGTACCTATTATATTGTCTTCTTCGTGTCTAGATGCAAAGGTGTGGCAGTAGGGTATTTTAATTAGGTTATTAAACCATATAGCTTAGAGTTCGTAAACCTGGCATGGAAAAGAGATAGTTGGCCGGTTGGGGTCTTATGATCTCTTTTTGGGTTGCTGCTGTCTTTCACTTAGTTATTCTACCTTTATATTTAGTGTTTGTGATTAGTGGCAGTACCAAAGAGAGGCTTAAGACTCTAGCTCAACTAGGTGCTTTATAACTTTAGAAAAATCGTAAGGGTTAGAAGTTGAAAAACTAAAATATGAACAGGCATCGTGAGTAGTTCTCCTGAATTTTCTTTTGTTTGCTCGTATATAAGTAATTGCAACTACAAGCTCCGAAAGCAGAATCATTATCGACATAATCCGTAAATTTCGTGTTATTTGCCATAAAAAGCCGTTCGTTCAAAGACCTTCAGATGTTTTGTTAATGTAAACTTAGTAGCATTCAGTGGAACTCATTATATTGTACAACACGATGTAGAAGAAAAGAAAATTACACTTCAAGTGGGTTTCTCCGGTTTTCTTGCAAAGGCATTTGAAATGTGTCTGTTCACCTCTCTTGCCCTGTTTAATGTAAACAGATAATACTTAATATATATCTGCTTAGTAATTGTATACGCTGTGCTGCTACTAAATTAAACCCGTCCATTAGTTGCTCGGGTACAGAGTATTTGGCATGAGCAAAATTACCATTTATTTACAAAAGATGTTGCAATTGCCTGACCCATTCAATCGTAAACAAAAACAATTGTAATGGCACTTGGAGTTATATTAAACATTCAGCAATTTATACACCCGTCAACTAATTATGGTAACTCGACAACAATTAAGTGTAGTTTTACGTATAACTGTCCTTAAATCGTTTTTAAGTTACGCACCATTGCCAAAACTAACTTTACCACTGAACGAGCAGCCAATTTTAATACCTTTTTAAGTTTTATAACAAATTTTAAATTGAGTATTGTATTATCTGTATACCGATACTTGCATTTGTATCCTTGAAAAAATGGATTAATTTTGTTATATTACTTTAAAGATTACATTAATACAAACATCCTAAATGACATCTCTTATCTTTCAAAAGTTATGGGGAGCGTGATTCAATCAATACCTTATTATATTAAGTCTAAAACGTTGAATACTGAACAAGCATACTTTAATGCTTTTATCAGTAGAGAGAAACCTGATGTACCTACAGTTTAGCAACACATTACCGTGACAAATCTAACCCAATAAAGTGATCACAAAACAAAGCCGTTATTCTGATTTCACTTTCATGTAGTTACTCGGTTCGCTAGCGCATGGTTTTTTGTTGTCATGTATATACGAATATTGTGCCTCCAATACTTGAAATTCTAATATCTTTTGCAAAAAAATATGTATGAAAACACGCGGCAACAAAACGTTAAAGCTTCTAAGCAGCCAAAATTTCCGGACATTCAACACTGAAAACCTTGTTCTTGATAGTGAATTAACTTGCGTTAAATAGGTACACCAATAAAATTTATGAGATCTATACATAAACAGCGTCACCTTGTTCAATTCCAAGCGCTAAATTGTTTTATCACACAAAAATATCAAGGATGTTATTTAAAAAAAAACTCAAAATTTTTCTGACGGTTTGGAACTTACTTGATTAACCGCCGACTTTGGTAGAGGAGTCGAGCGTGGAACCTTTCGAGCGGGTGAACACCATCTGAACTAACTTACAAAGTTTCTCCCGCATTATCGCTTTGTTCACGTCGCATTTCCAGCACTTCCCCACTCTCTGGCAAGTAGCCTACGTTAGTAAATTAATATTGTTAATTAAAGCATATCGATCGCTAGGTGACAGCCACCCTCTGAGAAGATTGCAGGGAACTACGAGGGTGTGCTCATAAGTTCTTTGCTAKAAGATGTTACTATGTTAGAAACAAAATTTTCACTCTTACCTAACAGGCTGTTTATAAAAATTGGCCTGATCCAGTTCTTCTAATAATTATACAGGATGATTTTTTGAAAACTTCACACCTTAAATAACTTTAAATATAGCAAAAATTTAAAAATTTGCAAAATCAGGTAAACTTTTGTTTGCAGGGGGACAACTTTTGAGATGTTTTTAATGGATAACCCCTTTAAAAATTTTAAATGGAACTATCCATCTTGTGATACATCATTTGAAAGCTTATTTCACAAAGAGTCTGGCCATGTAATTAGTTTTACCACGTTTAACTTATTGACGGGGTAATAGATTAATAGTGCCTACGAAACAGGTTGCTTATTAAATTGAATATTTTGGACTCTTTTTAACAAAACGTATTTTATTTTAGAGCGGAAATAAAATTTGTCCTTACGAGAACCCAAAATTTAAACAAACAACTTGTAAAAAATACGACACTTAAAAAAAACTTCCAGAATACTGAAAATTTTCTTTTAACGTTATTATTAACATTAAAATATTTATCATGTATTTTTTTAGAAAGTCCATGTCCACGAAAAAGAAAAATTATTTATTTGTAACTCCAAAAACAGTGTGAACAAAACCATAGAAATTCAAACCTTACAATAGATTCTCAAAATGTGCACCACCTCTTTCCATACAATAGTACAGACGGTTCTCGAACTCCTGCTGCACTTTTCGGAAAGTTTCAGGTGGAATCCTCCTGCACTCGTTAATAATTCTTTCTCGCAGATCGTCCAGGCTAGTAGGTTGTGTTTTGTAAACCACAGATTTTAAATGATCACATAGAAAGAAATCTAAAGCAGTCAAATCGGGTGATCGTGGCGGTCATTCAATTGTTCCACGCCTACCAATCCAGTGAAGAGGAAATCTATGATTTAACCAATTTCGCACATTAATGGCGTAATGCGGTGGGGCTCCATCATGTTGGTAAAACAATTCGTATTCATCCAACATTGGATTTCCTTCAGGGTCACGTTGGTTTTCTAATTGCTCTGTGATTAAAGGATCAATAACGTTATCAAGTAATTCTAAATACATTCCCCCATTTAGCGTCCCATCAATGAAAATTAGACCTACAATTGCGTTGCCAAGTATTCCAGCCCTGACGTTCAGCTTCTGAGGAACCTGTGTATGACCTTCTCGAAAAATATAAGGATCTTCGTCACTCCAGTACCTGACGTTATGTTTATTTACAGAGCCGTTCAAAAAAAATGTGCATTCATTACTGAAGCAGATATTTTTTATTAGATTTGGATTTACTATAATCTTTTCTGTCATAATTTCGCAAAATTGCAGTCTTCTATCGAAGTCATCTTCGCCGAGTTCCTGGAGAGTTTTCATCTTATAGGGATGGAATTTGTGCAGTTTTCTAACTTTTCTTACAGATGAATAAGAAAGTCCAGTGGCTGTAGAAATGTTACGCAAAGAGCTAGTTGGATCCATTGCAAAATGACCAAGTACTTCAAGTTGGGCCATTTCATCAACGACTCTATTCCCTGCCCTTTTTTGTTTACTACAGATCCAGTGTCTTGAAATTTCTGCACGAGATCGAGAATGTACCTAGCGTCAACATTTTTATCGGGGTGCCGTTCGTTAAACACCCTTGCTGACGCACGAGCACAGCTATGCTCAGCACCGTAAATGAAAATTATTTCTGCCCTTTCGGCAGTTGAATAAACCATTATCATTTGGACCCTCACTTTAAAATTTCACGCGTTTTATAAAAAGGAATGTGAACAAAAAGATGGTCGTGCCAAAGAAGTAGCCAAAAAGTTGAAACAAAAAATTGGAAACACAAAGTAGATAATTATTTAGCCAATTCAGTATAAACTGTCGAGTTGCAATATCAAGTAATGTCGAAAGAAATTTTAAGTATTTTTGGCATTTTGCTTAGGTGTAACAATTATTTTTAACAAGTTTTTTTAGGCTTAAGTAAGGACAATTTTTATTGTAACTGCAAGACAATAAATTMTGTTAAAAAAGTTCAAAATATTCCATTTTATAAGCCACTTGCTACAATACACTTTTTGACCCAGTACCCCGTCAATGGGTAAAAAATAGTAAAACTAATTACATGGCAAGACTCGTTGTGTAATAAGCTTTTAAATGATGTATCGCAAGATGGGTAGTTTCATTTAAAATTTTTGAAGGGGTATATACCCCGCTAAGAGMGTAAGCGCTATCCATTAAAAACTTATCTCAAAAGTTGTCCCCCTGCAAACAAAAGTTTACCTGTTTTTGCAAAATTTTAAATTTTTCCTCTATTTAAAGTTATTTAAGGTGTGAAGTTTTCAAAAAATCACCCTGTGTTTCGTCAGCGTTATTGATTACAGAAGGTCAGTTTCCTCCACTTGCAGGATGAGGAACTCGAAAGTAGCAGAGGTATAAAGAAGATTCTATCTATCTATCTTCTACCGAGCTGCATTTAGATCTTTCGATCCATTGTGCTCGCACCGTAGCTTAGAAGAGTTCTGCCTTCTCAAAGAAGTCCAGTAAACCTGTAAAGATCTTCAGTTTCATAATAGATTGAGACCCATATTCTACAAATTTTTGCCTCTCAGCGGTACGCATTTGGTAAAGAGGTGAATCTCTAACAGCTTTAGGCGTTCCCAATTCGTCGATGCACACAACATGGTTCCTATAGATGCGCAACATAATTTGGACAGCTGAATCAAAATTTATGCACGAAGGTATTATAAACAGCAAAAATTGCCATTTATGTGCCAGCAACAAACATAATTTAAAATGAGAGAAGAATTTTCAACACAAATTTGGTTTTAATCTATTTGTTTGAAGTATGAAGAATCAGTTGGGGCATTTTATTTACGATCAGAATTTGGGTACTGCATTGTATTTAAATATTTTAAGAAACTGCCGCTAGGCAGGCGAGATTATTGCAAAAAAATTGCCACTGAATGATCGGACTCAGATGACCTTTACTTTGGTCTCCGCGATCTTTCGCCCCAACTCATCTACATTTTTATCTCAGAGGCAAAATAAAATCGAAGGTATGCGCTACTGGTGCAGGTAATACTAGAAAAATTGCTCCAGCGCATACAATAAGAAGCCTCTGCTGATTCTTTAGATGGGGGAAGATATTAGTGCAAACCTTGTTATACTCGTATAAAGTCCCTAGATAGATAAAGTACCGCAATATTTCGACATTTTAGGGCAAAAGAGTTAATTATTTATAAAGGAGGTGGGAGAGGAAACCAAACTATCAAAGCTGACCTTAAGGATTAGAGAACTGGCACATATTAGGCTCTGATACAATGTTGTTTGACTTTTCCCTAGGTAATTAGCATAGCGTTTTATGCATCAGAACAGTTTTATAATCTTTAATGTTAATTTTGATTGGTTTGGTTCCCTCTCCCATCTCTTGCTAATATTTTGTTCTAAAATGGCGTACAATTGCGGTACTTTACTCGTTATAGATACTGTGGCGCCCTCTATCGGTGATTTTACGAATTTGAAAATAATTTCCGGCTATTTTACTTGGCCACTTAGTAAAATAATTAATTAATTAGTTAAGTATAACGCCTTGATTGCTCATCCGGCATATAATTAATTTTTTCTTAGGTTCTTAGTATATTCTATGAAATAACTGCACCTGCCCAGTTTGGCTAAATAATCTCTTACAGAATTTTTTTTACTACCACAGKTAKATTCAGTTTAKTAATATAATCTACAGCCAAACTAAAGTGATTAAATTTTTTGTAAGAACTTGGTTGATTAAATTCGATCATTACAAACTTACTGTAGCAAATTACTTATGACCAAATTACTTATGACCTTTGGATAAGGCACAGAATGAGTATCTCGAATATAAATCTTAGACATATGATACTTTATTTGAATAATAATAACATAAACTTTGGTTATAAACTTAATTCGATGGCACGATATCACTAATCCACTTCAGGTACGGCTCATTTCCACTGGCAATCGGTAACGATATAACTTCACAAACTTCATAGGGATGGTTGTTCTTCACGTATCGAGTTAGCTCGCCTATTTTTGACGTTCTCGTTTTGATCATCAGAAGGACCTCAGAATCCTCATTTATTTCACCTTTCCATTCATAAACGGATGTTATCTTGGGTATCATGTTAACGCATGCTGCCAACTTGTTTCCAACCAAGCCGTGTGCGATCTTCTTCGCCACCTCCTCATTTGGTGTTGTTACGTAAGCTACGGAATGGGTCCCCGGAGCATACAGAGTGCTGTTGGTTTCTCCGGACATGTCTTTTGCGCTTACAGAGAATCTTCTACAAATTCTGCACAGGAAAAAGGTTATGATTAAAAATATTCTCTGAATTAAATGACCTGCTGATTGAGCACTTACCCGAATATCACTGTGGAAATGAGGAGTGAATTGCTGAGGTACATTAATTTATTTTGATCTGTCAGATTTGTTTAACTCTAATCAACAAATCAGCTGTTGCGTGTGAAGTTGCCGCTTTTACAGAGTTGCCGCGTTGCTTGATGGTAGCATTGGTAGCGCATCAGACGAATGTAATGTTGCCATTTCACTTAAATGCAGTAGTTTTCCTATTAAAATTTATTATTAATTAATTAATTAAATAAAATATATGGAGTAAAAGTGGGTGAGATTTGTTTCAGCTGAAACTACATTATATGAAAAAACTTTTTTCAGTGTATAAAAGCCTCCCCAAACGTAAAAACACAAAAGTAATAAAGCATTTTTTTAAACTAGCATGTTTAACGATGCCACATTTTAAGTGACAATAATTTTTAAATGCTTGTTGTTATGAATGCAAACTGACTGATTGGTGTAGTATAAATTGTGTATTATTTTTTAAGAATAACAATAATGTAACAAATACTCAAAACGTTGCCCCTCTTCAGCGCTGTTTTCAGATGCATCACGTATCTTATTTTCTAAATTAATGTTTTGTTTGATAAATTTGTTCTTTTGGCATTCCCCATTGAAAAAATCTAAAGGATTAAGGACCTGTCTACTTGCTATCCCATGCTTAATTGAAGGTAAAATCAAATAGAGATGATTTCGCACGATGGTACCCCATAAATTCAAGGCATTACAGTAGATAATAATTCCGCAAATGCCAGCTGGCGTAAATATAAAAGGAATGCTGTATGTGAAAATGATATGATATCACAAACCCCTTTTATAGGTACACCCAATGAATAATAAGCCTTATTTTGCTTAAATTTTACTATATTACCATCGAAAACAATTAAAGTAGTTGTTTACATTTTATATGGATTATCTATCTGTATAAGCGCAATTTAAGCAATTAGAAACATTAATTGTTAGTAATTTATATAGTTCTTACAAGCAAAGCTAGATACAAACAAGAAACGATGCGAAACACATTATTTAGCTCCTAGTAACTGCATTCTTCAAAATGATGTTATTAACGCATATAATGATTGTGTTTCTGCACGGTAAGATATTAATATTTACCTTCTATGCTATATCTACGCTTTAATTTATGCAAAGATTATAAAAAAGATTATTTTGTATGCAAAATAATAATCAAAAATAGCACTTAGGGGTGGTAAGCTTCAAACTTATGACTTGCATTTAGTTTAGCAACTTTAGAAATTCATGCACCACTGGTAATTTTTTACATTATGGTTTATTACTTTGTCGTTGACATTTTTTGAATTTTCAGTTTCAGTGCAGGGTAAACAGTACGGCGAAAACGAAGAGTTTCAATGTGGTAGTGCTTGTCAGACTACATGTGAGAACTTAGGGGAACCTTGTCGAATCGTTAATATAAAATGCAATGATGATTGCTACTGCTTACCTAATTATGCAAGAGACTCTGCATCCAAGTGTATTCCTATCGAGCAGTGTCCACCTCAATAAGCCAGGAAGATAGAAAACTGCTTAGTTTTTAATATTATGGAAATCGAATTTACTGTTTTATGCGCTAGTTCAAATAAACGGCATATGCATTGGTCACTAACTCGGAGCCCGTGTCTTGCTATAATTACATTTTTCATGATAGTACAGACTCTGTGTTTTTCATTAGTCTATGCACAATAGTTTGAAACAAGGTCAAGTTAATACTATTAAATCTGTCATTTAAAGTTGCATTGTACTCTCCTGTGATAAACGCTGAGCAAGTGAACTTTGCAAGTTTTTTGTTGATAATTTGGGTTTTAGTGTTATGTAAAACTACTGGAAAATTTCATTGAGATAGTTGATACAAGTGGCAACAGTCTTGCTGCAGTAATCAGAAAAATAACAGTAGCATTTCTGAAATTATAATACAGGTTGGATGTTACTAAATATGCTCTGTAAAAGCACTGAAAAATCATACATCAGTAATTGAAAAATTATTTGACTGGATCCAAAATAAATGTAAACGTAAATATTTGTTAGCCTTTTCTTACATCATTATTATCTTCCTCACATAATTTAACTTCTGCATATTTAACAAAATTTATAAAATTTACCAAAAATCATTCTAATTATAATCACCGGTTATTATACTATAATAGTATAGTATTTTTGTGGATGCTTATGCTTCTTGATTCGCATTCTTCACGTTTCGAGATCCCAACAGTTCGTGTAAACATTTTTATGGTTAAAGACCTTATTATATTTTTGGTAGATTACTCGTATTTCCTAATAAATTTTATTAAGTATAAAAAATAGTGTATTTCGTAACCTGTTCTATATATGTATAAACCATTAGAAAAGTTAACTCATGGACAACTTCGGGAATACCTTAATTGGAAACATTTACTTACTTTTCAGTAATGCTGTACAAAACAGCTTCAACTGTCCTATAAATGCACGTTCAAATAAATAAAGAAACCGCACTAGTTTCAGTAGTGCAATTATCCATCTAAATATCATTGTCGCAAAAAAAACTTATGTTTGGTGTACCCCTAGATTTGTGTATCAAGAAATTACAGCTATGCTATGAGAATCATTTGCGTTGATAAATTTTAATTATCTACTAGGATAGCTAAAACACTTATTTTTATTAAATAGCGATAGATTAAGGCTCCAGTGTTTTCAAAATTTTTCTGCGAACATCATGACCGAGTATATGAGTGTATGAGTGGGTGATTTACAAATTACATGAGTTTAATATAATGGAGTGTGGGGATTCATAGTGGCAATATCACACTTTATGGTGTAAAAATACATTATATTATATTATTATAAGAATGCTTCTGAATTAGTATGCTATGCTCCATAACAGTTCTTTTTTTGATGTCTTTTTCTTTAATGCAGTAAAGATGTACAAGTTAGGTAGTGCCTTCAAAAATGTCACTCAATACCTTTTTTTGAACTTTGATAGGGTACTGCTGTAACAGCGTTTCAACATTTTTTAATATAAAGCTTTGTTTTTGTTATTTATGTACACTTTTATAAATAACTTTATTATTATATTTGGTTGGATTTATCTTATCTATATCTAAGCATAGTTCTAGGTACACATAGCAAACATTTTACAAAACATAGATATAAAATTTGTGAATATATTTTTACAATAACAGTAACTTTTTAACGGATAATCCAAAATACAGTAACTGGTATCACTATAACGGTCTATTCTATATATATTACTTTCTAAGCTGGCTTTGATCCCCTCGTTAGTATTTTTAATTTTTAGAGACGCTTCAAATAAAGCATAAGGCATTGTTTCTAATATCACAATAACGTGAGAGGTGTTATCATCTATACTGCCAGAACTAGTATCAGACATGGCCGTCTTTATCCTTCTTAAAGAAAATTCCGCACATTGTCCGGCTTCTTCGCCATAGCTTGTGAGAATGCTCTTCAGTTCTTGCAGCATGTATTCAGCAGCGGCTGTAACTATGGGGCTGCTTTTGTCCATATACTCATAATCATTACATGTGCACCAGAGAGGTTCTATGCCTGCCTCCTCGCACGATCTATTTTTGGCTATCTCATATAAGAGGGAATGGCATTTTGGACACCCTTTACTTGGAGAGATTTGGTAGTTATAACCCAATAATTTAGGAATGTGTTGCAATGTCATGTGGAGATCGTATGGTGTGGTAAGGCGCTTGGTATTACTTTCTATGTTTTTATATTCGAGGGGAAACTGTTTCTTGAACCAGGCTGGAAACCACAGATAAATAAAGGGTAGTCGGTCCTCCAACCATCCAGCGCGTGTAATACTTGGATCACCAATCCTAAAGCCGTGATCACTTAAAAATATAACGATAGATTTCTCCAAAACTCCTGCTTGAGCAATTTCGACAAGAAAGTTTTCTAATTGCGAATCAATCCTACCAGGTAAGTTTATATCGTCATGGCTAAAACTGTTCATCCAAAAGAACCCAAAGGAAGGATATCCCATTAGACTGACTGCAAAATCATGCGCTAAATTAAGAACTCTTTCACCGCTGCTTTCTGGTCCTGTACAATACGTCATACCAGCTGTCGATTTATTCAAAGTTTCGGCAACTAAAAAGTAAGGTCTGAAATAAAAATCAGTCGGAGCCTTTTTGAAACCCTTTTTCATATAATTGAAGGTACCGATGCTGGATTGGTCTTCGGCATATCCTGTGACGAAACCGAGATCTCTGTATTTGTACCATAAAATATCACATTCATCTAATCCACCTGTTTGTTTTGGATTACAGGTCTTATGAGCTTGGGAACTGTTCATACCCGTTAAAATTGCCATCAGGTTTGGAAAAGTGTTCTCACCAACCTTGTTATAACCTTGGAGATTAATCCATTTGTTTTGGGTTACAAACTGGTAACTCTTTGGCATTACTCGCATGAAATTTAGTCTTGAAATGCTGTCGACGCCTATAAATAGAATACCGAGAGGCTTATATTTACTCTTTTTCGCTGGCTTRTAACTTGGATTTAACATGTTTTGGAAACGACATAAATGAATGTACATTTCGATAGATCTCTTGGTTGTTGCTCAGTTTGTAGCATTTGACCATCACCACTTCGCTGGGTACAATGGTGGCTGATTTAAACTGCACGCAATCAGAAAGTCTGGAACAAAAATAAATAATCATTGCACATAAGAAACATAGCCACATGATTGTTTTTACAAACTTAATGCTTGTGTTCTCTTGGTGAAGGGAAATGTACACCGATTAAATATAAAACACACATATTAATAATTAATTTAGTTTAGCCTAAACTCCTAAATACTACTGAAAATGCCCACATTTGATTATTTGACAACAAGGTCATACATTATGAAATTGGTTGATGAAAACGCAAATGCGTTTATTTCAGTTCTTGAAATATTATGTCAAATCTGGCGAACATTTAAGGCGTTGAGTTAGTCATAAACTGTTCTTATTCTTTAGTGTTGCAGGTTTTCATCCATAGCACTGTTCGAATAAAATGCTGTACCCAAAACCCATAACCACAGATTTATGTGTATACAGTAATTTCTACAATTTTTTTTGTTCTTGTACAAATACCAGTGACAATCTTTTTGAATGAAAAAAGTATCCCCACCAGTAATACCTACCCAATTGTATCATCCGGTAGTGATCGTGATGTAATCCTCTTCACTTGGGAATAACAACATGAAATCTTTTTCCGGGTGTAATGTCTCACAGCATTCATATTTATAAACAGCCATTTCTCGCTACCATTCACTGTTTTAGTGTACGTTAAAAGATCATAATCACTGCAAGGAATATACGTTTGTGGTTTGTAGAAGACACTCATTTCAGCGTTGAATGCTTCGAGGTCGGGTATTCTACAATTCGGGCCCTGTATCAAGTATTTTTGTCCTTCTCGAAGGAAATGCATCGATTTAGTTTTAGTCTGTTTTCAAATATATTTACTAACCTATTATTTCTGCTGTGGAAACTGTCTGATTCATATTTATTATATTGCCGCCTTGTTGGTAGCACAAAAGTAAAACCAGGCACGTCCCTGTAAGCAAGAAGCTCCATTTCCTGGGTAGTTGCATGGGATAACGGTTCTTCCACATTTGAACTGTTTGAACAAGTAACGCAAAAACCATGCTGCATACATAGTCGAAGGTATCTACAAGCAGAGAGTCTGCGATCGCTTCTTAGTTGCAAAGAAAAGTAATCTGCTAACACAAGCAACGTATCATTTTCCTGCAGATAACGTTATTGTACATAACACGATAACTCAGCATGTAACTATATTCCAGGAAAGATATGCGTTATATAGGGTTATTCACTAAGAGTTGTTGTGTTTTTGTTGCCATGTTTTTACCTAAAAACCTGCTGCAGAGCAGCCAGTAGAGATTGAGAGCTGCAAGTGAATAAACGTGGTATACATATTTTCAGTAGTTTCATTTTGACGTATTAACGTCATATTACGTTAAATATTTTGAAGTTTAAATGAGTACTTTTTATTTTTGATTCTCCAATATATTAAGATATTAAACGTTAAAAATCGTTAAGTTTAATAGATATAGATAGAATAATCTTGTGATTGCAGTAATACCAGTTTCTCAAAAAAGTGTAAATTGTTTTACCTTAAGAGTCTTGAAACTCAAGTATGAAATGGATAGCTATTAAAAATGAAACCTTTCGTGCACCAGGCAAGACCCCAATCTCGATATTAATATATTGGTATTAATAATATAAAAGAGGTATCTACTAAGGAAATGGTGAAATATTAGAAAACTGCAATAGTTTTGCATTAATTTAAAACAAGTAAAAAGTAAACACCGAGGTTTCCTCTCAACATATTAGGTAATATAATACAGACTCCAAATTTAATGACAATCAATATTAAAATATGGCTAGTGGCATATTATATAAGTCATAAAAATCCAATAAAGGGTCCAAAACAGAAAACGATTTTTATTCAATTGCCTTTAAAACGGGTACATGAAAGAATTTAAAATGACACTTCGTGAAAATTAAAACAAAAAGCTGGTATAAGCACGTGAAACAGATTTATGATTTTTTTTCAAATAACTTCGCTCTCAACAAAATTTTTAACTATTATTAACAAAGTTAACTCCATGTCCAGTGAGATAGCCTGTATACAAGCAGAAAAAATAAAATCTCGTAGCCTACCTTTTGATTATAGTTTATGAAAATTAGGCGTCTTATGCATAATAATTACAATCCAAACGGACAGCCCGCTTCAAGATACGATTAAGTGGGATTCGCTAGCATTACTACATCTGTTAAAACCGGAACAGTAGCAAAAGAGTGAGGTTTGAATGCACATCTTTATAGTGGCACCATTATTTCTGCTCAACTTACTAAAGGTCGATATTAGAGGAAGCGACGTCACATTCTAGATTGCAGATCAATAGCTTCATCTTATTTATAGAAAACCAAGATATGGTCATTATTTTATGCATAATTTATTTGATTACCTCCATCTAGTACAAGTAGAGCTATGCCAAATAGTTAAGATAAACATTAATTAAACCTAAGACACCACATTTAATAGACATAAAACGGAAAATAAGGCAGCCGTGGCGAGACTGCTTAGGTCCTTATGTTCTTGTAAGGGAAAACCACATTACCGATGGAGTGAAGGTGGGTAAATAATATGCGAAAAAATCAATGTAACAGTCGCGACTTCGCAGTTTTGCACCAGTTACATAATTATACAAGCTAGTGCTAGCGCCTACCAAACAAAATCGTTTCAGAAAGTCCGCAATGAACTTAATTCTTCTAAAATGTCTAAGTACACATGCTTTTTAATATATAAGCACATTAGGAGTAGCGTTAAAACTAAATTTATGCATACCTGTGCTTGTGATTTCCTTTAGTTAGTTTGTTCGTACCTACTTCTTATCGAAACATGCGTTCATCTGATGTAGGCTTTATGTAGAACAATAACAACAATATTTACATTGCGATAAACACACTCCTGCTGAAAGACGATGAACATCAGTTTCAATTCATTACGTATTCCGCAATGATTGTTCAAGACATCTACATCTATAATTTTAGGAACCCCTGAGGTAGGTCTGGTACCTGCCAAATCGAAACCTTTAGTACGTGCGCTGCGGAATTGACGTAACTGCAGTTACATTTTGCGAAACGTGCGAACGACCGAACCGCTGAATTTGTATAGTTTGAAATAAGCATCCTCTCGTTGAATCTGGATAACAAACAGTCCTGCGCTCTGACTCCTGTAAACGTTCGTCAGTGCAGTTGTTATTGTACCACGAAAAGGCACCTGACCTTCTGACTTTAACACCTTTAGCAATAAAACTATACCTTGAATGTATCACCCAGGACTCCAAACTTATCGGCTTAATTATTGTGCGTTAATTGATTCACACTAGGTATGTGGTCTATTAAAAGATATTGGGTTCTAGCCAAATCAGTAAGTTACCGTTGGGTTTTTAGCAGTCAAATAGCAAATCTACTGATTCGATTAAGCGTGAAACAACAAGAAGGCAGACTCAAGTTCTCCATAGGTGGACGACAATCACAATAGTTCTAAAAAGCTGTTAATTCTAACGTGCAGTGAAAATGTAATCAAGTATGAAATTAAATTCTACATTTTGCTTTCCTTGTAATTTTTTTGGTAAATATACTACGTTGGCTATTGTTGCTTCTGGTTATTCAGGTAGAAATAAATATGCCAACTCAGTATTGTAAAATATTTTATTTGTAATATAAGGGTATAAATAAATGAACTACAAGCTCATTCTCCTTTCTAACTTCGGGCGTATCCAAAAATGGTTAAAATGGCCAGGAATATCTGCATTATGTCCACGTACAATAATACTGACCCTAGTATATACTCCTCGGGTGATATTTCTTGCCTGCGGCCTCCCATAATACACTGGGTGTCGTACATTAAATACTGAAACACATTATCGTGTTAACTTTGCATCCTGAGTACGCAGCTGGATTTAAAATAAAAATCTCTATAAAGCAAATATATTTTTTGTTTTGCACTTCCGAGAGGAGTTAACAAATGCAAGTTGTACTAAATATATGTGTTATATGATCTCTACCAGCAATCAGGTGTCAATACCTTCTTGAACAACTACAGTTATTACTTACCATACTAAACAGAAGGGCGATTAATGCAGCATAAATGATAAAAATTATTCTAATTCCAGTGAATAGTACCACAAACAGGGCTACCAATCCAAATAATGAAACAACAACCATGGCAATGAATAGGTATATGCCCCATCCAGTTATATCGCACTACAAAAAATATAACATTTGATTAATTTTTTTTAACTTTTAGTTTCTAAATCGACACTCACTGTTGTTTGCATCGCAAATATAGAAATAAGGAGACACACAGCCGCTGTAATGCCGAAGCTAGCAAGTACCACAATATTGGGATATGCGACTGATATATATGCAAACACGTAAGAGTAGAATAATGTCTGAAACCAAATTATAAGATACTAAAAATCCGTCCTATTTGTGACGTGTTTCTACTCACAAAGAGTCCTAGCAGGAAGAAATTCATAGGTACTTTCCTTCTAATTTCCGAATAACAGGAAAGCATATAAAGAACAATCGTAGATAGGATTCTGAAAAGGTTATCGCTTTGAATGAAGATAAATTGTTGTTAAAAAGGTTTAGAGAACAAGGGATAATTACGAACACTTAAGGAAATATTTATACAGACAACTACAGTTAAAATGTCAGTAATCCACGTGCATCAAAAGAAAAAACACCATAAGTTGGTCATGATGGACGGAATCCAACTGCGTGGTTTAAGACTACTGATGGTACTTCTGACATCCTTTAATAATGTAAGATTTCATATCGAGCAGTTGAAGATATTAAAGAAGCCGTTTTCCGCAAAATACGCCCTCAATCCGGGTGGAGTGGATCGCCACATTTATGTATTGTTGTCTGATGATGGCTACTGTTTAGTCAACATTAAATGTACGAGTCGGATCTGTTTGGATTTTTGTAAGTGAATGCTGTTGAATGAACCGATTCGCTGCTTTTATACAGATATTAAAATAAATAATTTTTCTGGTACTGATCGCTTTAATCCATGGAAAACATAATTCTGGGAGTCAGCTTCCTTAAGAAAATCTATAGAAAAAGTGTAATAGATACTGATGATCTTGAATCCTGAAGTGTTGGTGCAAATAATAGTAATAATAAATAGTATTAGGAAAACGGGTATACTTTGATGTAATAAAATAAAGCTTCCTAGTCAATAGTACATCGCGTTTGCATTATCTATAGTTCACATAAACAATGGTTTATAACAGAACATGTGTGTTCGCAATTACCTGTTGTTCCGATTAAAAAAATTTGTTAAAGTTCACATAACTTATCGTAGATCGAAGATTTTAGTCAATCACATGAGAAGTTGATATTATGAGCTTATAAATCTAAAAATACTTACAACATTATCATGGCCAGTATGAAATTCATTCGCACAAATATTCGTACCGGCTCTCTGTGAACAATAATACAATTGTTACAAACACTTTTACAAATGGTAGATATATAGACCAAGAGTTATGAGTTAGTTTTGTAACAATATGTTTAAAATCAAAACCAAATGGGTTTTCTTTAAGAACCGTTAGTGAAGCAAAAACGTTTTAATTTAAATAAGCATTTGACTGCAAATAAAATAGTTTGACTTTGAGTTAAGCCTCTCAATTACGTCCTGTAATATATGTTTTGAGAAATTACTAATCTGGAAAGTCCTATTTCACTTTACACTACGTAAATTGCATCTAAATATAATTCCGGTTTGTAGTACTTGCTAAGTAAAGCGACGGAATGTAAACTACTCAAACATATAAAGCAACACCGTAAAATATTCTTTTAAAAATTAAAAAAATGCACCAAACATTAAACTCCTTGGGCATGTTATGACTTGGTTTGTTTTATCCAGGATCTTGACATACCGCAGCAAAATGGTCGACATCTATGTTACACTAATATAGTGTATTATTCAAATAAAATTAATTACTAAAACCTTAGTTACCTATCAGGACGCTACTAATATTGATATCCTATCAGTAGAAAAACAGATTTATTTCTTTATTAGAAAACAACCACAAACGCTTGGCTTGTACCATCTACCATCACAAAAAACTTTTTGGCTTACATGTACATGCACAGCAGTATGACCCCACAAGTAACCATCAGTTGGACCGTCAGCAGCGTATACACTTTTCGAATGAAATTATGTCTCACAGACCTACTGTCAAAAGTAACATCTAGCAGATCTTCGGCGTATACATTGCTGCTTATTGAGGGCATATCCCTGACCCTGTAAGGAGACATGCGAGAAGCATCTTGAGGAGGTGGGTATCCCTGTTAAAATATTAACAAAGATCGAATCGGTAGGTTTTTAATCAGCAAATATGTCATTTGCGGATTCGCGACAGAACCAAATAAAATATATAAAAATTGTACGTGCAACTCAAAGAAAATAAACGCCAGGGGTGGAATATGCTATAACGGCCGTGCTTTTTGCTAATGAATAGTGGTTAGCGTACCAAACTTTTAAGAATTACGCACTATACGATTTAAAATTATTTAAATTAAAACATTGTTATTTAAATGAATATCCCGTTTGGATTTCTACTTTAATTTTATATTACAGTGCTTTTAAAAGTAACAGCTGTGAAATATAGTGTCATATTATAAACATATAATATTTTATAATGTTTACTACGTTTTTCTGAAATTATGGTTCATCAAAATATCCTTGTAGCTCAACTTGTATGGTTGGTACTACTGCCGTGTATTCGTATCGAATATATTCGTTGTTAGAATACAGTCGATTACTATTGGGAAACGTTTTATTCGTTTTATCAGGAAACGAGTAAGCAAATGTTTTGCACTCATTTCATTTGTAAATGTATAAACAAATAATTGTATACGTTATACATGGAAACGAAGGGTATAAACATCCCTTAGACATTTAGTGTGCAATTTTCTTGTACTGAAATGCATACAATGTTCGAGCAGTAGTTGTGGCAGCCCTGTATTTCTTAATTTGTACATTCGACCATCATTTGGCAATGCGTGTTTGTCGGTTGTGCAACTGTCGTGCGGTTTTTGGTAATTAGTTGTTGTGATTGTGTATGAACGTGACAAAACAATACCTGAGTGCAGTTACCTATGCTTCTAATGCTAATTGTTAAAGTCTAAACATTCCTGCAAGTGTTAAAGTGAACGCTGCTGTGCTACAAACGCGGTTGGTGATTATAAACAAAAAAAATACCTAGTAGTTTTTGTAGTGCGGTGCTTGAAGGGCCCCTTCCCTATCAAGCTGAAATTTTGAATGTGCCCAGAACAGGGTTGGCATGATTAAAACAAAATGTTTAAAACACAATGTTTTAAACTTGTTTAAAACAACGCTTCTGTTTAAAACCTTGTTTTAAACAAATGTTTAAATCATTTGTTTTAAACAGTGTTTTTTAACTACTATTGTATGTGATTAATTAATTATTACTATTAGGTTCGTTTACCCTCCACAAATAGATAAACAGGATTATTAGTAATGACATATCTACATAACGTCACCTTACATTTGCATAAAAATGAATTGAATTCAAAACCAGGCCCAGCTTTTTATTGATACAGCAGTTATAGAAATTAATAATAAACTTAGCATTTTTTGTAGCTATAAATTACAAACATTTTAAAATAAGAAATAAAAATCTTAACCTTATCATAACATAAAAATTTGTATTTCTCGTCAATTACAACAAAACAATAAGTAAGACGTTCATTCAACACTTACTAGATAATTATATATTTAGCATAACAGAACAAATAGTTATTAGAATTTGGGAATATAAAAAACAATAAACAAGAAATAAAATATTTTTACTAGTGCAAGCATATCTTTTTTGCACTTTTTGCATCGAGCTCGCATTGTACTATTTTGCACCTTAACTTTGTCTAAGTAATTCCACACTGCAATATTCCTGCTACTGGTCATTATAATTGTTGAACATTAAACTTTAAACATGCAAGGTCGGTTCCTATTCTCGTTGTTAAAGTTGATATTAGCTAAAATCCACCCAGTAACCAGTATGTGATTGGTCTGGATTTTAAGAACAGAGTTGATTTTCGCTTAAAATAGAAAAGAAAAACCGGCTCATAATAACTAAAATTGTCGCGTAAACGCCGTACACATCGAATACAAATGATAAATGTCAACGGGCCATCGTAGTCACCTAGGGATTTTTAGACAACTGTTACGCTTTGAGTCATCTACTCGTATTTATTTTCACTAATACACATAGTAATTTGCATGAGAGCGCATGTTTAAAACGTTTTAAACATGTTTTTAACTAAGTAAGAAAAAAAAACATGTTTAAAACAATTTAAACATGATTAAATTTGTAAATGACGTAAATTTGTTTAATTTAAAAAAAACATGTTTTTTGCCAACCTTGGCCCAGAACGCTGCCTTCTAAACATGAATCTATGTCACCTGGGAATTGAGAGCTAATTTCTAGTGATCCTTGTAGACTACCGTACTTTACATCATATGCAAGTTAGGTTGTAGAAAAGAGCACTTTTCGAAAAACGGTTGTTTGCACTTAATCCTATTTTATGACGTTTAGTGTTCGTCTATAGCTTTTGCCGCGCTATCTACGCCCCCCAATGACTATTGTATCTCTAAATTATATGCATTATGCATTATTATACTTACTTAATTATGGATTCTTACCTGCACGTATACAGGTTGCCCTGCTATTCGTTGCTGTTGGTAGTAAGGCCCTTGGCTATAGTATGTCTGTTGATTTTGTTGCGCGTTCCACTGGGCTTGGTTTGAGTTAGGATTATTGAAAATTGCAGCTTGAATAATATCATCTACTTCAACTTCTACGGACTTGTCGACTTTGAAATCCCCATTTGGTTCTGCTTTAACTATTTCCTTGCTTGCAGTTTTATCAATGATAAAACTTGTTTCTTGAGGTTTACCTTCCGCTTCAACGTCTACAACTACAATTTGTTCGTTTGGACCTTTGCAATCGGGTTTTTGTTCCATTTCAGGTGTCAACTTTTATTATAAAAAAATGTAAATGACACTTTCTTAACCTCACACATCAAAGCACGAAAAATAATTGTTGGTATGAATGACAAGTCAGAAATGAAAAAAAAAAATTGCTTAGTTAACGATGAACCCCCACTAAATTGAAATTTCTGAAAGCCAAACACTAAATTAAAACGGTAGAAGAGTAAAGAAATAAAACAAAATTAAAGTTACTATTAAAACTATCAGTCTACAGTTTTATTCATTGCACAAACACTGATAATAAAATAGGATAACACAAGGATGAAATTTTAAATTATAATAAAATATACATGGACTAATTTAGAAATACTAAAATATACTTTGATTTGTACTAAAAACAATTATTATAAACACAATATTAATAYTTAAAAGTAATCCCCATAAAATACTTAGGTTYGYAACACGAAAACAATGCTTTAATTATCCGTAGACGTAGTATTTGCTTAAATGAATGTACAATATATTTACAATAGTTAGCAAAAAGTCAATACATAGGTCTTGTTTTTACTACAAATTTATTTAGATCTATGCAATTTATATATCTAAACAAATATAAAATTGCCAATAATTAGCACTCTTGATCGTACGAAAGTACTCTTCTGTAAAATAATTATTTTACAGGATGGATCCTAATATACCAAAATTGACAATTTTATTGTTTTTGCTAGAAGTTGGTATAATCAGAAACTATGAAATGGAAAATGTATTCGAGCAAATTAGGTAACGATTGGTCCAAAACATTGCCAAAAATTAATGCAGCAATAAAGAATGGAAAATGATATGTCAACCATTGGTCTATAGGGAGTGGGTAACTACAAGTTTTCCAAATAAGAAGACTAAGCTAAAACGATACTGGCAAATTATAATTTTCACTTCACAGATTGGTCCTTGTCAAAATAAAAGTAACACAATTTTAAATTTCATTTTATGCGAGAAACTTTAATTGTATATTTTGTACTAAACGTTTTGAAATTATTGGCAGAATTTTATACTGAATACGTTTAGAAAAAGTTTACAATGTATATAAGTTTAGTATAAAATAATTTTGTATTTGGTGTAATAATTTACTTTAGAAATTCACTTACAACATATTGTAAACTTTTAATAAATCACTCAATAAAAAATTTTCTACTTTGGCTACTGAACGTACATCATGTCACTGACATCTATTTTTTCTAACTTTAGAATGAGTTTACTGTTGGCAATAATATTCAGATTCGGTGAACCTATCTGTACTCTCTTCTTTTATTTTTATAAAAAAAGAATACTTCTTAGGAACTTGGACCCCACTACTTTTATAAATAAAATACGTAAATTTAATTCGGCCGGTAAACACGCATAAAGATTTGGTGTGGTTATAAACGCCTTTAAACAATATACAGTCAATTGATTGTATTCTCGAGACACTTGGCCCATTCCTTGGACAATTGGTGTCTGGAAAACATAAATTGCGGCATATTTGTACATTTCAGACACACTCACTCCCAACACAAAGTTCAGTGTTAACGTAATTCACATTGAAATATGCTTTAACTTACAATTAAAGATTATCACAGTCACAGAGTTCTTATATAATATTTTTAATGTTAACTACCTAAAGATTCGATTATGAAGAACACATAAATCATTATACGTGTTGACTCATGGTTAGGTTCACCAAACTGAATATAGCGATAATACTTCGAAGCCTATGCACATCAAGATGCAAAAAGACCGAAAGAGACGGTCGTTCTAGGAGCACTAGATTGTTTGGTTCCAACTGCTAACCTATCTTTATAATCATGTACATACTTTGTAATACTATACTAAACTGGCCGTAATGAGTATCTCTCTATTTCACTGGTTATTAGGTGATCACTCGTACACGACAAACTGGATTGCAAGCATTGGCAGTATGAAAAAGTCTTGGAATTTTCAGATGGAATTCCTGAACATTTAAAATTTGCCAACTAAAATTCCAAAATGATTAAAGCGGGCTTGTCCTCATTCTACCAGTGAAATGAAAGCAGTGTATGCCATAATTTGCGCGGGTATGTACAAACATTACAGACAAAATAATTTGATTTAGACCTTTTGTTCAAAATGTAACACATTACTCTTGTTTATTTTATATATCACACTAGTGTACTCACTTATCCACCACAAAGTGTGGCTATGAGTTCAGGAACTCGGCTACAATTTATATGTTTTATTCGAACAGTGCGAGGATGTCGTCGTTTGCTGATGTGTTTGCCGGTCCTGAACTGCTGCCACTTGACGGTGGGGTATTCAGATCTGGTGGGTCCAGATAAGATAGCAATTCCATTGGATCAACGCTGTCCGGAAGTAACTGGAATAAATGTAAATACATTATACATCTAGCATCACATGAAATATACGAATTTGGTAAATAAACGTAAACTAATTGATTAATAAAATAAGTAAACGTTCTTTTTCTTTTGCAATTGTATGCTGAATGAAGAACGTTTAACGCTTACGCCGCGGCAATGGGGGATTCCCATCTGCTCGGTGCTCCTACCACCTTATCCTTAGAATCGGATGTCTTCGTAAAAACGTACGAACGGTCAAATCCCGTGTGCTCTTTTGATACACACACACTTCAGTGTTTTGGTAGCAGAGTTATTGTGTGCGTGTGCCGGGCGGAAATTAATTCTCGTATTCTGTACGCTGCCGTGAACGGCCGATAAGTGACTGAACTGATTTGCTAAATGACTAGCGCTAGTGGAAGTGATCGTGGTGGTAGCAGTACTAATCCTACTAGTGATAGGGGTGGTGCTGATAAAAATTATAGGTACACAATATACAAATTATTAAAGTGAATTAATTATTCATTGCTGGACTTAAATGCAAAAATTGAAATAAAAACATTAGAGAGACCAACTCGAAATTTAAATTTAACACAAACGTGTGCAAAGAAGAAGGAAGGGCGTTTCTTTACTAGGCGTTTTAATCCAGACATTTACAACAAATGGATCTCTGGATGTGATGTGAGAAATTCCCTGTTCTGTTTCAGCCTCAGTAACAGATAAAACTTGGACTCGTGCAGGTGTCACAGACTTATATCATTTACAAGAAAAAGAAATTTAAAGCACACTTGCAAGCTTGTAGGGAATATGCGTTACTTGGCAAAGTTAACATTGCATAGCAGTAAAGTTCAGCTTACCGACAATAAATCATTAAACATAATGACATTGTCAGAAAAAATCGATCTGTTTTGACAAGCATCATTCACTGTGTAACATTTCGTGGATTTTTGAATTTGCCCTTCATGGGCACGATGAAACGGAAGAATCTCTGAATTATTCCATGAATTGATAGATTACAGTGCTGAAATAGATAAGTTTTGAAAGATCATTTGAATATTTCCACTGTTTTTTAAAGGAACTTCGAAAATAATACAAAATAACACACTGGATTGCATGCTAAATGTATGTCGATGTGACAATTGCTGATTTCTTGTCCATTCAGTGCGACAAGACCACTGATATCAGTGTCAAATGGTACTTATCCTGAGATACGTCCGCGGATACGCAGTATATTAATATTTTGGAGCTTTTTGCGAGTGAAAGATAAGAAGTGCTACAGGTTTAATGCATTGGCGATAATGTCAATAAATCACGATTTCGTGTATGAAWTACCGAATTTTGATGGAAAAGTCTTAGGCAGATTTGTTTCCTAAAAAAAATAGGCGCCTGGACTTTGCATTTAAAGTTTAAACGTATAATTTCGTACTTAACGGTGCGGTGGATGATTTGGTGTAAATGTACTAACTCTAGCTTTGTTGCTTGTGTTCCTAAGTTAGCTGCTTGGTGCTATGAGACTTTTTTCATGGCTTTTGTTACTTTCAATTCAATGACGTGTAAGCAGAAAAAATGCCCTGTTATCAATTTTGCTTCATTCGTCAAAGAATTATCAGAATTCTAGTCAAAAATGTTCGGTAGACCTGGAAAAAGGATAAACTACAAATAACTGCAAGTATAGAAATTTATCATGGGATGATGGAAGAGGAATGCTTCTAAAGGTGATTAATAGTAAGAAGGAACAAGACTAAGAAAGAACTTCGGACACATATAGGAGTGCAAATGCAGAGTATGACAGAAGAACATATGAAATTATTAGGAAATGGATGGCTGAGTTTAAACGTGGTCATACATCGCTTGAAGTTGATGTATGTGAAAGATGACAAAAATTGAAAATACTGAGAAGATAAGCACACAATATTGTTCTGGACAATCGCTAGTTAAAAGTGTGAATTGATACTTAAAGTTTGTACACGTCTCAGAAGAAAAGGTATGGTTTGGTACATTTTACATTTGCTCCAGAGTTAATTTTTTTTATAATAATAATAATAATGCCCTTTATTAAGTAAAAGTTTTGGCACCTATCGACTGTTACTGTCAAAAATTGTGTACCTTAATTAGGACAGGAAACATTATGATTCTTAATCAGCGATAAATATAGCCTGAATGAATTTTTAATGAACAGTTAACAGGCCAATGTATGATACGAAAAAGTTCTGCCAGCATTGACAGGGATTTGATTGCGGGACCTTTTGAACATATCAAAGCCCTTTTCAATTTCGAGGTCAATTTTTGATTTCGGATTAAGATTGCTGCATAATTTATGACCTAACGGCTATAGATAGAAAAAATGGAACTTGACTTTTAGTTGCTACTAAATATATTGAAATGTTATTCAGTGATATCCTGCATAAGAAAATTAAAAAAGTTAAAGTGATAAATATTTTAGGATTTAGTGTCGAAAACACACTGCACAAGAACTTTATAATTTATTTTAAAAAGTCTCATGGACAGTGCACCAACTCATAAAGTGCTTTCTGTTTCTGATTTTCATCTTTCCAAATTGTTAAGAAATTTGTAACTAGAACAAGGTGGCATTGAACTAAACACTAAAGGGAGACTTATTATAATTGATTATTAATTGAACCTTCAGTTTCATTAGAGATATTCATTGAATCCTTTTAACACTAATTTTCAAAAAATGTAATGCTTCATGACCCCCAACAAAAACACATTTAACAAACTAGCACATTTGTCTTTATTTATGAGAGCCGTCAATTAACTGTTCAGAAAATTACCAAAATGCTAAGAATTTCATACGTATTGATTTTGATTATGGTACATCATTCTCAGATGGATTCTTTGATTTTCATATCCAATATAATGTTCATTTTTTCAAGTCTTTAATACAATATTTGCCTATTCTTATGAAAGAAGAGAAACTTCTAATATCTGGTTATGGATTTAACTATTTTGTGGCTTTGCATATATATGGATGCAGGCAGAACGTATCATGTTTGAGGAAATAGATGTTCTATATAGGGAATGATTGTGAACACGAATTACTTTTGAGAAGACATTTGCACTTTTTGATTTTAGAGCTCTGAAGCTTCAATTGTTACTCGACACAATAAATTAAGTCTTGAAATGCACAAAATATTATATGTAACAATGCACAGTACTGTTAGAGGTGAACCCAGAGGTGAAGTGTATCTTCAGGAGTTGGTAGACTAGATCAATAGTAGGTCTTTCAAATTTTCTATTATACAAAGAGTTAGGTAGTAGTTTAGATATTTTGCGTTTTTGCATTTAGTTCAATATTGTTTTTATACATTAGAAACAGGAATTTATAAGTGAGGGCTTCCTTAGTGTTTTGCTTCCAAAGTATCAAATATATGTATTTTATTGGTGAATTTAGAGTACAATTGTTCATATTTATGAAATATTTTGTGAAACAACAATTACACTATTCAGTTATTATTCCATACAAGTGGTGTTTTTTATATTATATACTCACGTTTAGTGCTTCCTGCCCAGTGCCTTCACCATCTATGACCGCTGCAGGGTCAAAATTGAGATCCGAAGGGATTTCTGGAACAGCGTTGTCGGAATTGTTGTGGTGGTTGCTCTCGGATGCTGGTGGCACACTCGGAGGCCCCGTACCTCCACCTGGTGTGTGAGCGGATCCCGGCGTGCCACCAGGAGTGTGTGGAGTGTGAGGGGTGTGTGGTGTGTGCGGAGTGTGGGGCATCTGGAAGGAAACAACATATTTTAGATTTATATATCCACAAAGTGAATAATCTCGTTGTGGAACTGATGCTTACCTGTTCATTCAAGCTCTTTTCCATGGCATTCAGGGGATCCAACGAATTGACAGATTCACTTAAATGTGACAGGGGACCATTTCCTGCCGTGTATTCGCCACTGCTAGGATTGGACGTTGAGCTGAAATCGTACTGGCTGTTCCTCGTGTTGTTATACGAAGGTGGTCCATTCATCATCGACCCACTGGCAATGCTGTTCATGTCTGGAGGTATGTAGGGAGACGTCGCCTGGGACATGTCCCACGTTGGAAGGGTCATGCTGCCCGGTGACATTGCTTTGCTTAAGCGTTTTGCTCCACAAGAGTCGTTATCATCTTCCATCTGCAAATAGGTAATTGGATAAGGCTATTATAAATGGTTTAATTGGGTTAACATCGTCGAGGCAATTAAAGACCATTTAGTTTATTAATTTCGTGAGATATAAGATGGACAAGAGCCCTGTCAGGATATTAACAGTTTCTGGTATTTTAAATAATGGGATTTTAATTGTTTGTCTGTTTTTGAAGCAATAAAGAGGTACCACCACAGTTTAAGTATAATTGAGTAATACAGTTAGTAGGATAATCTTAAGCAGTATAATTCGAAATTCTCTGAAGTACTGAGTATTCCAGAAAACAATAATTGCAAACCAAACTTTCATCTCTTACCTTAATGCCAGACGTTATTCCCTTTGCTGCCTTCCAATTGGCTGCACTATCAATTGTAACTTCTTCAACATCAGAATTGCTTAGCGTATTCAGAATGCCCCACATATACTGATCAACTTCGAGCCCCTCTAGCTGTGCTGGTTTGCTAAACAGATGGATAACACAAGTCAGTTGTCTTTCATTACTCAATTCTTGGCTTTCGCAATCGTTTTACCAAAGTCTTATGAAAATTAGTGCTTACTTGCATACAGGACACCTCCACGACCCTCTTTCACAGTTGAGCTGTAGGTATGACTCCAAATCAAAGCACTGTATGTGTTTGCACTCGTGTCCTCGGGCGGGAAGCGTTATCCTCTTGAAGGTGATCGGGCACTTGAGTAAGACCTTGAGTGCCGTCTGCTCAACAGCTTCCCTGTCCCTGTCAACCATGTTGGGACCAGAACCCGACGTATTGCTGAAGTTCCTTTTGATTTTGGCTATGCAGTGTTCAGCGGTTAGCAGCCGTTTTCGAAGTAGGCCTTGTAATACTGATCTAACACTGGGCCTGTGCACTAATTGTAGTACAAACAGGTGGGACTGCAACAATAAAGATTATTATTAGTAACGTTGATGACATGATATTAAGACAAAATACTTACACAACAACAGGCAGCAACGGTAATTTGTATGGTATTTCTTCCCGGTTGACAAACATCCTTTAGGTAGAGAGGTTTGTGCGACGTCTTATTTTCTCCTCTATCTATTACTAGCGGCGTCGCGTTCACAGATACTTGAACAGAGACTGGCCAGTTGGTGTTCATTTGTCGGTCCTCGTGATGGAAGCACTTCAGTTGCAATTCCAGGTCGGAGCGCCACATTAACGTCTGATGCACCGTTGGTTTCAGTTGGAATACATGGTTACTAACTGCTAAATTATGTTCTAGACGGAAGGGCGGTAGGATGATACCGTCTCTTACGGGGAAGGTCAGCCTTAATTCATCATCTTCTGAAAGGAATGTATCGTATTAGAACATTGCGTTTTCAAATTTCCGTGTATCTAATTAGAGTATCGAAAAGTTTCTAATCTGACGATGAAAATGGTGACTTCAAACTTACTTTGTGATGGTATGGGTGGTTTCATTTCATTGAAGTTTGGTTTGACATCGGGGTTCGGACTGATGTAGGGCGGTATACTGGTAGCTGGCGTAAGGGGTGGTGTTGGGTTTCCCGGTATTGGACTGTGCTGGTAGCTCATGTTACTTCTCAGACCAACATCCTGTTGGAACTGGTTACTCGTGCCATACTGCCCACTACCGTTCCCGTTCATGTACGGCCCGGTATTACCAGAATGAAACTGGTTCATAGAACTGGTAGGAAAGTATTGCCCTTGGGTGTTGTACGGCGGTGTGGCCTGTCGGATAGGGTTCCTAACGGGACCCATGGTAGCAGGCCCGAAGTTACCCGTCGGTCCTAGACTTTGCTGGGTGGGGTATTGACTTTGGAACGCGGGCTGCCTCGTCGCGTAATTGGGATACTGACCGTTGGGATTAAAGCTGGGATTCATCGTGGGGCATGGTCCCGTCGAATTGGGATACGCCTGCTGCCCCCGCTTCTGGGACATGTGCATGGCCGGGGAGGGATAGGGTGCCATTCGCCTGGGGTACATCGAGTTGTTGGTTGGTCCCTGCATACCCATCTTGGGGCCCATGTTGCCGGTCATCCCGCCCATCATGTTCCCGTGCATTCCGCCCATCGACATGTTGTTCATGTTGTTCATCGGGTGGTTCATTCCGTTCATGTTCATCATCCTGTTCTGGTAGCCCTGGCTGTATTGCTGATTACCGAATTGGCTGTTGTCTTGCAGGGCCACCACGCTAGCGGTGGCTGTTGCTGTTGCTGTAGCTGCTGCGGCTACCATGGCAGCGGTGGACAGAGCGTTACCACCTCCGTATCCAGCATCCGCGCCGTTCATCCCACCACCCGCTCCATACCCGTTGCCAATACTAAAATATATTTTTTTTATTACAATTTATACGCTACTTATATCTAGAGAAATCATCAGAAAAGGGTATTTTTTCCGTTTTCATTACGGCTCAGACTGACGAAGATAACACAGATGCATCCAGTACACATTAAAATTACAAAGTCCAAGCTAACGCTACATAAAAATTAACGCTGACGTAGGATTCGTGTATTTAAGAAATAAAGATTATAGACAATTTGACGTTACGAAACCGACTTTGAAATTTTACCACCAATATTTGAAGGTGAACAGTAGAACTTTTACGATCCCATAATATAAATATTGCTGCTTTTAACTCTCCCGCCTCAGTATCTCCAAAAAGTATGTAGTAAACAACTGTTCATGATCACGTGCCACACAGGGCAAGGTTAAATGTCACTTGTTGCGATAATGATGCATATTACAGAGATCAGAGCTGGATAATGTTTGCATTTCATTGGTAGTCTAAACATTAGTCTGAACCAAAATATTAGTTTTATGAAATGTTGGTCGGTTGTATCGCATACCTGAAACTGGGAGTATTTAAGTCATCAACTTGTTTATCGCTTTGTAGCTAACAAGCAGTTTTACCTATTTCAGATAAGCTTTAAAAAGCTTCGACATAGTTGATTTACAGTTAGTTTAAAATTTCCCCATATATTATCTAGAATCATTAGCAGTTTTTGTGTTCAGTAAATTTGTGAATTTTGAGGGAAAAAATTCTTCAAGCATTGTCGTTTTACGCTTTCGCAGCACGTGTGCATGTATTCCTTTTAATTATACATGGTTAACTTGTTTAGTGAGCATACACAATTGTAAATAATAATAAAACCGACACGCGCAAAACGTGACGCGGTACCTTATTATTGTCAAGTCCAAGGTGTACTTTATCTGCGCTAACACAATTGATGACGTTAGGATCTACTTTTAAAAGCTACATCTCGAGCCAATATGACCTGCAGCATGGGATGACGTATCATGTAACTTGATGACGTAATAGTTGTGTTCGAATAGTTTGCTAGCATTATAGAATTGTCGATGAAGATCAAAAATAAATTCAGGTACACGTGGATACAAATCTTTTGTAGCTCATCAAGGAAGCAATGACTTTTTAAGGAGTTGTGGAAAAAGCTAGTATGTATATAATAAATGTAGATAATATTGGTGGATGCGCAAGATTAGATAATTAAGTGGAGGTAAGTCTCCACACTGATGGACTTTGCAGCAGTGGAGATGAGATTACTAGAATGTAAAAACGTACCTCAGWAAAGGATTGCGTAGAAGTTACAAGAGCTAGTGCGTCAGATTAAAAACAATTAGATCTAATACGTTTCTCCAAGAAATCGATACAAAATATCTGGAATAGTCTACAAACTGGTTCAATCAATCACAGCTCAACCGAGGGCATCCCTAACGTGACCTTTGGCAATAATATTCGATACATATCCCACCTGACGACAGTCTGGCCGCAATTCTGAACCAATAAAAAATTAAAATCCGGCGTTCTAGGCGTTCGTGTATCCATTGGAATTGCAAATAGCAGCACACGCTCACCAAGTACTCATTCACGTCAGGGTTTATCCTTATCGCTCGCCGATAGCGAATGTTGTTAAATAACAAATTTTAATAACACGAGAAGCAGCACTAAAAAAAGCATCGCGCGCGCAGACATAGTGTCTTGGATGTGGTTGCCATGTGATTATCGCACGGGTTTAAGTTGTACGTTATTAAACCATAAAATTACGGTTTAMCAGTGCGATAGGAACGGTTTTTTCTTCTTCGTTAAAATACGAAACTACTCGTAGTTTTAAMTTGTACCTACTGTCGAACATGCGTATGTGAAATATAAATAAAAGGAATCAGACGTTGTAGAGTTGTCAGTTAGTGGAAACAAACGAAACATAGTTTATTTTGCGGACTTACGCTACAAAATTTTCTAGATATATGGAAGTTTTATCAAAAGATCCAGAAAAAAAGTTTCCTGATTTGCCGTACATTTCGTAGCTGTCAGGAGTAACTGAAAGTGCTTGCGAGTTGATGTAATGGTTAGTTGCTTAAATGTTGTATTTGTTTGGAGAAATTATGAATTAAAGACCAGTAATGTCATATCGTTAATTCCATGATGCTGTATCAAAAAAGACGGGCTAGGCTATGGCAAAAGATTACATCAAAGTTACTGAGCAGCATCATGATGGCTCAATTTTACTAGTTTGAATTACATAAACTTACATCTCGGTGACGAAATCAAACTGGTAGAATAACGGAACTCCCATCATTTAGTCTACCACATATGTGCCCCCTGATCGTAAGACTTAAAGCGCACGGGCTACGAGACTACAGGGGGTTCCGTTTCCCTTCTGTTAACAATTAACCGCAACGGTTAAGGAGCATGAAAGAAATAAAATTTATCGGCAAAACTGTACCCTTTGTTTCGTCAATAACGTACAGAACATACACGACCCATTATTCCATCCAGCCTGATGCTTTTTTCTCTCAACACAAAAACGCCTTTTGCTAACCGGTGGGTATACTTTCGGCCAAACAATTGAAAGCGGCCATCGTCAATTGTCGCATACATAACAAGCGGGGAGTAGGTTGATGTGACAAAATACTAGCTATAGCGTGTTGGTCGTAGACTGAGGAGAGACAGGACGGATGGCGGAACATTTGGACCGACGCGTTTTTCGGGAGGGTGAAGGACGAATGAGCGTTCGTTATTATTCGACTTGCACAAAGCGCTATGGGGTGAATTTTTGTATACATATAAAAAGAAGTTCAATAAAAGAATCTCTGTTTCCTAAAGTTGGTTACACGGTTCTGTAACATTTTTTCTCACTTAAACAAATGCCAATACACGAAACCAATATTTGTATTCTGAACTATTATGTATAAGGTTCTGAAAAGTACTCATGTCTACCTGCAAACGATTTCAGTTTTTTCAAGTATTTCACTGGAGCATTTTTATGTTATGCTGCATCGACACAACTAAGTATTTTAACATTTACGTTGAAAAACTCTGACTAACACAAGAACAGCAGCAAACCTGGAATGCAGTTTGTGTGATATCTTTCCTAAAAAACATGCACCCTAACGCTGGCACGACTCGCCCATCCGTGCGCTCCCGTTATATTGACAGCCCCTGATTCCACCTCCTTCCCCTCAACGCAAAACTGACTAGGTCACCTTTGTTACGGCTAAACCACCCCTAATTGGACACATATTTGTTCGAATACCTGGGGTAGTTTTGACTCGGTTTGTCGATTTCAACGGACACTCGAACCGTAAACGCGTCATAAAACGTATTTCCGAAATGGTAAATATTTATTTTCCGCCGTAAATCACGGACTGCTCGGTGTCGATCGCTTTTTTCTGCTTCACAAAGCTGCAACGACCTTCGAACGTTTCGCAGAAGGATGGGGGACAGGTATTTATCGTCATTAACGGTTTTGAACCCCATCCGGTCTAAGCGGAGGAAAGTCAGCAGCACGAAGCCAAGTTTCAGGCCAAGATGTTAAAATTCCATGATCTCAAATTCGAAGTTTACAATCGACAGACTAAGTCAATCGTGACTAAAATGTAGTAGGTTTAAAGACTAGACCTTTCTGTGGTCTACTTGTGTACCTATGTACTAAGTATGTGTCAGGTAGTATAGTACATTTTATTGTATTAGATTTAATACTGATTTGTAATATATTAACAGCATATGGACTAATTTTTATCTGTTAATATTGTTCCAATTTATTTTGGAATTTGTGCATGGTTATGGCTTTACAGATTCCATAATACTGTTTTATCATGTTAGTGTACTTAAGTTACTATTAATTTTGATGCGAATAACGTTGGGATTAGCAATTGCAAGAAAAGGAGTCTACGAGTACTTGGATCGCCAGTGACTGGAAAGATTTGTACACTTTTGTATGAAACTGAGTTATTAAACGCATTTTGAATTTGACGTCTTTGTGGTATGAATTCCATCGGCTTCGGTTGTATAACCCGAACTTTTTGCCTGAAAGCTTGGAATTTTGCACTGATGACTTTCCTCCGGTCACGTAACGCTATCAGCTTACCCAGGACCGGTTTGTCTGTATCCTGCCTGATAAGAGGTGGCCTGCGATTGCTTGATGGTGTTCCCGTAATTGGGGGTTCCCCCTGAGGGCGTCGGTCCACCGGCGAAACTACCGTGGGGTCCCGACTGGCTGGACGTGGTGACACCCCAAACCGTAGTCACGACCGAGAGCTGTTGCTGGGCCGTGGCGCCAGCTGGCGACCAGTCCCTGAAACAGGCCATGTAGTTACTGCTCGTCCTTTCTCCACGTGGGTTATTATTAGTCAATCTGCCGAACGCTAATGTGTCGCACGCTGCATAATTTCGCCGTTGCGCCGATCAGCAGCAACATCTGACCAAACACCGCTGTCGAAGGCTAGTTATAGCGACACGAATCAAGGAGGACCCGTAAAATTTAAGCTAGTAATTAAATGATGTAAATCCATCGTTTGGGTCTTCACTGCAGAACGAACACTTTATTTTTTAAATCCGGTGTTAGAATTTTAAACCATTCGTCCCGTAGCTGCGGAGCTGTCAGAACATACTCCTTCAGTAGTGATCGCTTTGATTGCATTTTTGGCACTGCTACATTCAAACACTACACTTTCAACTTCATTGCTTGTATTTTAGAATCCTTTGTAAAATATCCTTTTTGGTGGTGATGTTAATCGAACACTATTTTTTTAAACAATAATCCTGGCTGGCACTAACACAAAAATCCTATCGCACAGTTTCAAACAGGTTCCACTCACAAAACAAAAAATCCTGTAAAATTGTAAAAAGGGACAATATTAACTCTGATATCTACCTATAGGAAGTATATCCCAGCATTTGATCGCAAACATAAAGATAAACGATACAGTGGACACTTTACGCGAACATTTGTTTCTCACTGTTCTCTCCAAAGAAGACACTTTTAAGTCAACGAGTGCAGCGGACGCGCGCGTACGACACTCTCCACGGGCGACAATCAACTGTCTGCCTGTGGGAGAAACAACGGCACGTAGTCAGCATGGAGGGGCTCAGGGGAAGTTGACCCGAGCTCATTCTCCTCCATTCCATGCGGCCACAATATCGGTTATAGCAGGGCGGCGTTGCCAGCTCGCCGCGACCGATACCGTGGGTGGATGGTCTGCTATCTCTATCTTCACGCAACGCGAACGGTTTCCAGATCGTACGCCGCCTGGCCGCTTGCTTTGGTTGAAACTTACACGAATGTTTGCCAATGCAAGGTGTATACGTGCAGTCTTGAGGCTGGCGTCGTGCCATTTGGAGGCCCGTTGCCATGATCCTTATTAATGGACAGGTAGTTCTGAGGCCTGTTGTTTACAGTTTCGACATGCTTAGACGAAAAGCCTTGCTGGTCACCATTCACTTCGCGATCTGACAGGATTAGAACTTTGTTACGTCACTATAGCCTAATTTTCGTACCTTCTTGATAGGATAATGTTGTTGACATTTATCGAAACAAATGAGGTCTGCCTCCATTTATCTTACCTTCACTATTGCTACAGACATTGTTTACTACTATTGGTTGCCTTCTGGTGCACCTCAAAAGGTTTTTTACTTGGACATCAATACTCTCAGGCATTGAGCTAAAGAGGCAACCAATGATATTGTGATATGTTCTTCAATTAATTGAAGAAATATACGCCTAGTACCTGCCCAAGCTTTGGACAAATAAGAATGACAACACTCAAGTGCTTTTAGTTACATTTTGCTCGTCTTTCTAGAATCTTCTACCGTGTCGTAGCTTTTATCCTTCCTTACTCATTTTGATTGTTGGGAAGAACAAAACAATCGCCTATTCCTATGCTTGTTTGCAACTCACACAATTTCTTCTTTCGTTCTTGGGTAGATTTAACACTGGGTGAATTCATAATTTTAACCGATAAGGCCTCGTATCTTCGTATTAACACCTTCCGGCGTTTTACGGTGGATTGATTTCCCGTGAAATATTGATTTTAAAAGCCACGATTTTACAATGCCTGGTACAGTTCATCCCATATTAAACTGCACATTTGCCTAATCCCTCGACTTCACTGCGATCACCCAATCCTAGTCATGTTTGTTGAACAAAAAAAAGTACCGAAGGGGTTGTAGCTTTTGTCGGGGTTGTTCTTGGGAGAGTGAGCTGTGTGAGCTGTCGCCCCTAATATTCAATCGAAGCGTACGGGGTGGAACAGCGTTTGATTTGAGTTTGGGTCATTGTGATTCATATTTTCTAGCAGTTGTCTCTCACCGTATGTGTCGCTTGCCACAAACCCTTCGTTTTGCAGCTTTGTACGGCGCGGCGTTTGAATAATGACGCTTTTTAAATAATAATAATGCCACGTCACAACAAGGAGTAAAGTTTAATACGTTGAACCGTTTGTAGCAGCTTGTTTAAGGAACGTATGTACACATAAAAAATTGACTGAACATGGAAAAAACCTGTTGAAGTAGAAACAAGATTAAAACTAATACAAACTAAAGGAAATAACCTAAAACGAACAAATACACGATCACCTGATTCTACATTTCTCTATGAAGGGCAAAAATCTTTGTATATGTACGTACAGTAACAATGCCAGGCAAGTGCAAGCAACTGAAATGAAAAAAAATGGAAAATTCGATTAGAGCAGTTTTCAAGGATAGTATTAGCAATATGCTTACTATAACTACCATATTTTATGTGAACAAATCATGTCCTCAACTGAATTTAACGTCACAATTCTGTCCTATAGGAGCGTCCCATACTTGGGATATATATACATCAGTTACAAGCAGAGTAAGGAGTCGCTGAGTATAAAAGGATAGGCTACAATTGCTATGGAGAAATCACACCAGCCTCACCTTCTTCCAAGAGACTTTTATCGGTCAGTCTTCAGTAGACTGCGTTTAAAAAGATCGGACGTGTCAATGTTGATGTAACGATATATAAAAAAATAAGCAGCATGTTCAGAGATCCTCTCTTATGGAAGAAATTTGGGTAGAGAATACATCTGATGGCATAACTTAGAAGCGACTAAAGAGGGCATGCTCATTTAATCGCGTTTCTAATAAATAAAGCCAGTGGTAATGTCTAATAAACATTTGTGCATCGGCAATGCCCAAAGGGGATGAATTCAATCTTCCTAATAACAGTATCCAGTTCAGCTCACGCGATCCCACGAAAAAATGTTAATTTATTAGAACTTTCAGCTTTCGGTCACCTGCACCTCGTCGCTCGCCGTAACCAGTCGTTACTGGTCGGCTGGCGTTCAATTACTCCGAATAATTATCAACTAAACAGCAAATGTACGCTACCCGTTGGTGTCACGTCACACCGGTGGAAGGCCCTGCTGCGATAGCTTTCCTCTTTATCACCTCGGCATCTGTCATAGGACGACGTGTAGAGGGAACGTCTCGATCGACGCGTAATCATGCATTAATAACGTTTAACTCTGTGGAGTTTAACACGGCAAATGTCAACCTCCTCGAAACGCTCTGCACGTAATTGTAAAAACGGATCTAGATCGCAAAGCGTGTACGAGGCGACGCGACGTCGTTKATGTGAAGTCGCCAATTAGGGCTATCGCATTAAAACAATAATTGTATTAACCATCCTGGCCAAACGGTCAACAATGACGTTTTGTAATGCTCGTCTCGGCAGGTTTGCTAATTATATTACAGCTGGTGGGGCGAAGTGTTCATTTGGTAAATGTAAAGTGTGCAAATCTATCCTACATTCCGCGCTGAAATGTCATGGTTACTGTTTGCCTTTTTTACGCGTTTTATTGAAATGCCTCTGATTGTTTTAAATTGTTAACTAGGATGCTGATTCGGTTGATCACCGCTTAATTTGTTATTGCCGGTATTACCCACGGCAGCACAAAGGCGGGGAATTTGTTTCACTTCCCGGACACTATACGCTCGTGTCACATCTAAATCAGTAAACCTTTTTTTTGGCAACACGGACGTAAAATATCCCACATTTGCACAAACGCTGTTTTTTTCTACCATTCAGGATATTCTTCAATGCTGCTTACCAGCATGCTTGTCGAAATATGGCAAAATATACCAAGGAGGATTTGGTTCAGTATGGACGTATTTCTCGCGTTAGGTTTGTACTATATTCCGTACTTCTTATCCCTGTCCTGATGATGCCTTTTACAAATGCGGGCGAAACGTGGACCTTATTCCGAACTCAGATGTGGTCTAAGCCAAAAAGATCTCAATGCAGATTCTACATGGAATTGGTTTAGTACATTGGAACAGTCATATTTGCGAAGGGCATACATCCAGATCAAGGAAGAATTGAACCAATCGAGAGGATTTTTCATCCTCTCCATCTTCTGTTGGTGAAGCACGCTCGTTTTTGGATCAATTATTATAGGAAATTTGTCACTATCTTTATGAATTAAAGGAATTATTAGAGGATCTTCCACTTATTACATCCTTCCTCCATTCTTGTGCTTTGACCGTCGTCCAAGAGCAATACATTGTTGGAGTGGATGCCTGCGTTTTATTACGTGTCAAACTGGCATTAGTAAAATTTAAAAAAAGAACAAAGGGGTTAGTTAGCCTTTGATGTTTTGCGATTTTTCGGTGGAAACTAATTTTAGCTCAAAATCGACAAACAGATGTATTTTGAGCTGCAGATTCCAAAAATTTGATCAGAAATGAGCTAGGACGTCAAGCGGCCTAATTTACTCCGCTTTTAGATCGAACCGTTGTAGCTAGCGACAAACGGATACCATTCCGAAATTCAGGAGGTCCAGATTAGTAAATATGCTTGAAATTATACAAATCGGAGGTACAAAAATTTTAAGGTCCAAAAAGAACAAGGGTAGCCTTTGATGTTTTGTAATTTTTCGGTGGAAACTAATTTTAGCTCAAAATCGACAAACAGATGTATTTCGAGCTGCAGATTCCAAAAATTTGATCAGAAATGAGCTAGGACGTCGGGCGGCCTAATTTACTCCGCTTTTAGTTCGAACCGTTGTAGCTAGCGACAAACGGATACCATTCCGAAATTCAGGAGGTCCAGATTAGTAAATATGCTTGAAATTATACAAATCGGAGGTGCAAAAATTTTAAGGTCCAAAAAGAACAAGGGGTTAGCCTTTGATGTTTTGTGATTTTTCGGTGGAAACTAATTTTAGCTCAAAATCGACACACAGATGTATTTTGAGCTGCAGATTTCAAAAATTTGATCAGAAATGAGCTAGGACGTCGGGCGGCCTAATTTACTCCGCTTTTAGATCGAACCGTTGTAGCTAGCGACAAACAGATACCATTCCGCAATTCAGGAGGTCCAGATTGGTAAATTTGCTTGAAATTATACAAATTGGAGGTGCAAAAATTTTAAGGTCCAAAAAGATCAAGGGGTTAGCCTTTGATGTTTTGTGATTTTTAGGTGGAAACTAATTTTAGCTCAAAAGGTGGTACCGTACGCAAATAAACACTTGCATTTTCTAAATCTGAATCTGATTCTGCACTAACAACGTAATGAGTACCTACCACAGAAAAGTACTCCGCCTCCTATCAAAACACCGAAAAGTTTGTGATCGGTGGGGTAATCTTGGGTAGGCTATAGATACGCCAACGTTCCTTCGCATGTTTGGCATTTGATAGTTATTTTTACCAGCATTAGATTATTTCTAACATCCATCAATAGATTCGTAATCGCCGACTGAGTGCCTACACGCGGTTTTAAATATATCCCGTACACTTACTGAGGCTAGAATCTCAAAAATGTTCATCGTGGACCTGTTTATGATACGCGGTATTATTTTTAACGGTGTAACGCGTTACCAGCTTCAAACTGTCAAGTCAGAATTAATTTTCATAATTCTTAACATTGTCGAATCGAACGAGTTCCTGGTTTACTGACTTGCGTTTCTTAGTATTTCCTTGCTCTCAGATAAATAATAGTGTGTCCACCAAGCGCACAAGAATGTACCACTGGTAAATGAGATGGAGTATAAATGACAAGGTCGTAAACTACAGGTAACTCAGAAGCCTCAATTCTATTGTTCATCAACATTTTTGTGCAATTTACTGATCCAGGTGATAAGTCCAGGTGATAAGTCTAAGTGCACCTAATTTTGGGGTATTCCAAAGATAAAGTTAACTAACTAGTCACTACATATTCTGGTCTAAGCGAGTTTCAGACAATTTTGACAGCGCAAATTAGTTATAATAGTATAATAATAACAACGAGTATTTCATAGATGAACTGTTTTGAAAGCACAAGTCAAAAAAATCTGAAAAAGTTGCTGGGCAAAATTTATTAAAGCAATGTTAGGAAGCTCCCTAGGTCGTGAGTTAGCTCTCACTTTCAATTTGCTGGTATTTTGTACTTTGCCTTGAGTTTTCGTCTTGTAAAAGAATACCCTTCTTAGATATAGTCGCCATTTGGCTGGCTTGAAACAGTGAGAATGCAGTCCTCAAAAATTACCCCATTTACGTCCCAAAAAAGAGTCAGCTTGACCTTTTCTATCGAGAGCTGTGCACGAAATTATCTGGATTTCAGCGAAGAAGGGTGGTTTCATTCTTGGTTTCAAATTGTGTCCATTTTTTAATTAGTTGCTTCATTCATACATTTGCTGGAGTGTAGTAGCTTCATCCTACGAGGAACAACACTGTGCAAAAAACAAATAGCACAACGCTGTTTCTCCATAGTGAACTGCTCAAGTAGAGTTGTTATTTTTGAACTATCAGTGTGACAACTCTGCGATATGTCATTAACAGAACCTTCTAGATCCCAAAAAAAATTACATACAGCCTGATTTTTTGAAAACTTCACACCTTAAATAACTTTAAATATAGCAAAAATTTAAAAATTTGCAAAAACAGGTAAACTTTTGTTTGCAGGGGGACAACTTTTGAGATAAGTTTTTAATGGATAGCGCTTACTCTCTGAGCAGGGTAGACACCCCTTTAAAAATTTTAAATGGAACTATCCATCTTGTGATACATCATTTGAAAGCTTATTTCACAAAGAGTCTGGCCATGTAATTAGTTTTACCACGTTTAACTTATTGACGGGGTAATAGATTAAATAGTGCCTACGAAACAGGTTGCTTATTAAATTGAATATTTTGGACTCTTTTCAACAAAATGTTGTTTTATTTTAGAGCGGAAATAAAATTTGTCCTTACGAGAACCCAAAATTTAAACAAACAACTTGTAAAAAATATGACACTTAAAAAAAACTCCCAGAATACTGAAAATTTTCTTTTAACATTATTATTAACATTAAAGTATTTATCATGTATTTTTTAGAAAGTCTATGTCCACGAAAAAGAAAAATTATTTATTTGTAACTCCAAAAKCAGTGTGAACAAAACCATAGAAATTCAAACCTTACAATAGATTCTCAAAATGTGCACCACCTCTTTCCATACAKTAATACAGACGGTTCTCGAACTCCTGCTGCACTTTTCGGAAAGTTTCAGGTGGAATCCTCCTGCACTCGTTAATAATTCTTTCTCGCATATCGTCCAGGCTAGTAGGTTGTGTTTTGTAAACCACAGATTTTAAATGACCCCATAGAAAGAAATCTAAAGCAGTCAAATCGGGTGATCGTGGCGGCCATTCAATTGTTCCACGCCTACCAATCCAGTGAAGAGGAAATCTATGATTTAACCAATTTCGCACATTAATGGCGTAATGCGGTGGGGCTCCATCATGTTGGTAAAACAATTCGTATTCATCCAACATTGGATTTCCTTCAGGGTCACGTTGGTTTTCTAATTGCTCTGTGATTAAAGGATCAATAACGTTATCGAGTAATTCTAAATACATTCCCCCATTTAGCGTCCCATCAATGAAAATTGGACCTACAATTGCGTTGCCAAGTATTCCAGCCCAGACGTTCAGCTTCTGAGGAACTTGTGTATGACCTTCTCGAAAAATATAAGGATCTTCGTCACTCCAGTACCTGACGTTATGTTTATTTACAGAGCCGTTCAAAAAAATGTGCATTCATCACTGAAGCAGATATTTTTTATTAGATTTGGATTTACTATAATCTTTTCTGTCATAATTTCGCAAAACTGCAGTCTTCTATCGAAGTCATCTTCGCCGAGTTCCTGGAGAGTTTTCATCTTATAGGGATGGAATTTGTGCAGTMTTGTAACTTTCCTTACAGATGAATAAGAAAGTCCAGTGGCTGTAGAAATGTTACGCAAAGAGCTAGTTGGATCCATTGCAAAATGACCAAGTACTTCAAGTTGGGCCATTTCATCAACGACTCTATTCCCTGCCCTTTTTTTGTTTACTACAGATCCAGTGTCTTGAAATTTCTGCACGAGATCGAGAATGTACCTAGCGTCAACATTTTTATCGGGGTGCCGTTCGATAAACACCCTTGCTGACGCACGAGCACAGCTATGCTCAGCACCGTAAATAAAAATTATTTCCACCCTTTCGGCAGTTGAATAAACCATTATCACTTGGACTCTCACTTTAAAATTTCACGCGATTTATAAAAAGGAATGTGAACAAAAAGATGGTCGTGCCAAAGAAGTAGCCAAAGGTTGAAACAAAAAATTGGAAACACAAAGTAGATAATTATTTAGCCAATTCAGTATAAACTGTCGAGTTGCAATATCAAGTAATGTCGAAAGAAAATTTTAAGAGTTTTTGGCATTTTGCTTAGGTGTAACAATTATTTTTTAACAAGTTTTTTTAGGCTTAAGTAAGGACAATTTTTATTGTAACATAAAGCATACTTATCCAATATTCCAGTTTTCAACTATGTAGCGTGTTTTGCCATTCCGTAGATAAGCAAATCTAATTCGAGTGAAATTTATTTTCATTGGTTTTTTTCTCACAAAATTGCCGTTAATCTGATTGTTTAATTCTTCATGTTTGATGAACAATAATTTCAAATTGAACATTATAAAAATTATAGGCACATATAGATAAATTGCAGTCCTTGCTGTGGTTTAAAGTTGACAGGTTCTTTACAGCATTGTAATTTTGCGTCCATAGGTCCTGATGATTAATGAACAATTTTACTAATCAAAAGCAAAAAAATGAGGAACTTTTAAAAATGCAACGATAAACTAATTTGCAGTTTGTTGTATAAGCTTGGTAAATGTTCTTTCTGGATGTAAATTATTATTATTGATTTTTTTTCTTTTCAAATAAATGGCCTACGTGCACTTTATGATAGTAAAGTCAGCGAAAACATACTGGTAGCTCATAGACTGTACGAGGAAGTTTATGACCTGATCTATGATATTTTTTAATGTTCACAAATGTTTGTATTATATAGGAAAAGTTTAAGTCACTCGTATAAAGTAGATAGTCAATTCACTTGCACATCTATAAAGGAGTACTTACTGTCTTAATATGGAACTTCTGAAGTAGCGTGGGAACAGCCGTTGGAAAAGTTTTTAAATCACGGTATGTTTATAGTAAACGCATGTTCTGTTTTAGATGCGGAGATAAAAAATCGTAGATAAGTTATATTGACGACGTCAGAATTATCCCACGACTAATATACTTTAGAAGTGGAATTAATACCGTATGCTATTCGTAATTTAGTTAAACGATGTGATACAGAAAAAAATTGTGTTTTTGATCGTGAGCGACTTCAAAACGGTTTTGCTATCTTTTAACCAAATTTTAAGTTTTAAGATGTGCCATAGAGATAGGGCATCTTGATGTGCGAGCTAAAATTTGATAAAAACGAGTTTTAGTCAGTTATTAAGTATTTATTTTTGAAAGAGTTACCAGGTAAATAAATTCCTGCTGATATAATGGAAATCTTAGGTGATCAGTGTCCTTCATATACCACTATTAAAATCAGGGTTGCGAAATTTAAGAGAGAAGGATGCCCAGTGGCGGCTCGTCCGATTTTTTTTCCTATTTTCATGTATATTTTGTTTTATTATGTTCAGTTATCTTGAAACAGTTGGGCGTGTATTTTTTACATTCATTTTTTACAGTCATTTTTAAAAATTGAAAACTGATCCATATTCTCTAAGTGGTGTTATTAATTAATTCTTCAAAAGAAAATATTCTTAATGTGAACATCCACTTTATTTTTAAATTGTAAAGCGCTTTCGGCTACATGCTAGCCATCGTCAGTACAAACGTTAAAATGAAACTAACAGTTTGACAAAGTCAAAAAATAGAAACAAMCAAACTTGACTACAAACTGAAATGCKACCCACATGCCAATAACTCAAACGAAACATTAATTTAGATCAAACAAAGAATTTAGAATAGGACAATTGAAATTACAAAAATCATTTAGAATAGTAAAATTTTGTTCGTTAATAATTTTATAAATCTCTAAAATTTCCAAATAATTTAATTTAGATGATTTAGTACACAAATGTAATGAATTTAGATTGTCTAGCGTGGCAGTGTGTTTATTTACTAATAAATGGTTAGCTAACGAAGAATTTGTTGTAACAATATCTGTATTTTTATACTTTTCAAATTGTTTCAAATGTTCTTTACCTCTAGTTAAAAAGGATCTTCCGGTTTGTCCAATATAAACTGAATTGCAATCATTACATGAAAAACTATAAACGCCTGAATTATTTAAAACTGAAATTTGGTCTTTATTACGGACAAAACGGGAAACACACTGCCTACGGTAGAAAAAGCAATATTTATTCCATTATATTATATTATAGTTAGCCTATCTAAATTATTTTCTTCTAATGGAATAAATATTGCTTTTTCTACCGTAGGCAGTGTGTTTTCCCGTTTTGTCCGTAATAAAGATCAAATTTCAGTTTTAAATAATTCAGGCGTTTATAGTTTTTCATGTAATGATTGCAATTCAGTTTATATTGGACAAACCGGAAGATCCTTTTTAACTAGAGGTAAAGAACATTTGAAACAATTTGAAAAGTATAAAAATACAGATATTGTTACAACAAATTCTTCGTTAGCTAACCATTTATTAGTAAATAAACACACTGCCACGCTAGACAATCTAAATTCATTACATTTGTGTACTAAATCATCTAAATTAAATTATTTGGAAATTTTAGAGATTTATAAAATTATTAACGAACAAAATTTTACTATTCTAAATGATTTTTGTAATTTCAATTGTCCTATTCTAAATTCTTTGTTTGATCTAAATTAATGTTTCGTTTGAGTTATTGGCATGTGGGTTGCATTTCAGTTTGTAGTCAAGTTTGCTTGTTTCTATTTTTTGACTTTGTCAAACTGTTAGTTTCATTTTAACGTTTGTACTGACGATGGCTAGCATGTAGCCGAAAGCGCTTTACAATTTAAAAATAAAGTGGATGTTCACATTAAGAATATTTTCTTTTGAAGAACAGTCATTTTTACTTTTTAATTTTTTTTAAAATTTTGTCAGTGAGTTGTCGCCATTCTTCCAAATTATAGGTAACTCACTCAGTATATGTCCAGAGGTCGATGAGATTCAGTAATTTTAGTTTGTGTTTAAAAGTAATGCGTCACTTAGCTCAAATATAAGGAAAACTCACCTAAACGATCTGTTATGCTGTATATGGTACAAACTTATCGTCCTCGTCTAAATCCTATTTTACTAGTGTTTTTAACCTTGTGACATTGGTATCATCGTAGGTACTTTATTATCTGTGTATTATCTTTTATTCATTTTTGGAACGAAAACAAGTTGACGACGTCATCATTTACAGTAATTTGTCGTGGCTATTCAAAACATAATACAGAACTACCACCCTAGTGATAACTTACTTTCATTATGAATAGACAATTAATTTTTGTATTATTCTTGATTCGCGTATTAAAATTATGGTTGCTATTTGAAGCATATGCATTGTATATGCATGTATACATTTCGCACAGGTACCCTTATCACCGATTTCCGCTTGTTTCCAAACAGCCTACTTTACTCTTTTGTCGACATACTTATTTATCTGTACAGCCGATGCGCCTCTAATTTTACGATATTAACTTAGATTGGGAGCGAAAAATTCGCGACGAGGACACACGCTTACGGCATATGCGTGCGTTACAGATTTTTTTTCAGTGGGGGCAGTGGAGGTGTTCTAATCTTATCTCTCCGTCGGCGTTGCGTCAATTTCCAGGGGGTTATCGATTCTGGCTCTTCATTGGCCTGTTAACTGGAATTCGTCGGTTCTTAACGACTTATTTAGTAGGCGTCGGTCTTCTGCGTTGCTTAATTAAATTACACCATTCCTAGAGAAAAAAGGAGCGGTTGAAAAATGACTGGGTATTGCCTGTAATGGATTGCGACTATATATGTGTGGGTTCTGCTTTATCGACAAGTGCATCGGCTATCGATTATTGAAATTACAATTGGTAGATATTCCCGRGGCGCAATACGTTCTGATGGACTATGCTGGAAGGAATGACGTTCTTTAAATCAATGCCCCAATAWCCTGAATTCTCCTGGCTTTATACTATTCTATATTTTAAGTAACAGAACTGTAACAAAAGAAATGATTTTTGATTTAAATATTGATTAATGCCAATATGGGAACAATTATTTAATATTATAGGCGTTTCACAATCAAAACTTTTACGTGAAGTGGAGAATGCCACATTGGTTCTGCTAACAAATGTCATTCCATATGAAGATGCTGCGTAACTAGGTCCCGACGTAGCTGTCGTTACATTTTGTACAGACTGTAAAATTTTGGTCTGTGCTTGACTCTTATTGCTGCTCGATTCCTCAACGTATCCTTCCGCAGCATTACTAGATTTTCAACCTCCGTGACATTTTAGTTGAAAATGTCTTTTAATTATCCGTAGATTTTTAAAACTTTAATCCATCAGGAAGTGATTTTCTTCTATTGACTTTACATTCTTTGAACGTAACAGTAATTTATCTCATTAATCATATGTACCGTCACATAATTCCTTGCGGGGCAAATACAATTCTTTATTAAGTATATCATATAAGCACTATTTTGAGATATTAAAGAACTCCCTCGATTTTTGATTGATTTTTTTATTTTTAGGGTAATGAGATTCGATGCATGGGAAAACATTGGACACATATAGAGCTGCGTAGCTTCAAATTTTGAAAAGATGTTCTCTGATTGAAAATGAAACGCTACATATTTTCTTTAGTATTCATAATCGGAAATACTAATTATTAAAAAAGTTACGTTTTGAACAACTCTTTTGTACTTCCAATTCTAAATGAACCAAACTTTTCTTTCATTAAATAAAGAGTAATTTAACTCTTTGATTTCGAAAATGACTGGAACGGATGGTTTTTGATACGTAACGCGGTTCTGTTTAATACATTAATAATAGCCGTGATTGCTTTTAAACGAAGGTAATAAATGTTAGACAAATAAAAACTTGGTCGTCGTGACGTTTCTGTTTGTTCAGAATCCGTAATTTTCCTATCGCAACGAGCAATTTTAATAAGCTTAATTGTTACTTCGGGGCATGTGTCGCAAAATACGGCAGGTACGTCGTTTGCGATTCTTTTGCCGTTGAGCTCAGTGTTGTGAAAAAAAACCGATGCATTCTGGAATACAATTTATCAGCGCCTTCCCATTGGTAGCTTGTTTTTATCATCATTTTCGATGGCTATATATAGGTTTCAGTTGATACGCGGCATTACTGTGTAGTTGCAATAATACCTTGATTGCACCTTATCAGCAACTGCGTCACGTCAATCTCGAACTAGTTTGGTATAGAGCTTGATCTAAGGAAATTTGTGCCAATAAATTTTTGTTGTGTTCTAAATTGCACAAACGATAATTTAAAATCAGCTTTACATTATTCATAAGAATGAATTGATGCACTTTCTTTTGACTTTTGAAATATCGGTATAACATCCACTCGCCCATTAACTAAAGTCAATTATAATTAATTTACTTACTTAGATATGTTAACAAGTTAATTTTAGGTATCGAGAAGTATTTATTCGGTATCATAGGTTATTCACAATTTTTATTTATTTCCAGTTTTTTTTTAGCGAGTGATAAATTTACATAAATGCCAGTATAATTATACAGTGCTTGCTGCGTCGTAAAAATGAAAACAGAATTTGTCCTACACAGTTGCTGTAAAATAACAGTGACTTGCTGGTATTGGAACACGAAAAGAAAAAATAATCCTCAACTATAGTAGATAAAAAAATGGTACGAAGAAGTGAACAAATTTATGACTAGGGTATTCAAAAGAGTCATGTTTGGTTTCTTTAATCTTAAATGGAACCTTCTGAAGTTGACGTCATTAAACTGGTATTGAAAATCTTGTGCTTTTAGCGTTCCTAACTGAGATTTCTCTGCATACCGTTGTCTTGGGTTTTGACCACAGTTCTTGTTCAATAATAGCTTACAATATAAAGCTAGAAATTGTATATCGTTCTTGTTAATTTTTTCCGGAATCAAAGAACAATGTTACCTTTCTGAAATGTTGTGTGTGTTGCGTACTATTTTGCCAATAATCAATCAGTTTGTCTAGTGTGTGGTCGGAGCCTACCTCTCGTCGGCGATACAGTTTTCCACGACCGCAACGGCCGGCTCCCATTTCAGCTCCATCGAAAATAAATACGCGAACAGTTTTACTAATGTATGCTAACTGTATTTCTAATTCATGTCTTACTTGCGCCGCTGTTTAACTGTTTATATGCTTGTACAATTCCGCAATTATCGAATTATGTCCTTATTGTGTTCGCAATACGGTTGAAAACGTTACGCTGCGGAAAAGAAACGCTGCTTTCCTATTAATTTTAATCGTGTCGGACGGCCGAGTGAAAATAGAAAAAAGTATCACGAAAAGATTGTTGCCAGCAATGAAATTATTGTAATGAAAGTCGATACCGGCTGCACAACGCGCGGTCGATAAGTCGGCAATGCTTTTAAGGACTGCGAGTTTTTACATTGGCTTGTGCAAACTTCACGTCAGAGGTTGCACCAACGGCTGGAAGTCCTGGGGATGGAAAACCAGTGAAAATAATAAACGAAGTGTTAATTTGTGGCGTTTGTGCAGAATGTGTTGCGTTAAATTTACATTATTTAACATTTAATTTGTTTACACTTCATGAAATTTTAATGTACATGTGTAATACTATAGTAGTTCAATGGGTATTGATGGCTACCTTGTTTTTTATTTTTAGGTTTGGAATAATGTTAGTAACTTTAAAATGTTGCGAATAACAGTTCTTTTATATATTTTTTTGTACATTTTGGTGAGCTTGAATTTTTAGGAGGCATTTATTTCATTTGCCTTGACAGCCAACATTCTTTGTTTAAATAGCACCACAGTATTCTATTTTCCCCAAACTTCATAAAACAGGTAAATCGGCGAGACCCATTGCTTCAAAATGGTTGACCAACGAGTTTAGTAACTTATCTAGACGTTCAACAGATTTTTCGGTTAACAATTCCATAGAGTTTATAGACAAAATTAAGATCATTAAATTTAAGGAGATGAGTTACTGGTCTCGTTTGATGTAACATCGCTATTCCCTAGTGAGGATCCACTGGTGATTAAGGACATTGATAAAACCAAAATTCAAGAATGTATAGGTACAATTGACCTCTTTATGCATGTCCCAGGACTGTTTCTAAGTTAACAATGAATTTTTCGAACAACACGAAGGTACATCCATGGGAAACAATCTCTCCTCCTTTCTGGCAAACTTATTTATGGATCATACATAACTTGCAAAAACTTAAAACTAGCTAAACAAATTACTAACAACACGGAACTCAAAAAGACGATCTTTCATGCCCAGAGCAATGTATGAATTTATTTTGGATTACAACGGAGAAGGGTGGCGCGATTGATTGTTTGTACTTTTGGTTTAAGGTTGGTGATTGTGAACCAAATCGTACTCACTATATTTTAGCACGAAATTTAATGATAGAACTACCCTTACTTAACGAATACGCTTCGTATATGAACCGACTTTCGTACTGTTGCATGAAATGTTGTCTTGTTATGCACTGATTCAGATAAAGATGGAACCTGAAATCCATGTAGGTATTGTAGCACGTAGGAGTAGTCTAGGCTTGAATCAGTTGTTATTATTTGAGGCAGATACTGGGTACCTTTCATAATTTGTAATGTAATATCCCATCTTGCAACAGTCCCGTGTTGTTCTGTGTCGGCAAATACGCTACACGACAAGTGGCACTTGCCAGATCGACCAGGTTTACATATAGGATCATGGCACCTTTCCAATCATTCGACCGAGTTTACTACACACGCGGATTTTTAACCCCTTGACTGTCAGCCTTGCTGACAGGAGTAAATAATTTGTACGGACGTGCCGCCCTATTGCTATTAGTTTGCATTAAATTAATGCTAAAAACAGTAAAATTTCTACTAATAGAATTTTAATGCAAGCGATGGGTTTGCTTCATTTTGCAAATAGTTGGGAAAAGTTTATATTTGACATACTTAGATTTTAAAAATTAGGTAAGCCTTAATCTTTGGATAGGCAGGTATGCAATCTAAATGTAAAATGTAATGCTTGTTAGGGCTAGTGGAAAAATAATTATTAGATACCTTATTAGAGTTTCATGTATATCTACTATAGCTTTTGGCCCCCGAATAGGTTATTGTTATTATAAAATAATATATTCATTCAAATATACAAAATGCTTCGTACCGAGCCTGATATATGAATGAAGAAGGCACGTATTTGTGTGGCGTCCTTCAAAAAAATACACGTTAATGAATTCAAACAATAGAGTGCATGCCATCTTAGTAAAACACAATCTAACGAAGACGAATACTAATAGAAAGTTGCAAGATCTAGCCCTAAACTCAACTAGTATTAAAAGTCTACCCAGACGGAGTCAGTTTAATATTCATATGAAGTAAAAATATATAGCTTAGGCAAAATTCCCATTTAGAAAAAAAAAAGAACGCGCAAGTAGGATTAACATTTTTATTTTGATTGTGTAAATAGCCCATTATCAACGAATTAAATGTACAACATCGAACTTATGATGGGTCACATGCTTTCAAACTCGTTTATCAACTGACCTCTGCAGATTTTGAAAATTCAGTTTGTACTGTCTTGGCTCCAACTTTTAAGTCCGGAACAAAATACAACATATTGCTTTACAAGTAATTCTCGAGGTGTCTGCATACACTCTATGTAAGTGACAGTTATGAGCAAAGCTAATTACTAAAGTCGTCACTAATCTGACATACCCCTTTGAATCAAATTCTTTGTTTTACTTCACATTCCATTTTCTTATAATTGAGCCGTGCTTTTGTAGGTATTAGGTGTAATATCTGCCTGCATAAATGTTTAAATTAAAGGCGCCACACTATCTTGGCGATAAGGTTCTTATCGTTTATGAAACAAAAGGGCGGCTTTCTCATTTGAACCCAACTTTCGTGGATTGAATTTCATCCATTCCGATTGCATTGCGTTGCGATTATCTAGGACAGGCGGCACGTACGGCAGAATTTCAGTTTGCGATTGTTTCACTTTGTTCCGCGCTCAGCCTAAAGATGTACCGATAAAAAAGTCGAGATCCGCTGGACGTTTCACAAAACGAGGAAGTCTGCGAGAGCGCTCCTAAACATATGCTGCAACAGGAAATAAAACGAAAATAGAATAAAGTACACAATTGTTCAAAGGCAAGAAACACAGAATGAGGTTATCTCATTGACACACTTTTTCGCGGTCACTCTAAAAAATGTCCATTTTTCTGGGGGAACACGTCTAATGGAAGGCGATCTCTTCGGCCCGTGCAAGGTTACTGGATGCACTCGTGGTGTATGACTAAACGTCATGATTGAATTAAGATTTAATTAGCCGGCTTTATTTTTGAGGAGCGCTAACGGAGCTATTACTCACCCACACATCGGCGGTTATTAACGTGTGAAATACATCGCGGAGTTTTGTAATCGGGGTCTAATCATATGTAACAGACTTGGGCAACAGGATTAGATGCTACCTATCACGTGTGGGATGGGATGACTCGAGTGGCTACAGAATCTTCTTGCGGTGTTAATTACTTCAGAAACTAATTTCTCGATGCGCAATTCATTTTAAGATATTGTACTGACGCAAGTCGGTTATTAAGATAAATTTTATGCATCTGCGTAAACAAAATACCTTTAAAGAACATTTAAAGTGATGGGTCGGTTGGCGCTTGTACATTCGACTTATTAAAAGGTAATAATCGTAAAGGAAACACTTTCGTCACGTGTTTGCGTCTTATCTGTATTCATAGTTTATATTTCACTTGGCGCTTCAGCTAACACTTCAAAAATGTTATAGCGAGATCGAAGTCAATTTGTTGTTTGCAATCAACTCAATTTGTGCAAGTAAATTGTATTTACTTTACTGCATTAAAAGATATCTTACATGGAGTCTAGATGTTCAAAACTCCGTTTAAAGGGCATTTAAAGTAGGTATTCAGTTAATAAAATTAATATGAATACTTCAATTTACATAATATTCTAAAGTTTTATTCATTTCTAATAATGCATTAAACATTGTGAGGATACTGGTTCTTAACTATTAACATCTGACTCGGTATCATTTTGTAATTTCGCTTCATCTAAACCACAAAGATTATGGTATGTAAAATTACTGAAAAGCGGAACATTAACATATCATCCATACCAACAATAAACGCAGCTAGTTTTGGATTATAACGATAGAAATTTTTACAAAACGGCATCATCAATAATTACTGAATCAGGATGGGTCTCTTTCTATAGTTATTTCGAATATATCATTTTTCTCCTTTCAAAATCGCAGCTTTAATATTTCTCTATTGATATGTGACTAGTCCTCCAATTTAAAAAGATAGTAAAAAAAATTATCACATATTATGACAATCCCTTCTATGTGCTCTTTATTAAGAACAGATGTATTGCAAAAGAGTATAGATGTCAATAAGTCTAATAATTGTGGTTTTAATAGGTGGTAAATTATCTTAATTCATAAAAGGATATGCTTATATATAGAATTTATAAAAATCTGGTGAAGCTGCAAATTAACACAGGTGCTATTTGAAAATTTGAAATGATCAGCCTGCAAAAATTGGCGGGTGTCATTGTAAATGTAGTTTCCTTGCGTTCAAAGTGCGGTTAAATCTTAAGAACAACGCAGCTACTAAATACAATATACCAGGTACTTAGCCTTAATTTGTTTAAGATTAAAACACAGTAATCACCTGAAATTAAATGTCTTCGAATTCAGTATAAAAAATCTCAATGAATAACTTTTTATAATAAACGATAATGAAATTTTACTCGGCTTGACTACATTTTGATCATTTGTAAGTTTTGTTTTATTGTTGGAAAACAGTTTTTCTTTCCACTTAAGAAACATATGAGATATTTCAATGCAAAAATAATAATTAATTTTTGCTTATGGAGCAGTTACGTAAATTATACTTCGTTCAGTTTGTGACCAGAATGACATAACCTTATGATTTCGTGCAATATTTAGAACTATGCGCTCTAGAAAGCGACAGTTTATTCGAACTGGTTTTTTCGTACAGCAGTTTTTGCCCATTTCTGCATTCGCTTACTTCCTGAACAAAAAGTAGTTTGACAATACTTCGAATCACGCCGACGGTGTACCAAATAGTTTCTTCGAAGCGTGTAGGTTCGCTCTGACTGTCTGAGAAAGTTATTACCGTCAAATATTGTTGTACTAATTGCCAATGCCGTCGAATTTTACCTCTTACAAAACGAATTATACAACAGTCCACGTCTGGATATCTGGCTTTCGCAATCTATGTGATTGTTTTAGTTTTACATTGTTTACTTGAAACTGGCAGCTATATTCTGACTTCCTTGTTCTGATTCATGACTGATTAAATGTGCTAAGTGAAATAGAAATTTTGAAAGGAGAGCGGTATACGAAGTGCGATGTTCTCATAGCGACATAGGCATTCTGCACAATGTCAGAGGCATTGTTTGTATCGTGATTCATGTACGCAAACGAAAGGTAGAATTCCTTTGTAATAAATATATGTATTGGTACTGATTTAGTGTTTCCTAAAATTTTCACTTTAGAAGAGATAAGATTATAGATATTAGTCGGCTCGAAATTTGTAGAAATGGGTGATGACTTATAGATATCCTTTAACACCTGTGATATTTTTCGTCCTGTTTATTATTTGTTGACTTGCACACTCCCTCTTGTATCACTTGTTTATGTTAATCTTCATGTTTTATTTTCCTTATAAATTAATTAGGTACTTATTATTTCAAGATCTTAAACGTTTTTGTCAAATAATAGCGATGCCTTGGTAGTTGTTATACTCTCATTTACATATTTTCTGAACGATTTATACGGAAATACATTAGTGTTTGAAATGGTCTGCACTTATTTTCCTGAAAAGTGTTACACAGCCTTATGCAACAATCAAATTTCATGGAAGTACGCGATTTGTAATTATCCATTGATGGACGTTCAATTAATGGCTTTGCAGATAAAAATAAAATTGGTAAAATTAAGAAGTCTAGTTGGGTTTTTATTTGGAAATGTTCACTAGTAGGGCATGATATTCAAATTACTCTGATTCATATGAAGTATATGGATACCGTATACTTTTTCGATAGGTAAAGTGAAAATTAAATGACAAAATAAAGTACAAAAAAGCGTATACATATATAATATCTCAGAAAACATTAACGAAAATAATCCAATAATATCATTTTTGATTTGATTTGATTATTGAATGCATGTTTGTTTTTGGCATGCAGGCTACTTTTTGTTTGAAGTCAAGATTGCTTTGCTCAAGATTTTCCAATTTCTCATTTTGTAAGGTACTGATGATGGCTTGTAGGAGCTGAAAGCGCTTTGCCAATATGTTTATAAATAAAGTGGATATAGATGGACTTGGAGAAGATTAATCTTAAAGAAGTAACATTACTAAATTTCCATTTTGTGCAAATGGACCAGTTTACAATATTTAAAAAAGATTAAAGATGGGCTCCAAAAAAAACGAGATATTTGGTATAAATGAAAATTATTTTAGAATGTAACGATTTTGGTTTGATTTAAATCTTCGATGAAATATTTTTCATATCTACAACTGCAGTTGAGCTATATAGGATGACACCTTGCATATCACATTCGTTTAAAGTTTGTGAAAACTCAAAAAGGAATCACTAACTTTTCTGAAAAGTACTTTCTAACTGCGCTGCATGGATTATAACAGCCAAATATTTAGAAGCAATCAAGTCTTCTTCTATTCAGTTCTAATCCAATTGAGCGCGCAGCCTTGTTGACATTGGTGTTATACGTTAGCTATTTTCGACTTCATTATATCTGCCCAATTCTGGTTCTAATTACGGTGCATTGAGTAGCGCGGAAATAGTTATTAATGCAAACTCGTTTGACCTATAGGTGGACCTGTTTTACGATTATGCAAATCGTCATTTTTCCACAGCTCGGATAGTAAATTGGACTTGAATTGTTTTGCGCTGCACAGAGGCATTTCGAACTTCGTTCCCAAATTTCAATTAAAATTGTCGAGTTACGCGTGACACTCTGGGTAATTAAAAACGTATTTAGTGTTGCAGTTTCCTGAAACGGTTGCCCTGATAAACTGTAATGACACGTCGCCATTCGAAAGAACGTACGTTATCGTAACGCCACATAAATTTTATTGGCCATTGTTGACAGGCGTAGGTCCAAATTCCGCCATTGTCCATCAAAACATTGCGTGGAAATTTCAAAATTTACCGGCCACTAAGCTGATTGCGTCTGGAAATTGGGTTATTTCAGTACCATTGCGCCACCGAATGGCCAAAAATTAGAAGATAGCTTCATAGGTACAGTGTCATTGTTGCTTATTGTTCCTACTCGCCCTTTCACCGACTGGCGCCATTGGCAAAATGTTTGACACCATAAATCAATATTAGGTACAGCTACCTAACTTTTGGGGTTAATCATCCCATGTGCTAGCTTTGTTTAGGTGTGTACATTACGCCTGTTCCGAGCTAATCGAATATGAGATAGAGAGAAGCAGCCTGATAACGTTGATTGGCGATAAGCGTGAGAAATCGATACATTGGCTTCAAATAGAACTTCCAGTGGCTTTGCATATTTTGTTTATAACATTATATGAAATTTGAGTGTTTTCCACGTAGCTGGTGTAGATGTTTTGGATTGCCAAACAAAACGTCCAACCTTATCGCTAATACAGCAAGAATGGGATACCACTTGATTCGTCTATTATCTGCTTTCTTTATGTTGTTTAATAAAAATAATCCATTTACTCGAAAAAGCACTCGGATGAAGAAATAAAGGTTTCTTTAATAAATAAGTACAGAATAAAACAAACAAAAGACGAAAAATCGATTGAAGGCAAACAACTAGTAAGACCGCTCAACTACTCTGATATTATAAGATAATATTTTGTCGGATAGAACGCTGTCTCTTGAAAACACATACAAGTCAAATAAAATTATGCTACAAACAAAATTTGCTTTAATTAGGGAACGCATACACGACACACGTAGACAACTTGGTTTCTTAGATGAAGACATAAACACAACATTGCAAATTCTATCCCACAACCTTTTTTATCAAGATTTTGAAGGCATAATAAAGTTCACACAAAAAGTATACAAACAACACCTTAACAAGGTCAAGGAACAAAACATACTTAAATTTGAGAAATTCAATACCATTAAACACAATAAGTTCAAATCATCTAACATAGTTAAAACCAACATCAACAACACTGTGATAAACCTGTCAAAAAAGAGTGTCTCAGATGCTGCTGTAAATATTTTAGCGAAGGGGATGAACTTTGCTGTAACGCCATGGACCATTCCAAAAGTGGAGATAATTTCATCTGTGGAATCTTGTATAATACTGCTTCCGAAAGATCAAGCGGATAAGATTAGGATGGATGTATGCCACGCTATTAGAAATGCACGTACGCCCAAACCTAATGTGACATCTGAGGAAATGAATGCTCTTAAGGATTTGAATACAGATAAGTCCATTATAGTTACTAGAGCAGATAAAGGTTCAGCCATAGTAATTTTAGATAGAACAGATTACGAGAATAAAGTTAGAGAGTTGTTAGATGAGGAAACATATCAAAAATTATCCCGAGATCCTACCTCAAAAATTTCCAAAATTACCAACGATCTTATCAAAAGTTCAAATCTTTCGAATGAGGAGAAGTCTCTTTTAACTGTTTCCGATTGCAAGGTACCTAAATTGTATGGTTTGCCCAAAATCCATAAAACCAATGTCCCGTTAAGACCCATAGTCAATACGATTGGCAGTCCGTGTTACAGATTGGCAAAATTTTGTGCCAACTATTTAAAACCTTATGTAGGAAATATCAGTAGTTTCATCAAAAATTCTTCACACTTTATCGATATTATAAAAGGTTTAAGTATTTCAGAAGGTGATATTTTGGTTAGTTTTGACGTGGTTTCTTTATTTACGAAAGTACCCATTCCTGAAACGATAGATATCATCAAATCCAAGCTTAATAGCGATCCCTTAGGGGACACGATAGCCAGATTATCCGAACATTGTTTGGAACGATAATTTTTATGAACAAAAATCAGGTTGTGCAATGGGTTCACCTCTAAGTCCTGTAGTAGCCAATTTTGAACATGTAGCGATAAACAGTTTTCAGCTTAAACCAAAATGTTGGTATAGGTACGTAGATGACACTTTTGTTATTTGGCCCCACGGTATAGAAGAGCTGGGTAGGTTTCTAAATCATTTGAACATCAGTGTGCAAGTTGGTCTTATGATCTTGGGTATCTTGATCCATGCAATCTTATTTCTGTTCTTCTTATCTTCAGAAATGTGTCCTCATTAATACATCTGGCCTAGTTTCCACCTGCAGTTGTCTCTTGCGGTGTGATTTTTACTTTGATAAATAAACCGCACAGTTTTAGTTTTATTAGAGAATCCTACCGATATATATTCCATTTTTAAGAATTATTACAAAGATTATAATGTCCAGTTACAAATTAGTGGGTGATAATTTCTAAAATCCGAAACGTACTAGCAGTCACAAAGTTGTTTCCATTTTGGAAAAAAATGGAACTGTACTTTGATGTGGAAAGACTCCATTATCTGCCATAAACTGTACAATTAGTTCGGATCTAGTTTAAACGGCGAGATGTAAATAGAGAAAATGCCCGGCCTATTTGCGGTAACCTCCCCTTTTTAGAGCGCCAGTGGCTCGGCGTTATTGTTTATGGTTGCAGCATTGTGCGCTCATCAGGTTAGTGGGTCACGCAGTATTGTCACATCACAAGAATTTGTTGGTAATTAGAATGATCCAGTGCAAAGCGAAGTGGGCCTTGCCTTCATTCGGTCTAGTCGAACGCCATTACGCAACTATAAATTAGCCTGTGTGCCATTTTCACAACAGTTCAAACGTGTGTGCAACTGTAAGCTTTGATTTCTTCTTTTCAAACACTTTTTCCTTGCGCAAAAGGTTGAAATGCCTTTGGTGCATTGTAAACCATCGGATTACGTACTTAGGTGCTTAAACAGGTTCTCGCCGTGAGCGATTAAGAAAAGTAAATTACTTGGACGTAATAAGAGTCTGTCGACTGTAATTGGTAATTTGTATGTCCATAAGACTTTTGTGGTTGGGCATCAACGCGAGGCAGATATTGTTACAAAACTATTGCATGGGATCCGAATGGCAGATGAAAATATGCTAGTGTTCGCATTTGCTAATGCAATAATGAAAGTTGTTTCTCAAAAACGTGCAATTACATGCCCTTGGGTGTGTTTGCCAATCGCTTACTTCTTTATTAATTTTTTATAGTCATCCCATCGACCTTTTTTCTTAAACACACATTTTGTATTCCTTTTAAACACTTCGTTTTTTTTTATTTGTGACCTAGCATGGTCACTGAACTTCTAACATTGAGAGTGTACTTGTGTTATCGACCATGGAACAGTTTTCTTGAAAATCTTTTCACATAAATTCTAAGAAGGATCGTGACATAAAAGTATTAACGATAGTTTTTGTTGATAAGACCTGACCAAGGTCTATTTACAATGTCTGTCAATATCCTCCAGATCGTGCAGCAAAATTATCTTATGGCACTCATTTTTTTGGTGGTGCGCTTTATTTACTATAGTTCATTCTTTAGAAACTTTGTTGTCAATTTCCACAAAGTCGAAGCAACTGCTCGAAGGAGTCCAAAGGAGAGTCTTTAAGTTTTTGTTGTTTAGGGATACTAAAACTATCCACTAAGAGGGTTTTCGCATGACATTTTGTTGGGTACATTCGATGTGGTGCCGTTGGAGGTACGTAGAGGCAACGCAGCTCTGATGTTCCTTATAATCTGCTTAACGGTAAAATTGATTGTTCTTTGCTTCTTAGTCAGTTCAATTTTTTACACCTAGATTAAATGCGCGAAAGGTGCCTACTTTTTACTTGCAAAATTGAATCTCCCCTTGCAATGGGTAATGACCAGACGGTGGTAAATAAAGTGAAGAAACATAGTAATACAGATACACAATAATTAAATGTTACATCCAGACACTGCATTCAAAACTTATTGCCTTCACTAAGGGGATATAATATTCTGCTTCAATGCTTCATTTCGTATAACAGCTTTCTAGTGATCACTGAAGATACTTGCTTCATTTAAAATGAGCATTTATTTGTAGCTGCTTCAAACTTCACTGAAAAAGGCTCGTCAAGATTACATTGTAGCTATTCTTAAAGCCAAAGAGAGTGGAAAGTGGTCAGACGTATGTTATGTATCGGAAGAGCATTACTTTGACCACATATAAGGAAGAGTGCTACCAAAAAGTTCAAGTTTAACACTGACATTGCTTTAGGCCATTTTGAAATAACGTAAGTTGCGTTTTCATCAGTTGAATGTTCCTGAGTAATTTCACAGTTCAAATTGCAAGCATCTTTCAATATTCCTAACGGCCAACATACACCCGTTATGGAGCAGATAGAAAAAAGGAAAGGACACTTGCGGCGTGCAGCGCGTTCTTGAATTAATCACGGCAAGAAAGTCGACTTCGAATGCGGAGTGATAGGATGGTAATTGTAATAATTGTTCTGGAACGCAGACAAAGGGTCCATACATCCGTGCCACTTTATTGCGCACAGCTCATTCGCTCTTTAATGTAGGTGCAAAAAACTGTAGGAGCGAATATACCTATACACTTCCTCCGACGAGTATCCAGTAGAGATCTTAATTGGCGAAAAGAAAAATTCAAATTAAAACAAATCAGCAGGTAGCCAATTAACCGCAGCAATTAATATTGCACGCCTTATTTGTAATAATAAGTAACAGTTCACATCGCGGGTTTTACATTCAATCGTTCGGTTTTATTCGGCCGAAGGCGTAGATCTTAATCTTATTTTTTTATTCGGTGCATCTGAGCCGGTAACCGCTGATGCATTCATGTTCATCGCTAATTAGTGTTTGTATCGCAGTTTTTTGCATTATAAAATGTTAAATTTGCTCATTGGAATACAGCAATTAACAAGTTGTTGCCGTTTTGTTTTGAAGTATTCACTTATTATTAAATTTATTTATTACAAAAAAAATTACAGTTTCGATTCAGAGGCTAACTTTCAATGGCTAGTCTTTGACACCATTTCAGAAAAAGAAGAGTGATATCGGGCCTTCAACATTTTGAGCACTTGGCTTTAAAAACACGTCGTACTTCACCTTTTGGAGCTCTTGAGTTCCTTTTGATGCACTATTCATCTTTACCTTGCCGTTTATCCGATTTTAGTTGTCCTTAGGAAGTTTTACTCAAAATAGTTCTTGTCGTAATAAAATTAGTTTAAATTTACTTGTTTTTTAAATTTATTCCTGATTATAGCTGAAGACTTGAATTCGGTATAATGGGTAAAAAAACAGCGATTTTTTTGCACATTCATAAATCTTTTCTAATACTTTGTTAAAGCAAGATTGAAGGTGCATGGAGCCTTCTTTTCGTCCTAAATTAAAATCATATTGAGAAGTCAAAGAAAATATACCATAATCTCCTTTTTTGTTGTATACACAATTTGAGTGCTAAACACTCACAGCAGTAATGTGTTATAGTGGACGCCGAAATCTATAACTTGTCATTATAATTAATTGTGATCATTAGAAGAAGCCTTGCTACTAAAATTCTTTACGTCTTTGATATTTTTCCATTTACTGTATAATGAAAAAAGTTGCCGCTAATTCGATTGAATACGTGATGAACTCATTGCGGTAGCATCACGCACAGAACTTTTCCATTCATGCTCGCTTACATTTATAACAATATGGTACTACGACACAATACTACGAAGTTATTGGAATATTCCACCACTTCACAAAGATAAATCGCTTTTATTGGCCAGCCGTTTTATTTGCCGAGAGTATCTGGAAAAATGATGACTATGAAATAATACAGTTGAAACTGTATTCATTTTGAAAAAAAGTCGTACATTTTATCATGCCGCAGTACCCAGATAATACTAACAATCATAAGCTTATTAAAGCTTTACTTTAGGCTTTATAATAACTTCAATTTCTTTTTTAACATTCTTAAATGTTCCGCATTTACAACATAACACTGGGTCGATAAAATGAGTTGAATTTGTTAAAAGAAATCAACCGATAAAATGCGTTTTTGCCAACGTTTTCTTCAATCCCCGAAACAGTCTGTCCTTTTCCAGTACGACCTTTAATGCTTTCATCAATTGGCCTTTTATTTTCTCGATCGAGTCGAATGGGTGTTCACTGAGTGGTCTTTTGAGTTTTTAGGGAATAACAAGACGTCACTTGGTGCTAAAGCAGGCGACTGCGGTGGTGACGGAACGGAAATAGTCTCAATTTATCAAACGACGCATATCTCTCAAACATTACTCCTTGTAAAAATTTGGCCTGTCAACAAGAGCTTGATTTTTGAGTGACTTTGGAGTGAACATTTCGGTCTTCGTTAATGTGCTTTATGACGATGTTTTCCCCAAAAAGTTGAGAGTTTTTGGAACCAAACGAAATTTGACATGTCGAAGGAGCAACAAAACAAATGAAATCGACGATTTTCGATTTGACTAACATGTTTATCAGTTGATGTTGATGGTTTTCCTAAATGTTGTTCGTCATCAACTCTTTCTCTGATATATTTATTAAGTCTGTCAATATCATGAATTTTAGGCTATTTTCAAGTTAAATATTATTAAGCTCTTGATTATTGCGGGGATTGGAATCTCTTTTGGTTTTTATAAGAAAATATAGCGATCTTTTCGTTCGACTTGTCGTTAGAAGGCTTCTTTGCGTAGAAAATTATTTTGCCATTGAAATAAATGTTAGTGGCAGTATTGGAAGGTTGAGTAAGAAGTTGATCACCCTTTTCTCATCTCTCTATATATATGTCTTCCAGTTAGTATCGTGGAACAGACTCGACGATACTAATTATTGCCAGATTTAATAGGTAATCACTGTGTTCCTATGACATCACTTGAATAATTTGCCACGGAACGGAAAATTAGAGCGGCCCCATGGTCCGAGGAGCATTTCTAAGTTCTCTCCACTCGCGAGTTTAATTTATAGACTGTGGCGCGTGTTTCTTCCGATACGAACCAGATGAGTTATAAAAACAGCGGCGTTTCGCAAGGCAACGCAGTGACGTAGTGAATCAGTGCAGAGCTGGTGAAATGACACGATTGTTCAGCTCCGTTATGAGGAACAGAAACTACGGTGCCGTTAAGAGCAAAGCCATCGGCTCACCTCAGACGTATCTAAATGCTACTTACCATATTTTTGCGTTCGTCGACTTACGCAACCGTTTTTTCGGTTCGTACCTATACAACCGGATTAAACTACTTACCGGTATCAGTTTCTGATTATTAATCGATAGTATTGAGATAAATATCCGCAATTAATGCAGATGACGTGCGATTTAGTAGCTATAACAGATTGTGAAACGCGCGAAGTCTAGACTTGGCTGGAAACACCGATAAACCATCCACGTACGTGATGATGCTTTAGGAATGCAGTGTCTCCGTACTCAGTTGCGTGGCTCTTTGACCTAGCTGTACTCCTACACCGTGTTTGCCATTTGCTTATCTGTATGGCATTTCCTTCACTGCCAGCTCGTTTTAGTTTGGATTCAGGAAATACATCAGGATGAACATTTCATGTTTTCATGATGATGCCTAATCCATTGATTCAAACCTTGTCTTTTCCAGAAAGGCAGAAAAAAGTCCCATTCATTGCTGGAACATAAACACTCACAGTGCATGAGAAATCATATCATTGTCGCTGTTGAGTTATTTGATGGCGGTTCGATGAAGAATCTGCTTGCTTTCAAGTATCAGATTGTAGATCGTACCACTATTCTAAGGACTCTAATTGACTTTTAAACACATTTTAAAAATGTTTCGAACAAGTTTTGTTTTGTCAAAAACTAACATTTTTCCTTCATAGATTTTTAAAATGTTGCCGGAAAATTCTTCGTAAATTTTTATAGTATCCTTGTAAGATTGTGTCTTTTAAAACTTTCTGCCTTATCACAAATTTGTTTTCATTTGCAGAGCTTTGGATATACACGTAAACTAACTTTCTTTATTGATGAATGATACCGAGATAAAGAACACTCCAATGTCGAATTTTGTTTTATATAACATATTTAGTAGTCTAACTAGGAACAAATATAGTAATTTTTAAATATTCTTCAACAGTCTTAATTTGACATGTGCTCGATAATCTAACCGTACAACAGTTCACCGAACTTAAAAGTTCAACATCAAGTTTACTAGTTTCTTGTGGTGTTTATAAATTAATAATGTCGGTTATGGTTTTCGAATAGAACCCTTTAAGAAATCAATATGTTTTTTTCTGGCCAGCAGATGGCTGTAGTAAAGAGATAGGCTCCACAGTATTTATTGGGGGCTGGATCTTGTTTTAGAAGTGAAATTTTCCTTTATTGTTTTATATTCTAAAAGGCAGTTGGAGTAGATTAAGGTCACCTCTGGTTTTACGTAATAAAGGAACATTTTTAACTAAATGGATCCTGATTTTTCGATAGGAACGCCACATATATTTGTTTTATGTATAAACAAATTAGGTACATTATTTCATATTGTGACTTGATTGGAAGAATAATATCGAGTGAGGGAAGGGATTTGTTTGGAGGCTTCACAAAATTAAAAGTTCCTATATAGATCAAAGGGGTTTATAAAGTGTGGCACAAAAACGGTTAATAGGTGACAGAATTCCACGCTTGATGGTTGTAAAGGCAATGTACACAAGGCGTGCGCGAATGCCGAAATCATGGCATTGTTACACAAACACCATACTTAAACTACAGTTAGACCTTAATTAAAACTCCGATTTGGCATCACGGTGTTTACACAACAGAACCTTGTTAATCGAACTTTTTGTCAGTTAAAGACTTGTAACGTTATTGATAGAGATATTTTGCAGAGAGCAGCCTCCGGCATTCACATAAACTTTGTGGGTGGACGCGTCCATAAATTTCAATTAGCCAACCGTCCCATTCACGTATTTAATGTTGTGTGCTTTTCGTACAGCCGAAAGAATTTTAATAAACGTAATGTCGAACAATTTTCGGTCGCAATACAGTTAAGCCGTCCGTTGTTTTACACCGTGTTAATGTCGACTGAACGATGTGAACCACATTTGGGAAATTGCCCGCGCGTTTTTATTGGCGACACCTTAGATCGCCCAAGCTAAACCGCAGGTACACGTGATGGACCTGCGTGTGTGGAGAAAAATGTAAACAATTAATTTTTTTAACTAAACTGTGACACATGCTGGTTTGCGAAGGACAATGAGTAGCAGGTTCCAATTACGGTTGCGTGATCTTTTGTCTTTGGTCTGGTCTAAGTATTTTTGTATTTAAAATTAGATTCCTAGCACGTGTTGAGTAGCTTCATATTTAATGAAATGACTTGACCGCGTCGTACTTGCACTCTCCATTGCTGGCAGTGGCATAATCGATAACGATGGAGAGGTATAAACCTTTGACCATAATAAGTATTTGTTCCTACCACTCTAATAGAAAGCAGGCGTTTCTATATAAATTTGAGGGAGGGAATGGACAATTTACCTTCCTAGGGAGTTAAAGTAGGAAAAATTTTACCTCTTTCATCTGTCAAATTTATAATGAAAATACAGTAATGTCTGCTTATAACCAACAGGTTTTTAGCGAACTTACGTTTATAGCAAACTAATCTAAAAAGCACGCACCAAAGTATTATTAAACCTATGTTGGATTTTTCTCAAATAACGGACTCCTTTACCACGAACTTTCGGATAAAACGAACCTTACAAAAGTTGTCAAAATGACATCTTCCTTAATTCCTTTAATAAGTCGCTGGGTCATTCATTCCATTCGTACTTCTCTTTTGGATTTTTTGAATAATAAAGTCAGGAGTGCTTCATTGGCTTCTTTTAATATGAAAACCACGTTAGGACTTTGTGGGCACATTAAATTATAAAATCTTTTTTATTTTTGTTTTCATAGATTTATTTAATGAATAAGTATCAAAAAATATAATAATTTGCAAGCTTGAAATATCGTTTAGCAATGTAAAAATACATGTTTTAAGAATGAGATGTGTGATTATCGAATTATAATACGATCATACAAAATACAATTTAATTTATTTTTACCACCACACTAGATCTTATTAAAGTATCTACATATAGCAAGTATTGTAGCCGGACAGGTGTCAACGATCTCTAATTGCTCTTTTTCCGTGGGGTAAGAGTGTACAGTTCATTAAGTAACTGTCACGCTTTCAAATCTCTTAAATACTCGAAGGTACAATTCCGATACTGTTACTTAATACCCCCGTTGTGTTAAAAGAAAACAAAACGCCATAACTGCCCGTTCACTTCTTCACTCGCGATTTTGCTCCGGCACGTGACATTGTCCATTTCGAATTCCTACCTGAGCGATTAGGGTTTTAAATTACCGATAAGCTAAGTCCGTGCGGTACTCGAGTACCGAAAGTTTCATCAATGAGGTACATAAATAGCAGGGATAAGTTATTATGTCTGTAATCGGGATTAGTTATCTTACACATAGATTCGGAGGTATTCTCGCCTTGACATGATTTGCAGTTTTCGGGACACCTTGAAGCCTTTTATCTGGGTAGTCGATGAGTTTGCTTTGCGACTATAGCTTTAACCATTTATGTTTATTGACTATAGAAAAGCCAGAGTTTCAGAATAACTACTGAAATTGATAATTGAGAGCTGATTGTTTATCAGATGCAGATAGAGGATGCACCTAGAAAATCACATTATTGAAGAGACACAGACGTTACACTATTTACATATGGATAATTAGCTAATGTAACCAGCGAAAGCCTTCCAAATGAAATGCTGAAAATTAAACTGGTTACTATCAAGTAATTAAAAGTGAAAGCATATCTCGTAATTTCACCACCCACTCCGTTAAATAAATATTTCGTATATACATTTATTAATGAGGCATCAACAATAATTGTTCGTCTGGTTTAATATGTATAGACAATATAACGATTTTCAAAATCTCCTGTCATAAGTACGGACCATAGTAATATATCAGTTTCATATCTATGAATTATAGACTTTTTTTGTGCTCTAGTGCTCTAAAAATTATTTTTTATCTGAATATCTTTTATCAAGTAGTTCGTTTTTGGTTGCTTCCTTGATGATTTTTTAAAATTTTGTTTGAACTCGTCAGACTAATAATTTTTTGTCAGTGTTTTACACTGGCAGCGATCCTTCCGGAAACATATTATCTTATTGGCAAATCTTTAATGAGTATTAAATGCAAGAGGGACCCTATAGGTTGATAAGGTGGAGCCTTGCAGGACTCCCGAAGTAGTCAAGTATTTCTTTGACTCAAAGCCGCCATAATGCACAAAACGCCGTCCGTTTAGAAGATGTGATTTCATGAAAGACGATAGGCTTGAATGTGCTCTAATTTTGCCAATAAAATCTGATTGAATGCCTTCTCAATATCGGTGTAACTAACTTATCATTGCAACTTGCCTCTATTATGCGTATTACGTGATCTTCGAGGAAGATGCAATTATTTCCAACCTTTGCGCCCGCCGTCGACTTTCCCTTTCTTTTCCTGCAACGTAGGTGCAGATCTTAGTGGCGTCGTCCGTCGACGTACTCCTTCCTACATGCGGAAGTGAAAAATAGTTCGTCGCGTACGGGTATATGATGCAGGAGGACGCTTTCCATTGCAGACGACATACTGCTACAGTTTCACCTGCACTTTCCTGTCCGATTTCTAGTAATTTCTCTCGAGCCGCAAATATGAGTCGCGGGTTACTACGAATAATTTCTTAATAATCGTTGTAACCTTATTACTTTTATCGTCTTCATGCGTGAGTTCCCCTTTTCTCTCCGTTTGAAAGGTGGCTGAAAATGTGTGTCATCAGCTACCGGTATACAACAATACAACTAATTGTTTCGCGAATGGCCACAAAAATGGAAATCAGGAGGCTTGACGGAACGTGACATCGTGAACTGGTTGACGTTTTCTAAGATGAAAATGTGGTACGAGTACTACACATTTGCTATTCACTTTCGGAAATATATTCAATTCAACTGCATTTCCATTACTTACTTAATCGGTATGTGTATCACAAGCGCAACCTATTTTAAAATAAAAAATCTACGAATGCCGTGACCCTCGGTGCACAGTCAGCTATTTATTGTTTATGTGGTATTGATGATTACCTTGAGTAAAATGCGTACTTTAGTTTAGATGGATGCGTTATCATTTGCTGTTCTTATTATAGATGTATTCGCATTTTGTGCAAGATACATACCTTTCGAATAGTACTAGAAATCCCCAAAAAGTGGCGTACTGAGATAATTTTGTATAAATTATTTTAATTTTAATGGGTTTCTTCTAAATGCTAGAGTCGTATATGCAAAACTTCAAGATTATAAGTTCTCATCTAAAGATTTTTAGTTTCATTTATAAAGGTATCTGGGCATTTCGATATGTATCTAGTCTGCGATACAAAACCCCACAATATTGTAAAGCTAAATTCAATTTATTCAACAAAATCTTCTTTTACTTAACTGCTCTAAACACTGTATACCAAAAATAAATTTTTACCTCGCAAAACTCGGCTGCGAATATCTTTTAAGCATTTTGCTCTGTCTGTAATACTTAATCTACCATCCAGCAAATACAGTGAGCTGTCCCACCCTGTATATATTAACGGAATTATTAAGCGATACAGATATAGTGACGTGTGATATAACGCAGAAATGCGAACTGCTTCTAAAAGATAGCTGTATTTCGCAATTATTGTTGGCAATCGCCTGATCAGATTTACTGAATTGTATCAGTTGCCTTGAATTCACCGCAAAAACACGTTATACCAACTCTCGCATTTAAAAATATTATCGCTGCAAGGTCGTTGAGACGTCGTCTAGTCTACCATACCTCATGAGTAGTTTTCCTAAACGACGAGGAAAACTTGATCGAACGGTTTTATACTTTTCGAGCCACCGTTTTAAGTTTGTACTCGAGAGGAACGTTGGAGTATTTGGAACATTCATATGTTGAAAACTACATAAAGTAAACACAAAAAAAATGTTCTTCCGTTCTACATGATAAACGCATATTTGACATGCTTAATAGGTTCATTTGTCCAAAAGTTAAAGCTTTAATGTCTGTACTATCATAAAAGGCAATAATAAAAACTATTATCAAAAAATGCCGTTCGAGTGTATTCTTGGTATCTTGTATTAAATAATAGATAATATTTTTAAAAAATTAAATTGTTTCATTTATATCTACAATTACAATTCCATAATCTATCCAAATAACTTCACAAAATATTAACTTGTCGTCCTTTGTTGCGAAGCATTTTGCCTATGCATTTACTAGTTCTTACTTAATTATAAGCACTAGTGTGCATACATACATACAACATACATTAAATATGATTGCACTAGACCACTACATATTTTCTGATACCCAGCAGAATTGTAGGCAAAGAAAACGAGTTAATCTAAATACATTTTTTATTGGGTAGGGCTCGATTTTGGGGAGGATAACAATAAAATGTCACAATCAGTTAGTTAGCTAGTGAGAAAGTTCTACCGTATTTTAAATCAGTTTTTTTATTTGTGATACAAATAGACAATTTGGTAAACTCAATACATTACCTGTTTACTATAAGCTTTGAAGTCATTGTACACGTATTGCTTTTAGTTTATTGCAATGTATTTTAACATAATATAGTTAATTTGTTATGTAAATGATACATCGATCATCCACAAAAAAAATGGCAAATGCCCGCTACTTCTTCCATACAATACTAAGCAATAAATACTTTTGATGTTTGAGTGAAAATATAGAAATGGATGTGTACTGATAACATAACATAATATTATTCTAAATCCACTAAACGAATAAAATGAATACATTAGTAATTAATGTAAGAAGTAAAGTTAAAAATGGTTAGATGTAAATAAATGCACAATCATACTCAGTGCCTTGCCCAGTAATAACTAAGACTACGATAAAGAAAAGCTTTAAACTTTATCTTAACATTTGCGTCTGAAAAATTCAAATAGCCAACTATTTCGTGCAACTGATAAGATAAGATAAGACAATGTATTAGTTGCACTTGCACTTCTTACAAGCATTTTGCAGTTCTTGTCGTTTTGCACAGGATAACTTACACAGTACAGGTTCATTTTTTTTGGTTCTATGAAATTTTGACGAATTCATCGAATAAAGTGTTTAATTTTTTTATCATGACAGGGATATCCCTATCTAACCAACCAAACCAAAAAAGGGTGGTTCTATTCTACATTATCATCGCACGCCGTTACAGATGGCGACCACTGCAGCAAAGTATTTGATGAGCATCAAAACAGAAGCTACAAAGCCCAATTTAATCCTTAATTTAGGCGGGCGAGTTATTAAGATTTAGTTTCGGAAATAAACGCATGCAACGGGCGTGGGGCCAAAGTGGTGCATATCACAATATAAGAGGTCGTAGCAAAAATACGACTAATCTAAATCCAATGCGACCTTGCGAACTAAACATAGCGCGAATCGCGAAAGGGCACCCCGAGCTGGTTGGGCCGTCTTCCACGACGATCTGCGATTTGAAAAAGAAAGCGTCGACGCCCGTCTCGCCCTCGCTACAAAAGCCTGTCGTCGACGGCAGCGTCTAAATTGGGCGTCTGTCGCTAACTACTCGTATAAATTAATACCCACTTCTGTATTTATACTCGCTATGGCCCATGCATAGCAACTCACGTGTGTATGCTATATTCATTGCCTCATAGGATCGTTAACCTGATCTCCGAAATGGCGTGATTCAGTGTCTTAAACGGACGGTATTTAATGTACAGCGGGAATATATTTTTAATATTAGCGAGTGATTCATTTTTCTGGGAACTGCAGAATTTTCGTTGATTCGAATTTTTTTCTTCTTTAAATGACAAAAAAGATGAATGAAGTAGGAGAATTGGTGGCGTAGTTTTCCAAAAGATTAACGTCAAAATTGTCGATGGTAAAGGATCAATTAATGTTTTTTTTTTCTCTGGCGACTCACCAGTGATGGTTTGTGTTTCATACCCATCGTTTTATTTTTTTATTCATCACTACCACTTAACCATACATGGTATTATGGTATTAGGCTTAGGAATTAGGAGAATTATTTTTCCCCTCCCGCTATCGTGTGTTATTATYACACGGTAAATTAATTTACCAAGCAGTTGTTGGTAACTAATAGAAACTAAGTAAAGACGTTTTTATTTATTAAAACAGTTTAATGATATTTTCGTTATCAGAAGATTGTCTTGTCATACTCATATGACACTGGCTTTAGTTGTTGGTAAGCATGGAACATTTTTGATCCTTATTTTGATGGATCTCTAGCTAAACAAAACTAAAACTTTGTTTTGTTTTGTTTTGTTTTGACATTAAGTGGTTTTGGATACCCAACGCTCCGACACTCCTCATCTCTAAATTTACATAGTATTCAAAAAGTACTCGTTTATGATATTCCTACTTCTGTAGCTATGCTACAAACTTTTAATCACCGATCAACCAACGCCAAGTCTTTAATTAAACTGATAATCTCTTGGATTCGTGCTTCTACAGATCCCAACACTTTGGGTCATCATGAATGGATTCCTTACTTCATTTAAACTGCCAGCAGAAAAATTTGACCTGGTAATACGACGATATACACTACCACCATTCTTTCATGGATAAACTTCGGGTCTTCTTTCTGATATTGTTTGTAAAAGAGCTAACTTCTCTTATATGAACGCTTTGATCTTTGATCGGTAGTACTGCTCATCAATTTTCAGATTTCAAAACAACGTGTAAATTACTGAGACATGTCATCGCTACTTAAACTGAAATAGCAGCGCTGACACTGCGATTGTCTCAACAAACCACCTGCCATTCGCTTTTCAGGAAGCTGACAATAATCCTTGCTCGACACTTGTTACCAGATCTCGTTCATCAACGAAATAATGCAAGCAGATCTGTAACATCGGTCCAGCTGTCCGCTGCTGATTACATCTCGGTTTCGTTTGCATGTTGCTAATGGAAAAATGTCCCGCACCTACTCCTGCTACAAGCCGACAAAGATCACCGTAGTTGCGATGCCAATAATCTGCCAAAACACACAAACGATACACACCTGCCCCGCATGGCTGTTGCTGTTTCGCACAATTCGCAATTAGTCAGCATTAGAAACACCATCCCCGGCCATTACTCGTGAACGTAATGAAATAGGTGACACCAGTGTTTAAAGACACGCTTTTTGGCCAAGAACAAGTACTGATTGATGGGTATTTAAATGCACAATTCAGAAACAAATTGAGCGCTACACGCATTCTCGCGTATAGAAAAATATGTGTTTTTCGTGATGGATAGGCGTAATATGGCGTTGTCCCAAAAGTGACATTTAGGAGACCGTATGACGCATTACGATGCTCATTCGTATACCTTCGGCTGTTATTTTGGGTTTAACGGTATTAATCAAAAATGTACTGTGTTTCTGATGCCATCGAGCAATATTTTCCTTGAGGAACAATTTAGAAACTATTTGACATAGCACAATGGTACAAACTGTGACTGAAATCTTAGTCTTTTTGAAAGAGGCATCAGGACAGGAATAAGGGTTGCTTCTAGCGTTAAATTTGTACCATATTCTTCTTATATATACTTCTTCATATACTTCTTATTCCCGCCTGACGAAGCCCCTTACAAATGCGGGCGAAACGTCGACTTATTCGAAAATCAGACGCGGTCTAACCCAAAAAGACTAAGATTTTAATATATCTCTAGCGGCGAAAGCTTATGATATTACATACTTAACCTGTGTGGGATGGATACCTCTTTCAAGACTTCAGAATTCACCAAGCTCCGCCACTAACAATCCTTATCCGTTGTCGGGACAATAAAGCCATTTCCATGTCTCTAAGAATCAAGGACCACTTCTCCACATGGTCATCTAAGGCGGGTAGGTTTATCTCTTCTGCGGGAACGCATTTCCGTCACTCGACCAGAACTCGATCTTTCAGCTCACAATCTTTTAAAGCTTCATCTTGAATTGTGTAATACCCTCATATAAATTCATCGGTCATTTTTTGACCAAACTACTTTTCTACAAGCCCAAAGAGCCCTTGAAATTTGTAATCAGAGGCACATACACAAATTCCAATCTCTAGTTCTACATAAAAAACAGTCCTGTACGCCAAACCCCAAAAAACAGTTGTTAATTTGTCTTCTTGTCCCTTCTCTCAGTCAGAAAACACCTTGTTTGGTTTTTGGACATACAAAGAGGATGAACTAAAGTATATAAACAAAAGTATAAGATAATATTTTGTCGGATAGATCGCTGTCTCTTGAAAACACTGACAAAAAATTAATAGTCTGACGTTTCGATTACACCTGTAATCTTTGTCAAAGACGAAGAAKCTCAAAATTTGCCTGACAAAGATTACAGGTGTAATCGAAACGTCAGACTATTAATTTTTTGTCAGTGTTTTCAAGAGACAGCGATCTATCCGACAAAATATTATCTTATATTTATGGACGCTGAAGGCATTCACCCTCGTATATAGACAAAACTTTAATGAAGTTAATAGTAATATTGAGAAATTTCAATTGTTGTATTGTTGATATTTGGCTTAACTAATGAGTTTGGCGACCACAGTCTCGCGGTAGGTCAGATGCTTGCAGAGGGCTTGCTTGAAGCTTTATGGACCACCACACAAGGTTATTAGGAAAACAATCAAAACAGCAATTATGCTTATTAATCTAACGTGTGATTGACCGAATTTTTGTACAGAATCATCGCTAACTACTCTTCAAACTAAAGACCTGTAGGCTTAGAGTGTTTTGAATTATCATAGCAAAACAAAAATTATGAATTTACTGGTATCTTGCCAATCTAATGTATCCCATTAAAGACAAAAATCGCTGCCTAGTGCGAAGACCATAAAGCTGTAAAACTGCACTGTACTCGTGGCGGGAAATGAATTCGATAACTCAAAATCGTTAAGTTGCCATTAACAAACCACGCATTGCATTAGAATATCCATCTTGGACGCATACGCTCGTCTTTACGTGCACAAGTAATCCATAAACGCCCTATCGATAAACAGCTTACGCAACAAGTGTATTATTTAGAGATATTAAACACTATCGTTGCCTCGTTTACAACTAATAATAAATTTTTATTGTTCGTTACAAAGGGCAACGCACATAAAAAACATTTCGGTAGCTTACGGCTTGATTGTTCTACTCAGAGTTCAAGGTGAGATTGCGTGTGAAAATTGCATTGTCTAAGCGCTGCAAATTTCAGCAATTAAAATAATTGCTTACGTATTTGTCCCGTTTCGTAATATGAGACTAATTTGACACACGACATGGAAAATAATTTACCGGGCTGGAAGTAGCTGAAAAAGGATTCCCCTGTACTTTGGATGTAAAACCGTTCAACCAAAGACGCGACTTATGTTCTGGTGACGTTGCTGTAATTACTAAATACAGGGTGATCTTTTGAAAGCTTCAATATATAATATAAGAATAATTATCTACTTTGTGTTTCCAATTTTTTGTTTCAACTTTTTGGCTACTTCTTTGGCACGACCATCTTTTTGTTCACATTCCTTTTTATAAATCGCGTGAAATTTTAAAGTGAGAGTCCAAGTGATAATGGTTTATTCAACTGCCGAAAGGGTAGAAATAATTTTTATTTACGGTGCTGAGCATAGCTGTGCTCGTGCGTCAACAAGGGTGTTTAACGAACGGCACCCCGATAAAAATGTTGACGCTAGGTACATTCTCGATCTCGTGCAGAAATTTCAAGACACTGGATCTGTATTAAACAAAAAAAGGGCAAGGAATAGAGTCGTTGATGAAATGGCCCAACTTGAAGTACTTGGTCATTTTGCAATGGATCCAACTAGCTCTTTGCGTAACATTTCTACAGCCACTGGACTTTCTTATCCATCTGTAAGGAAAGTTACAAAACTGCACAAATTCCATCCCTATAAGATGAAAACTTTCCAGGAACTCGGCGAAGATGACTTCGATAGAAGACTGCAATTTTGCGAAATTATGACAGAAAAGATTATAGTAAATCCAAATCTAATAAAAAATATCTGATTCAGTGATGAATGCACATTTTTTTTGAACGTCTCTGTAAATAAATATAACGTCAGGTACTGGAGTGACGAAAATCCTTATATTTTTCGAATTTTCGCAATTGTAGGTCCAATTTTCATTGATGGGACGCTAAATGGGGGAATGTATATAGAATTACTTGATAACGTTATTGATCCTTTAATCACAGAGCAATTAGAAAACCAACGTGACCCTGAAGGAAATCCAATGCTGGATGAATACGAATTGTTTTACCAACATGATGGAGCCCCACCGCATTATGCCGTTAATGTACGAAATTGGTTAAATCATAGATTTCCTCTTCACTGGATTGGTACGCGTGGAACAATTGAATGCCCGCCACGATCACCCGATTTGACTGCTTTAGATTTCTTTCAATGGGGTCATTTAAAATCTATGGTTTACAAAATACAACCTACTAGCCTGGACGATCTGCGAGAAAGAATTATTAACGAGTGCAGTCCACCTGAAACTTTTCGAAAAGTGCAGCAGGAGTTCGAGAACCGTCTGTATTATTGTATGGAAAGAGGTGGTGCATATTTTGAGAATCTATTGTAGGGTTTGAATTTCTATGGTTTTGTTCACACTGTTTTTGGAGTTACAAATAAATATTTTTTCTTTTTCGTGGACATGGACTTTCTAAGAAATTACATGATAAATACTTTAATGTTAATAATAATGTTAAAAGAAAATTTTCAGTATTCTGGGAGTTTTTTTAAGGGTCATATTTTTTACAACTTGTTTGTTTAAATTTTGGGTTCTCGTAAGGACAAATTTTATTTCCGCTCTAAAATAAAATACATTTTGTTGAAAAGAGTCCAAAATATTCAATTTAATAAGCAACCTGTTTCATAGGCACTATTAATCTATTACCCCGTCAATAAGTTAAACGTGGTAAAACTAATTACATGGCCAGACTCTTTGTGAAATAAGCTTTCAAATGATGTATCACAAGATGGATAGTTCCATTTAAAATTTTTAAAGGGGTGTCTACCCTGCTCAGAGAGTAAGCGCTATCCATTAAAAACTTATCTTAAAAGTTGTCCCCCTGCAAACAAAAGTTTACCTGTTTTTGCAAATTTTTAAATTTTTGCTATACTTAAAGTTATTTAAGGTGTGAAGTTTTCACAAAATCACCCTGTATAAATAAGGTTGAAGGCCTGTGACTGACAAGCTACTAATGAAGGATACTAGATATTTATATTTCCTGGTTCCGTTCTGTATCAACAATGTGTGTTTCTAGTCCTCGATAAGACGCAGGTTGCTTATCTAATTTTTGTTACGTATTGGCGCTGTATACACCTGTTATCACTGGGAAGGTCAGTTGTACTCTTTCTAGTTATTATTGCAAAGCAGTATGTTTGGCACGTGGTCTAACGCACTTTATCGTTAATTGTGCGACGATAAAGTCCAACAAAGTTCGTCAGTTATCTCTAGTCATTCGGTAACCAAGCGCCTGCTTCATACAGCCTCCATAGGTACCAATTTCTCACGTTATGTCTTTCTCAGGCTTGTTGTACTGCTATTATGCAAGAGCAACTCTCAAATTTTTTACGGTAGCTGCAGGAGAAGCCGTTGTAATTATAAGTTTCGTGTTCATTCGGTGTACCCGTCTTTCAGGCCGTTGTTTCCTGGTGCATTCATAAAAAATGACAACTGATAATTTGCATGGAGGCACAATTCACAACATTGTATCAAGTCATACGAGTATAATGTGACCGCTTCGTACGGGGAAATGAGCGATTAATGCACGTGCTAACATAAAATAAAGTTGCGTAAAATGTCTCATATCGAATTGCCGGTGCCCTTGACAGCGATGCACCTACGTTTAGCATAGATTATTGCTTGATGAGACCAGCCCGGTAATCGATTTAATAAAACTTGAAAAGGTCATTTGTTGAGCTAAATTTGCACAAGGTGACGCATTTTTTTTTCTAAATAAAGGGTGGGATGATGAGGAGGTGCAACTTCGCTATGATATTAGGTAAATGATAAAAGAAGCTTAAGACCAAACCGTTTTGATAAGTCGGAATAATCTTGGAATCAATATGCAAATTCAAAACTTACTTGCATCAGCCTTTTTCGAATTTTGTAAAATAAACCTTATTCGAATTTTATTGTTTTACTTGGTTTAATTGGTTTGTCAGCTTGACTATTACTACCTGACAGTGTAGAAATGGATGAATTTTGACTAGATCTACGCTGGTTTTGTTCTCCCCATTGAGTGAATCTTAAAACACCTGTTTAGAAGATTCGTTTGGTATAATTATTTTTCAATGCCAAAATGTTTATACACTTAGCGTCGATTGAATACACAATAAAAAGCGTAAAAGCCGATTGGCAATCTGCTGTACAAAACTGCCGTGACGTGTACATTCGCTAGCTGATAAGACGGTACAAATATATCGCTTGCACAACGTTTACTGCACCGATTTTAGCTATTCGTTCGACCTTATTAATCAGTACAGTGCATAATTCAGTACGTATTTACATATACTTATTTAAACCACCAAAGGAAACTACTATCTTATACGCAAAATGAAATGCTTTGTATTAATTGTATGTTCAGTTTTTCAAGAATGATTAAAATGATTGATGGGTTCTTCTGTTATTCGTGCGGTACAGGAGCAGGTTGTAGAACTTTAACGATGTATTATCGGACATTTAAATAATCGCTAATGAACATCAGATTAATCCTATTTCCAAGACATGTTAAATAATTATCGAAATACAAGAATACTGCACATCTAGTACAGTTCAGTTATATATTCCAAGTTATGACCTAAACAATTGATAATCGCTAGACATGCTTACCTGATATTTACAAAAAAAACTGTTCCGGTTTTTTCAAAATGTTTCAAAAACTACCAAACACACATACACATAGCTACGAATTATCAAGAAAATGGCGCTCGATAACGCACAAATAAATATACCGTTAATAAACTAAATATCCATGATTAAAAATTACATTAAACAAATTAGTCTCGAAACTTGTAGTTAAAATTGGATATGTGTACACTGCCGAATGCTCAGTCCATGAGCTAAATAAATTGCAAACACTGAAGGTGTTCCGTTTGCTCTATCATTAATTCTTTAGTTATTACTGTTATAGGTGTGCTGAATTTAAATTTAAGACTGTAATGGAATAAAACACACTTCAATATATCAGGTCAAGTCATTAGTATTATAATTTTACCTCGAAATAATTGCAGTAATTTAAGAAATAATGTTAATGCTGGTTATCTATATAGGCTTTATGTATTTTGTTAATTATTATTACTGAACATATAGAGCTTTAATAAGATGATCTTTTTTTGACGAAGTATTATTTCCCCCCACCCCTACCGACACGCGTATTAAATTTTCAGCTTGTTTCGTACAGTCGATTTCTAATCAAGACATTTGGTCAGCATTAATTTTGTTTCAGTAAAAGTCTGTAATATAGAGAGAATAAAAATGATTCATCGGGTTTTTACATATGCTAAAATGCTCGCGAATACAGTCAATATAAATATTATGATTTTTTAAATATCTTCTTCACCCTTTTTCAGCATGATTCGTACTGAAAGTAAATTATATTAAAAAACTCAATCCACTGGTGTGTTACTTAGCCCAAAAATGACATTTTTTGGAAATTGTTTACTGTTCTTTGAATGATACTGGTTTTTCGGAGTGCAGAAATAATGGTGGAACAAAAACGTTATAGAAGATTATTTCAGACTACTACACTTATTCCACGGTCCGATTATAATAAATTCTAATGTATTTTATTCTTAAAGGGTACTCTGCGACTGTGGTCCAATGATTTCTGGGATGGAACCGTATTTTCGAAGGTTGCAATTTTAGTTTTAAAATTTGTTTTTTCCCAAAGTAGTGCCTTTGCGATAACATGAAGTTCTTACTAGGAGAGATGGAAAATACATACCAGAAGTACCGCAGTACCAAGCAGCCTTTGCAAAAAACAGATCAACTGATGACCACATGTTTACAGTGAGAAGAATACTAGAGGAGAAATAGAGGGAAGGCACTAGAATACTGGCGATGGCCATAGATCTACAGAAAGCTTTTGATACGATAAACCATGACGTAGTGCCACAGATCCTAAGGGACAAAGGGGTCCCTCACTACTTAGTCAACAGAATAATAAAAGCTTGCCTACACGAAAATACTACAGTGCAGTGGTTCGGACAAACAACACCAACGAAACAGAAAAACGGAGGCGTGAAACAGCGATGTCCAATATCCCCCTGTATTTTCACAATTGTACTAGATGAAGCTCTCCAAAAAATCATAACTAACATGGAAAACCTTAACAAGCAGGAGAATGAAATAGCACTACCTATAGTCCTTGCATATGCAGATGACCTGATAATAATCGCAGAGAACGAAAATGACTTGGCAGAATTCTTAGAAAATGCAGAACATGAACTAACAATAAACTACACGAAAAGCAACATCATGATAAGAGATCCTTCCAGCAGAACAATCCTAGAAACGGGCACAAAATACAAGATAGGCAACCGGATTCTGAGAACAACAAACAAATTGAAATATCTAGGTACGTATATAACCAGCCATCTTAGCCGCAGAGAGACGGTTAGAGAAAGAATCAAAACTGCACATAGAGTAACCAGAGCGATATTACCATTTATAGAGAAACATAAACCACACTGTAAATTGATAAAGATTCTATATACATCAATCACTATGCCAGTCTTGACGTATGGAGTAAAAAAAAGCCGCAACAACAAAGGCAAATAGGAAAAGCTTGAGAAAGGCAGAAAAAGGTATTGTACAACTTCTAGCTAAGGCAATAAATGAAAACGAGGAAAAATCAACAGCAGAACTCCTAGATGGCAGAACGATCATAAAGAGAATAGAGACATACGTAATGAAATACTGGGGACACATCCAAAGGAGAGAAGTAGACCACATACTAAGAAAGGCCTGGGAGCTGGTAGACCGTGCTATACATGGAAAACAACTATAGAAAGGATAATTCAGAAATCAGGGAAGAATGAAGAACAATGGTTAGAAATGGCAAAAGACAAGAAATCAATCAACGAAGAATTCCTCAGGTTATATGACATACCAGAAACCAGTGACTCTGAAATCGACCAATGATGCCAGCAACACCAAGAAAACATTCAAATAAAATGAACGTACCTATATAACCTTCCCGCTCCAATCCCTATATATGTCCTTAACATGCGCTAGGCAGTCGCACTACTAGCAATCAGCATGTACCCCTCCAACCCAGGGTAGACGGCCGGCCCGGCGATATATCCGGGAGTGGCAGAAATGCTGACCGTACGCTGGTTCAATCAATCAATCAATCAATTAAGTAGTGCCTTTGCGATAACATGAAAAAATATATTAACGATATAATAATGTAATTTTCCTATGATACCGCTTTTGCTAAAAGACGACAAAATTCTACTTATAATATGCCGTTGTTTGTATACATTTTGTCTCAAAAATACTTTTGGTAGTTTTCAAAAAAAGTGGTGCATGTACCTCCAAAAAATCAGCAAATACCAAATCCTATTAACCCCTCATTAAAATGTAGTCTTTTTTGTACCTGAAAGTGAAGCATACGGATAAAGATGAAGTAAAACATAAAAAATTTAATTGCATTTGATTTTTATTATTCTGTTTTTTACAACTAATGTCTTCCGAAATATTTTGTTTTTAAAAACATCCTGTTTTGCGCCAATTGGCATCTAAAAAAAGTGACACTCATTATTTATCTGATAAGATGGGTTCAAACTAATACCATTCGATCAAAATATTTTGCAAAAAAGGACATCACTGAAGGTCAAGTGGTTACTTCGATAAATACTATTTGCGGTTCTGTAAGGTATAATAAAATGCATTCGTCAAGTACTGATCCACAAACAAAACCATCCACCAACCATCGTAATGAAGCGATAATCACCTAGTAGCAAAACAATCAGACCGCTCACTGTTGAATCTGCACTTAACAATACCAGCACACAAAGGAGGAAAACAGTATTGATCCGTGACGTGACAGAAATAAGCATGCCTGGTCATTGAACAGCCAATGGAACAGAAAAAGACACCAACAGGTTTCCCGCTCCCAATTATACGCACGAGGATCACGTAAAAAACGTGAATAATGAAAGACAATCGGCAGGTCGAACTAACAGCCATCGTCCAGCGTTAAAGACCGAAGAGCATTTTATTGTGTCCCTGACAATCCATTTGGCACTGCTTTTGCCTCTTCAAAAACAAATTCATTTAGAACACGGGCGAGCGCCCGACAAGCGTGAATAAGTTGTTTTGGAGTATTTGTTTCGCCCACTGAAACGTACCTGTTAGTTAAGAGGTGTTTTGCCTCGATGTTCGGTGGATTGTATTTTGTCGCAAGTAACGATAATGTTCCGCGAGAGCACTTTGATCTCGTAGGCCACGCGTCGCAATTAGCGAAATAAACGGTTTGGCAAAAGAGACCTGAAGAAATTTTAATGGCAGTATAGACCAATTTCAGAAGGATGCCGTTCGTTATGTGTTAATTTAACCACCCTTGAAACTAATTGTTCACAGCGCAAGGCCGTAAAGATAAAATTAGACGTCGGTGTGCCCGTCACGCATCAGTTAGATATCTAGCATTAACTTTTTGTTTCTTGTCAACTCCTTATCCTTTCCCAATTTCATTTCATATATCTCTATCGCAACTTTATTATATCTATTTTAAATTGTGGTCAAATTTTGAGAACACGACGTGCGACAAAAAGCATGCATTTTGGTATGATTTAATCCAGCAATACTATAGATGTGAATATGATTATGAATGTAAGAATTTAGGATGGCAGTGCCATCTGTCAGCATTACACTGACATGATGACAAAGCCACCTAGCTGCTTTGTCATCATGTCAGTGTAATGCTGACAGATGGCACTGCTATCCTAAATTCTTACTTTCATCATACCATTGCTTTGGTATATAAGCAAAACCAGTTCTATGCCGTGTTGTCTACACTAGACCTAAACTGCACTGATGAGCTGTAATGACAGCGAAATAGTACTATCTGCAGTTGGTTGAGGTGTAGACAGCACAGCATAGACATGCATTTTTTATAATTATGAATGATCGTCATTGAAACACAGCTTTTGTGCCCTGGCGGAAATGCACATCTCGTTTCAATTTTCATGTTCTCTTCTGGTTAATCAGTGGAATTCTAAAATATCACAGGTTATATAGTTTTCACGGATATAAAATTTTTCCTTTATTGATCCAAAAATAATGAAAATGTAATAGCTTAGGTGAGAATAAACAGATTAAAGCAATTAAATCATGTTGAACGCATATGGCAGAAACAGAAGCAAACTTACTACGAGGACTGTTTTTTAAACTTCCGATGATTTATGAGTATATAAATAAAATCCCTTAACATAAAATAAATTTATTTCAATATTAAAAGTTGAGCAAAGTCTTACTTATGACACAGGCTTTTAGATGACCCTTGCTTGATGGTTAAGCAAATAATGCCCAGAAAATGTACTTAACCTAGTTGGCGGGATGTTAGGATATGACAAATGCTTCAGTTCTTTTGTCGATATTATAGAAAAATAAGTAAGGCTTTACTCAACCTTTAATAATAAAATATTTTTTTATGTAAAGTGAAAAAACCAGCCCTCGCACATTAGAAAAATTGTATATAGTTTTAATTCCCTTGGAATAAAAACTACATAGAAGTCTGTTTCACACAATTCTAATTAGTTTCAAATAGACCTTCATTCGGAGTTGTACTTATTGCGCTTCCTTCGCTTCAATGAAACCCAATATTGCCACCACATCGTGTGCAATATGAAATGAACAGTTCACGTATGTACGTATACGTATAAACCGCCCGAAGTCCGAAAGTGGGTCAGGCGAGAACGTGTATTGATAGCGCGCCTCCACCAAAAGTAACTTCCCATTTCGTGGTTAAAAGCAGCGAGCACGCTATACCATTAAAGACTCCGTACTTGGCTATAGAAGTGCGCAATAACTACAAGTAAATAAGTGTATTTCTATTAAACTTTGCTACAGTATTTGTTCTTGTTTGATTGTTAGCAATGTGTTGGTTGATTTCTGTGAGCTAATTGGAGAGTTCTAGTATAGCTTATCCGTCTTTTATTGGAGATCTGAAATTTTCAGATGTGAAGGTTGACTAGTTTGACTATGTTTGAAGAATTCTGTTTTGAGAAATATTTTTCTGTGGGGCAAATAGTCAATCTGCTAATGTCATAAATCCAAATTTTCCTAGATATGTTATAAATTTTGTTGATAACTCATGAGACATATCCTGTAAGATCTATCTGTTTCACCGATATACAGTATACGGCACCGCACGAACAAGAGATGTTGCAAATACATCTAGAAGATAAGAGGATTTCTTTTGTCCTTGGGCTATGGAAGAATCTGTGACATTATAGAAGGGAGTTGGAGGATAGTAGGAATGAGTTGTTTCTTAAGAATTTTGCCAATTCTGTCTGTTACGCCTTGAACATAAGGAAGCAAAGTAGTCGATTTATAATCTAGGGGTTCCAGAGTCAGTTTGGATTTCGGATAAAGATGACGATTAATTGCAGATTGTATCTCACGGTTATTATACCCATTGCTGGCCAGAATGATGCGTATGTTTTGCAAATCACTTCGCAGTTTTTCTGTTTCAGAAATTGATGTAGCACGGTTAACAAGAGAATTTAGGACAACAGGACGTGGTGATGAGAAGACGCATGCAAGTACCGATCTGTGTGGGTCAAAGTGGCCCAAACGACCATTCGGTAGAAGAGTGACGAGAACATCAAGCAATGGGATCGTAACGCCATGTATAACGTTATGTATCGTTTCTATATTCCTGCATGATACTGCCCCTTACAAGTACGGGTGAAACGTCGACCTTTTTTCAAAATCAGAAGCAAAAAGACTAAGATTTTAAGACATATCCTGTTCATATACACACGGGTTTAGTGCTAAATGCCAAATAATGCATTTTGTGTAATCTAACAATTTGTCGTTTATTTGTAATGGCAAATTTGCCACCGCGATGCGCATTATAAACAGTGCACGCCATCATCTCTCGTTTAATAACCGTTGAAAACCTCCCGCCTCCTTAAATTTACCTTACGCATAGCTCCCGAGTGCTTTGCTGACACTTTTGACGAAAACAATTTGTCAGTTGGTCAAATTTAAATGAAACTTATTAATTCTGGTCTCCGTAGCGCGTGTAAATAAACACGGCAATAAGTTAAGCGCCAAGTGCTAGTTGAAGTCATACCAATATTTGCGGAGCGTGAATCTATTTTTAAACGCGAATCCGCTCGGGATGTCTAAATAAAGGAAAGGAAGGAGATGCGAATAAATAGCTATAAGCGATAATAAGTAAGCTCGCGGTCGGAGACGAGACATTTGTTTAGATTTTCTGGTCTGCTCGCGGCAGAGACGCGGAATTTAACGCTGAGATTGCTGCTGTGCCACCAACACGCGCAGGGACGGACTCAACAATTTTTCGGGGGCACGTATTGAACTCGTTTCGTTGGAAAATAATCAATACATAAACGAAATAAAGAGCGAATTGAGTGTGGTTTAATTAAGAACTAAATAATATGAAGACACCCTTACCAGTACCAAAAAAGGTATATCTTCGATGAGTTTTACACCTTTATGTCTTTCGTCGGCGTCTTCCAGTTTCTTGTCTGCAGTTTCTCATGTCGTACTTGGCGCTTCCAAATTATCTCTTCTTCGGTGTGCCTCCTCCTGCGCTAGCTATCAGCATACTCTTTCTTTTCACGTGTCCCAACCATCTCAGCTTTCCATCCCTTATGATAAGTACCATTTTAGCCTTTCCATATAAATTAATAACCTTTTCATTGCTCCTCAGTCTCCATACTCTTTTTGTCTACTTTCCTTCAAATATTCCACTCATAAATTTCCTATCCATACTAGCAATTGCTTTTCTTCTATTGTGTTTAGGATCCAAGCCTCCCTTGCATATATGATCGTTGTCTTGATTACATTCCATATATACCTACTCACTTTATTTTTCTTGACACATTTTTTATCTTAGAATTCTTCTCAGCACAGCCAAGTAGTTATTTTAAAATTTATTTATTATTTTAAAGTCTATAAAGCAATATGTGCTGTGACTCTTAAAGGTTGGGGTTTGCAATTATTAAACACAATAGACATGCAACAACTCTATTAACTCTTGTACAACGCAAAACTAAATAAAACAGCTTACCAGCTCCCTATCCTGGCCAGGCTCTACACAACTAAACATTCAATGCAATAACATATACTGCAAAGAAATAAGCACACTAAATATAACAAGAACAAAACACGAGGATATACAGAATTCAAGGTAGAACACCAAATTGAGCAGAGGCATCCAGAATGCCCTTCCGCGTTCACTGTCTGCCCGCTTCGCTCCGTCTGACTCTCCCGACTTCTCCCCCACTCGCGACATCCCACTCCCTTCCCTATCGTCAGGGTTTACCCATGGTCCGGTACATCACCCCCCTGTTGAAAAGCCATTCGCGGTTTTTTCAACACCAGTTCCAACAATTCCGCACTCCTGCTCGCGATAACAACGTTTAATGTTCACCACATTATGGGTACCTTTTAACTGTCCGTTTACATCGACCAGTTCGTACGCGTTAGGACCTTTTTTCGCCCGAACAGTAAAAGGCCCTTCGAATAAGAGGAACAGCTTCTTAATTTGATGATCCTCCGCGGATGACTGCATATGTGACCTCACGTAGACCCAATCACCCACTTGGTACTCCTCCATTCTCCCCTGGTTATGTCGCTGTTGTCTTCTTTGCGCCTTAGTAAGGAGCCTCTGCTTCGCCAACATGATAACTTTATCTTTAGGTGGCATCACCGGATTTTCAGGAAATTTGATGCATTTCACTGGACATTCCCTAGTTTGGTGCCAATGAACTTCATTGGGTGTAAACCCTGTGGATTCATGTACCACCTGATTGAGGAGTTCCTCCACCCTTGGAATCACATACGCCCATTTCGTATGTTGGTGATGGCACAACGACCTTAGCAGACGACCAATTTCTCTATTTATTCTCTCCGTCATATTCCCTTGGGGGAAATACACAGATGTGTACGACACATGAATTCCCAACGATGACAACTCCTGCTGCCATCTATTTGACCGGAATTGTGTGCCATTATCCGATAGAATCCGTTTAGGCTTCCCGACGTCTTGAACGTATAACTTGATTCTATTAAGGAGAACCTGAGTGGTTGCCCTCTTCATCGTATACAATGCTACATGTTTCGAGAAAGCATCAATAGCCACGAATAAATAAGCCACGCCTCCTCTAGACTTTGGTAGAGGTCCCATTAGGTCTACACATACCAATTCATTTATACCATCGGGTATAACACTTGCCATTGGACCCCTTCCACCAGCCGATATCTTCGATCTCTGACAGAGATCGCACGATCGTGTAATTTCTTTAACCTGCGTCCTCATCTTCTTCCAACAGTACCACTTCCTCAAGGCTTGGTAAACTTTGTGGTACCCAAAGTGGCCATTATGGTAGTGTTCATCCCTGATGATGTCCGTCGTATGCTTACTAGGAACACAAATTTTGTATCCATCGTTCTCCTTCTTGAACAACACATTTTCATGAATGATGAACCATCTCGTGCTCCCTTCTTCCACCTTCTTTCTTATCTTCCCTAAATACTCATCTTCTTGCTGATCTTGCGCCAGTCTTCGTAGATTGCTGATCTGCTTCTTTCCTCCTTTTTCCACTTCCATTCTGAAAATTTCGATTTCCTCTGAAGCTGCTTCTATTTCCTCACCCTGGTCTACTGGATACCGCGACAGCACGTCCGCCACGACATTGTCTTTTCCCGCACAATGTACGATTTCCAGGTCGTACTCTTGTAAATAGAGAGTCCATCGCGTTAACCGAGAATTCATCAAACGACATTTCTTCAGAAAAATCAATGATTTGTGGTCAGTAATCACCGTTACTTTTGTCCCGAGCACAAACACCCGCCACTGCCTTAAACAATATAACACCGCTAGCGCCTCCTTTTCAGTTATACCGTAATTCAATTCGGCACCTTTTAGAGTTCTACTACAAAAAGCTATAATTTGACATTCACCCTGGGGTGATTTTTGAAAAAGACAACCGCCAATACCATAATAAGAACTATCACATTGGATATAATATGGTTTCTGTGGATTTGGATGATATTGCATAATAGCGCCCGCAAACACCGACTTTATTTTCTCAAATGCTTCATTTTGCTCCACCCCCCATTTCCAAGGATGGTCCTTTTTTAACAATTTTAAAAGAGGAACTGACAAGGCTGCAAAATTTTCACAATACCTCCGATCATAGCTACACAACCCTAAAAATGACTTTAAGTGTTTTACATTTCGTGGACGCGGAAATTCTTTTATGGATTTTACCCTGTCCGGATCCATTTCCGTACCAGTACGCGAAATAATGTGTCCTAAAAATTTTATCGATGAGCGTACAAATTTTGATTTTCTCAATTTAACTGTCACATTGTGTTGTTTGAACTTTATCAATAAACTTTCCAAATGACGCAAATGAGACTTTTGATCTGCTGAAAATATCAGTAAATCGTCTACATAAGGTATGAGATATTCAGACACTTCATTGCCTAAAATCATATTCAAACCCCTAATGAAACTACTTACTGAAGTGGACAATCCATAGGGCAGTCCCTGAAAAACGTAGGAAATTCCTTCATGTAAGAAACCAGTATATTTTTGATCCGATTCCTTAATTGGAATCTGCCAGTACGAACACGTAAGGTCAATACTACTTAAAATTGTCCCTTCTTCGAATTGATAAAGAAACTCCTCTGGATTAACCGGCATGATATGTTCCTTTACCATCTTACTATTGAGGTGTCTTGCGTCCAAACAGACCCTTACTGAACCATCTTTCTTCGCGACAGTCACCAAAGGACTTATATATTCCGTCGGCGCTGCCCGAATAATTTCCCACTGCAACATTTCCTCGATTTGCTGCTTGACAGCAGCTTTATGAGAATTCGGAATCGGGTAAGATTTTAAACAGAAAGGAGATTCATCCCGTAGTTCAATTTTGTGTTCATAAATTGAAATTCGTCCCGGTTGTTCCGAAAAAACTTCTTTATTGCGCAAGAGGACTTGATAAAGCTCATCTTTGAAATTTTTGTCATCCAATTCCGCCCTGTCGACTACTGCTCTAATCTGAAGCTCATTATAAACAATTCGTTCCTTAACCTGCACTCTTTCATGACACTCGATCGCGGTTTCTTCAATAACTACTGAATCACTACTCATTAATTCATTTGTTACTGGAATTTCATACTCAACACCATCCTGAACTACCTTCATTGTTTTGCCCAAAGTGACATTATTTTCTACTATCCAATCATATCCCAATATCAGAGTTCTTTTTAGTTGTGGGACCACTAAGCACGGAACTTGGAACGTTATCGAATTTATTTTAATTTCCAACAACGTTTGACATTTTGCAGTCCGCCCCCTATCAGTAAAAGCACCATATAGCGTTACTCCATTAACCGGAAAAACTGGCAAAACTTCAGCTTGTGTCCTTAGCATGTTAAAATAACTTTCAGATACGCTACTGATTTGACAGCCCGAATCTACCAACGCCTCTGTCATTAACTCACCTATCGTCACTTTGACGATCGGTAACTTATTTATTTGACATGCACTTATGCCCGGGTCTTCCTCTAACAACCAATCGAGATGTTCGGTGAAAATAGTCGATATATCATTATCGTTACTACCCCCCGCATTCCGATCCTGCCTACTTGCATTACTACTACTATTATTACCTCCTGAATTTGTATTTGCATTACGCCACGCTGCTCTATTTTCCGAATTTTGACCACGCTCCTGATTTTGGCGTCTCCTATTAGACATTTCCCCATAACATTCGTCTAAACGCTTTAAGTGTTGTTCGACCGCCTCCACTGTTTGAAATCCACCATTCAAGATGCCGCATTTTACTTCAGTTGGAAAATGATTTATTAAAAATTCAATTAGTTTCTTTTCTTCCAACTGTTCGGACAAAAATGACGCTTCTTTCAATGTTTTAAGAAAATATTCAGCCATATTTCCATTTACAAACTTTCCAAACTTAATCTTAAAAAAAAGATTTCGTTCCTCTTCAACCCCCCAGTATCTATTCAAAAAAAATTCTTTAAATTTGTCAAAGGAAGTAAACTGACTGTTCTTTACTTGCCCCCAATCTGATGCTGTCCCCCTCAAGCACGCCACTGCTAACGCAACTTTTTTCTCATCCGGAACTCCCGCGTCCGCGAACATTTCTTCCAGTTTTTTAAGGAATATTAAAGGATGTGTACTACCATTAACGACAAATGTTAATTGCCCACCCCCCAGTTCCTTCCAACGGGAAATGTAATCATATGTTCGATACCGGCGATCATGCTGACGCATACCAGTAACAATATCATCCGCCTCCGTACAATTTTCTCTAAACTCATTCTCGTTTGTTAATTGTGGCGGGCCCGATTGATACGCAACTGCGGCCAGTTCAGACACCTGCACTTGCAACGTTTGTAACGCCGACGAAATCTGATTTATGGCCTTAGCCAAGTCCGCCACTTGCACGTTCGTTTCGCCCGTAACGTCGCCGCCGGTGACATCATCCTGCGACTCGACATCACGCACTTTTTTACTTTTCTGTTTCGACATTTTTACTACCAAATGAAGTTCCTCGAACCTCAAACAACGAATTCACCGTCAAGTTCGAGTTCCGAACGCCCGCACATATGCAATATACTACTGTTTCGCTTCGCACACCGAAAAAAAACCGTCGTACCTACCGCTTATTTTACAATAGCGAAATTCAACACTTTGTTACACTCTATTGCGTAATAATTGCCCCGCTGATGGGCGCCATATGTGCTGTGACTCTTAAAGGTTGGGGTTTGCAATTATTAAACACAATAGACATGCAACAACTCTATTAACTCTTGTACAACGCAAAACTAAATAAAACAGCTTACCAGCTCCCTATCCTGGCCAGGCTCTACACAACTAAACATTCAATGCAATAACATATACTGCAAAGAAATAAGCACACTAAATATAACAAGAACAAAACACGAGGATATACAGAATTCAAGGTAGAACACCAAATTGAGCAGAGGCATCCAGAATGCCCTTCCGCGTTCACTGTCTGCCCGCTTCGCTCCGTCTGACTCTCCCGACTTCTCCCCCACTCGCGACATCCCACTCCCTTCCCTATCGTCAGGGTTTACCCATGGTCCGGTACAAATAATACGCTGGTATTCCCCAATTACGCTCTGATCAAACTATTTTAGTCTTCTATAAAGTATAGTAAATATGGCTGTATGTCCATGTAAAGTCAACCCCTCTCTAATCAGATCATATATCCTCTTATGCACATCTAGTCCTGCGTACTTAACCATATCTGCAGTTATCAGGTTTTCGCCAGGGCTTTTGTTGCTTAGGCAGCGGCTCACCATTGTGTTGTTGCTTTTGCTGGTGTTGTTCGATGCTTTTGCAATCGTCGTCTTTCTGCTGTATTCTACAAAATATTCCTTCCATCAATTGATCTAGTTAAAACCAGCAAGTCAATAAAATTTATTTCAGACTAAATAATAAGTACAATCTTGGCAACTTTAAGCGATGTACTTTAGAGCGAAAGCATTTGAGCTCTGTCATGTCAGATGTATGTAAATCAGTAATCGTTAGCAAAGACCGTTGATCCCGATTTTCAAATTCGTTAAAATTTATCTAAATCGAACACAACGTGCAACTAATTCGTGTTATTGAAACTTCTTTTTATCTTAAATTAATTTAGATAATGGGTGACCTAATGCCACCTATGTTATATATAAATTGCGGATGTTGTAAAGTACGATATGTCATCAACCTTAATACGTACGTCATAATATTATTATTAACATGACGACGCGACGTCCTGCTTGTCCTCTTGTGAGATTTGCCTTTTTCTGGATGTTGAAGTCTATGTGACAGGTATCATGACATTGCTTATAGATCGACGTCTGGCAGGCTTAATTATAGCAATTGCCAAATTGGGTTTCAGGAGACAAATTCAATAACGCTTGCTTATTGTTCTGCATTGAAGGGAGTTAATCTCAATAGAGCGATATCAGTCAGACACTAAAATCCAACCGACAACTGATCGCAGATAGTGATGCAAATTGTTATCATAAATGTTTATTGCTAGATAGAGCTTGTATAATTTTAATATGCACAGGAATAGTGACATGTAGGGAAAATTTCGTTCCATGAATTTGCACTTAGCTAATGCTTTTTTCTAGACTTGTAAAATATCAAATTAATCACTTGTAGAGTGTTTTTATCATTAGTTTTTGAACAGCCTTGCCTTTATTACGTTCTATAACAATTACAGAACTCTTATATTTTGCAGTAATTACTTTAATTGTCGGTTACCCTACTAATTATCCTTCTAAATTAACTCAGAATTTAATTCCACAATACCTTTATTCCCTGCAATAAAATCCGTTGCCAACACCGTAAGGTTTTCGGGGCATCCCCAACGGGATTCATAGTCGATCCTCTTCCGACGCTTTCGCCGGATCTCCGTACGTACTCGGCTCGTAGCCGCAACGCCCTTCCATCGACTGAAATAGCTGCCTGAAAGAGGGCAGCTAGGAATAGTGCGMTCAGGCGTCAAAAGACGGCGTCCTTCTCGTTCAGTAGCGTCTGTTTCGTACAGTGGCATCGCGGAAGACAGGCCATAAGGGCATAGTGCCATACAAGATTGTAGCATTTTGGTTTGACAAGTCGGTAACGCAAGAATTTTTAAGTAGAAATTTTAAGTAAGTGAAAATATTGAATAAATGAGATGTTTTTATCTTTATTTTAATTTATGCTCGTTGGAATATAAATAAGAAAAACCAAATATAGTATGCACAAAATGTTATAACTAAGTATCTATGTACATAAATGTAATTGCGAAGGAAAAAAAGAAATTATACTATCAACAAAGCATTCAAGGAAAATAGTTATTAATGAAATATTAAATTTTAAGTAACATTTAAACATAAAAAATTGAGAGCAAAATGCAGATGACCCAGTTTTGCTATTATGTTTCCATAAAGCTGCGTTTCAATATATGTTTTCCACATATTTGTGACATTCCTAATAAACCTACATACGAACCATGCTCATTAGCAATATTTACAATACGGCATGAAGAAGAATTCTTAGAACAATTAGTTTTCCTGGTAGCAATTGCAAATAAGTTGAAGATCCGGAGCGGTCGGTGTGGTATACTAATAGCTATCTGAGATAAAAGTACTGGGGTTTCGTATAATTACTAAGTATTTTATACAACATGATAATGTCCGTTTTGGATCAAAAACCGCTCCTAAATCTCTAAACTTTTATCAAGCAAGTTGATTTTCTCACAGCTCTTATTATTTATCGTCAGTCTGAAGTCGATTTCGAAGTTCATACCACCTTTTTATACACGAAACACCAATCAGTTTTAGCATGTATTGTCGAAAGCACGTTTCAAAAGATGGCCAAATTACAAAGCTGCAGTACTGTCATTTTAAAACCCTTATTTACTTTGGTTGGAACTGAACCTGAGACATACTCTGGCGTTTTTTTACACCACCAAGACTCAAGGTAGTGAGTCTAGCGACTATTGTATTAAAAAGTTGTCAAATTGTATGTGAGACATCGAAGTTCTTGTCACGTTGTCACATAATTCCTCTTTAAATGAATACGCTCTATACAGCGGTATTGTAGTGCCTAAAAGACTTTAAAAAAATTCTTCTTACCGGTCTACTATGCAGTTTTCCACAGCTTCACACTCTTTTTCGGCTTTGGAAATAGATGATAGTCAGATGGGGCCAAGTCAGGCGAATACAGACGATGATTCACCAGTTATAATTTCAAATCGCCAATATAGTTTATTGCATTGTACTGCAAAGACAAGACGCCTTTGGCCACCATTTCTATTTTATGACTGCTCGATGTTCCAATTTCTTATTTCTTGATCTTCTCACTTGCTCTTAATATGATCTTTTCTAATAGGCCATCGTCTGGTCAGGAGCTTTATTCAATTATAAATGAGATATTCTGTAAGTAGGTCAGGGCAGACTTGCAACTGGATAGTTTTGTAAACTGGTTGATTTACAAGAGCATATAATTACATTAGTCTTGTATTTTCATCTTGTTGATTTCAGTACTGACGGGACTTATTGATCCCACAAAAGAACACTATTGGGACAAAATGTCCTATGTCCTTAGCAAGGACTCAGGATAATGGTACAACTGGGTTAGTAAATTTTTCCCCTCTACAAATATTGTAATCGGCCTCAAAATTTCGAAGAAAAGCAGTTACGTGGCTAAGCTAATAAATCGATTTATGCCATATCACGCCCTCGTAGATCAGAGACGTGTCCATCCCAATCCACACCTTCTTCCTCGCCTCTGTCACCACGGTTTGAGGAATTCTGAGATCCTGACGGCGCCGCTGATTTCACGCCGCAATTCGTGAACGTACCCTCGGTAATTGTTTAGCTTACAGTTTCTGTAAGCATTTCTCAATTGGTTGCCGTATTTTTAGGACAACTCCGCGTTCCTGACTCCACTTAATTTCGTAGATGTTATTACTGGATTTCGGGCGTCGGTGTGGGTATAATAAGCCACTTCGATCGGCGGCGCGGGGCGTCGGTTAGGTGTACGCCGACGTGCGGCCAACTTCCGATGAGCTGATAAATAGCATTACAGCTCCGTTTCGTCTGTTGTTTARAGATGTTTTGTAAATCGGATTTATTAGTTCGAATTATGTTTGTAATGACAGGTATTCTGAAGGCATGTCTTAATAATATTAATAAAAACATAATTCTAGATGATATTAACCCAATTTAACATAAATTATCTATATGAAAAATTGCTTCCTAAAAGAACTACAGCCCTTTGACGATTGCGCCCAATAATCAATGTTTTCCGAAAATCTTTGAAACGCTCTCACCCATAGCGATGAAGGTGGGTACATTTAATGACATGTTAGGGTTATTTCATCAAAGAATTTGTATGATCTCATTATTTCCAAAATTTCCAAGCAGCTTAATAAGTGGCCCTTTTGTTGAATATGTAAAATATCAACATTACTATTAATTTCAAAACTGTACTCGGTATCTAAATGGTGCATTATTGTTATACTGAAATTTCTAAATGTTCTATCAACGTATACACGGTTACAGTGTTTGCATCTCTATTTATATATATACTTACCCCATATTTATCAAGTACAGGAACTGCATATTTATTATTAAAAAGAATATATCTTTACTAGCCATTGCAAAATGTGTAGAAGTAAAAAGTTATTGATATGGTCAATCACTATACATATTTTTTTACAAAATTAGAAATGTATGCGAGGTTCCACACGAAACCTTTTTCAAAAAACAATTAAATTAGCAAATATAAGAGTGTAAAGATGAGTACAATGATAGGAATCCCATTGGGTAAAGATATTGGCCATCTTTACCAAGAATGTTTTTATTTTCAGTGAGTTTTTTTGCATTTTTGAGAAACTACAATAGTTTTTGATGAAAACCTATTTTTGTCTCATGTTGCTAAGGTACAATTGTACACGTTTATTATTTGTTTGATGATGAAGCTAACGAGCGATTCCTGATTCTTGATCTACAAAACGGAATTATTACTAAAATTAAACTTTTTCTGCCAAATCATCAAAGAGAATCACATTCACTTGAGCACTACTGGTAAGGGTTCTACTAATATCATGTTGTCGAAAATCACGCTTAGCTTAGTCAGGTTAGATGAAAGAAAGCCCTTACTTGGTCAAAAATATATTGTTTCATGACTAAACTGTAATTTGATGAGAAAAACAATAATAATAAATTCAGTTATAACGGAAATGTGACATGGAAAGGACATCTAAACGATGTTCAGATATTGTTCAACATTCGCGCAGGTATATCAGTGGCTAACCATTACAAGGTATTGTCCTTGTCTATTTATATCTATGCCTTAGCTAGGCGATAGCTTTCATGAACTTTGAAAAACTGTATGAGCTAGTAATGCTAATTACATATTACTGATATTTGTAATGTACTTAATTGTTCATAATAGCCATTGTTAAACTCTATATAAACATACCGGTTGCACGGTGTACGAAAATACCTTGCGGATTTGACTCCGTCTGTTGACCGCGTTGTTGGGATATGTCGTCCACCGAATCATTGTGTTCAGACTGCGACAAGAAAAATACGATAAACGCCTTAAAATATATTAAATGTCATACTGGTTATTCACTCCGTGGAAAAGCTATTTTCAGCTGGAGCGTCTTTATTAGCCAGACGCTTTTACTGCCAGATGACAAGGTTATTTTGACATTTATCTTCCGCCCTATTTGTACATTGTACGAATTATAATAACTGTTATTGGTGGATTTATTTTTTTAAATGTCTAGTAGAAACAAGTCTCCGCTGATTTTACTATCTTTTTACCGTTTGGGATTTATGAAATTCTAGGCAGCAATTCTCGATTTGTAATGTTTTTAAAATTATTGTTTGTGTAAGACAAAATGTGTACAATAAATACGATTAAAAGGAATTGCACAAATAGTGGATAATACACATCAAAATTGATGTCTTTCCACGCCTTCTAGTTCTAGTTTCCTCTTCCCCCCAGGAACCCTTTTAAAGGCCCAAGGGCCAAAGGGGGCACAATCAAGACTGTACGGTGGATGGTGCAACCCATTCCATTTTCTGAGATTTCCGTTTCGAAAGATTTACTCCACTTATAAAAACTTATCTCATGTAATGTTTCTTTCTCAAATTGTGCTTGATGTCTCAGGAACATTTCCCCTTCGTTCCTTTGTTGTTTCACGCTGGCATGAACTACTTCCTCGCTCATGGCTGTCACTGATAGACAGTTTGTTTTGCGTGAAACTACCAATCGCAAAAGTAGTAGCCGTACCTTACTCCGTCTAATAAAATTGTACGAAACACTAAACATCGTAGTAAACAATTATTACAGACGTGCTCCATCACAGCGGCGTATTTTTTAATGGTCTGCCAGCTTGTCGAACATCGGTCCCGAGGTGTCTTATAGCCGACCGGTACGTGATGTGCAGTTGAGTTAAAAATAATAAAACTAGAGCAAATTCGGCCGCCGCGATATTTTCAAACTAATAAACACTTCCCGGTTCGCCTCTCTGTGGTGATGCTAAAATAGGTTTGCAAATAACAAAAATATGGTATATTTTTGATCGGATTCCTGAAATTGTTTCCAGGCTGGAGAGAGGGTATTTTTGGATGTCTTCGCGTCATGTCGGTGAGTAACTTTGGTGCGGCGGGTTTACTTGGTTGCAGAAGAGATATGTCGATTGGTTTTTCCTCATTTATATTTCAAGCGGGACCTATGAAAACTACATTTAATGCCAAACTAATTATTCTGATATATTATGCTTCACTATAAAATACATCGACTTAAACATTGAATAATGACATAAGATAATATTTTGTCGGATAGATCGCTGTCTCTTGAAAACACTGACAAAAAGTTAATAGTCTGACGTTTCGATTACACCTGTAATCTTTGTCAAAGACGAAGAACCTCAAAATTTGCCTGACACAAGTTCAAACAAAATTTTGAAAGCAAATAAACAAATCACTAAGGATGCGAGACGTCATAGAAACAACGTGCCAACCTGATAAAGGAACCTAACGATGAAAAAGGAACTACCTACCTACTAGATATTCACGAACTACTTGATAAAAGATAACTACAACATAGCCTTCCAAATGTCACCTAACTCATAATTTCCACAATCCCTATTAAAATTATTAGTATTCCTACAAATTTCTATAGCTTCTTTTATTAGACGTTTGTGATAATATTTTTCTCTATGTAAACCTAGTAGCACGTATGTGTTCTTTCAAACGCGTACCTACTTTTCTTTTAGTTTGACCTATGTAACACTTTCCGCAAGGACAAGTAATTTTGTAAACACCTTCACTCTCTAAATGTACTTTATCTTTAGTAGAACTTAAAATTTTATCTAAATTATTATATGTACTATTAACAACTAAAATATCGTGTTTTCTAAGCATCCTCTTTAATTTTTCCGAAAGGCCTTGTACATAAGGCAAACTCAACTTCAATTTGCTTTGTCGTGGCTGAGAATTTACTTGATTTGGATGAGCACTTTTATTAAAAACTGACCAAATATTCTTACTACTATAACCATTTCTCACTAGCACTGATTTAAGATGATATATTTCTTTTTGTACAGAACTTTCATCTGATATCTTTTGTGCTCTAACAAATAACGTCCTAATAAGACTATTCTTTTGAGAAGGAGGGTGGTGAGATGTGGCATGTAAATATCTGTCTGTGTGTGTTGGTTTTCTGTAAACCTTGTGTCCTAACTGTCCAGTGTTTGTTCTGTAAATTTGGACATCCAAGAAAGGTAAACTATCATTGCTTTCTAATTCCATAGTAAATTTTATGTCGGGATTTTGACTGTTCAAATGATTTAGAAACCTACCCAGCTTTTCTATACCGTGGGGCCAAATAACAAAAATGTCATCTACATACCTATACCAACATTTTGGTTTAAGCTGAAAACTGTTTATCGCTACATGTTCAAAATTTTCCATAAACAAATTGGCTACTACAGGACTTAGAGGTGAACCCATTGCACAACCTGATTTATGTTCATAAAAATTATCGTTCCATAAGAAATAAGTAGATTTTAAACAATGTTCGGATAATCTGGCTATCGTGTCACCTAAGGGATCGCTATTAAGCTTGGATWTGATGATATCTATCGTTTCAGGAATGGGTACTTTCGTAAATAAAGAAACCACGTCAAAACTAWCCAAAATATCACCTTCTGAAATACTTAAACCTTTTATAATAWCAATAAAGTCTGAAGAATTTTTGATGAAACTACTGGTATTTCCTACATAAGGTTTTAAATAGTTGGCACAAAATTTTCCCAKTCTGTAACAAGAACTGCCAATCGTATTGACTATGGGTCTTAACGGGATATTGGTTTTGTGGATCTTGGGCAAACCATACAATTTAGGTACTTTGCAATCGGAAACAGTTAAAAGAGACTTCTTCTCATTCGAAAGATTTGAACTTTTGATAAGATCATTGGTAATTTTGGAAATTTTTGAGGTAGGATCTCGAGATAATTTTTGATATGTTGCCTCATCTAACAACTCTCTAACTTTATTATCGTAATCTGTTCTATCTAAAATTACTGTGGCTGAACCTTTATCTGCTCTAGTAACTATAATGGACTTATATGTATTCAAATCCTTAAGAGCATTCATTTCCTCAGATGTCACATTAGGTTTGGACGTACGTGCATTTCTAATAGCGTGGCATACATCCATCCTAATCCTATGCGCTTGATCTTTCGGAAGCAGTCTTATACAAGATTGCACAGATGACATTATCTCCACTTTTGGAATGGTCCGTGGCGTTACAGCAAAGTTCATCCCCTTCGCTAAAATATTTACAGCAGCATCTGAGACACTCTTTTTTGACAGGTTTATCACAGTGTTGTTGATGTTGGTTTTAACTATGTTAGATGATTTGAACTTATTGTGTTTAATGGTATTGAATTTCTCAAACTTAAGTATGTTTTGTTCCTTGACCTTTTTAAAGTGTTGTTTGTATACTTTTTGTGTAAACTTTATTATGTCTTCAAAATCTTGATAAAAAAGGTTGTGGGATAGAATTTGCAATGTTGTGTTTATGTCTTCATCTAAGAAACCAAATTGTCTACGTGTGTCGTGTATGCGTTCCCTAATTTAAGCAAATTTTGTTTGTAGCATAATTTTATTTGACTTGTATGTGTTTATGTGCGTTTTAATATTAAGAAAATTTGGCACGACCTTTTTATCTCTGCAGCGTTTCAAAAATACTAATCGGTTGACGAAGCTCGCTTTGTTCAATGAAGTCCTTTCTAGTCTTCTACATACTCCTAGGATGTACTCTCCGTAGAGTCTTCGTATACGAGGGTGAATGCTTTCAGCGTCAATAAATATAAGATAATATTTTGTCGGATAGATCGCTGTCTCTTGAAAACACTGACAAAAAGTTAATAGTCTGACGTTTCGATTACACCTGTAATCTTTGTCAAAGACGAAGAACCTCAAAATTTGCCTGACACAAGTTCAAACTAAAAGAAAAGTAGGTACGCGTTTGAAAGAACACATACGTGCTACTAGGTTGCAACAGATAGATAAATCTTCCGTAGCTGAAGACTCATATTTGACTAAACACATGATTGATTTTGATAAAACAAAAGTTTTACATAGAGAAAAATATTATCACAAACGTCTGATAAAAGAAGCTATAGAAATTTGTAGGAATACTAATAGTTTTAATATTTTGTAGTTATCTTTTATCAAGTAGTTCGTGTATATCTAGTAGGTAGGTAGTTCCTTTTTCATCGTTAGGTTCCTTATTTATCAGGTTGGCACGTTGTTTCTATGACGTCTCGCATCCTTGGTGATTTGTTTATTTACTTTCAAAATTTTGTTTGAACTTGTGTCAGGCAAATTTTGAGGTTCTTCGTCTTTGACAAAGATTACAGGTGTAATCGAAACGTCAGACTATTAACTTTTTGTCAGTGTTTTCAAGAGACAGCGATCTATCCGACAAAATATTATCTTATATTTATGGACGCTGAAAGCATTCACCCTCGTATTGAATAATGACGGTTTGCTTTTTCTTTTGTTTCTTTTATTTTCAAGGTCTTATCTAGCTTGGGTAAAGGTTTATACCTTCTTCTACCATCGTGCGTTTTATGGTGCCAGTTTGGTTTTGAAGTTAACCATAATTTTGCTGCGTTTGTTTTATACAGCGCTCATTTTTATTACACAGGCTAAAGGCTATTGCTAGTGCTTGATTCCTGGTGTTCCTCACTGCACATATAGTTATTCTTGGCTGATTTTTGGTACAGAACATACCCTTATCGGGTGCATTCACTACGATGGTCAGCATCGATGGCTTGGAAATTTCAATGGTTTGCAAATTCCGCAATCTTCTGCATTACACTGTTTTATTGTTAAATAGAATAATCAGTGTATTTAAGCAATGTATATAGACCTCATTAAGACAAAGATCAGCTTTTGTAATTCATTATTCAAACCGCAAACATTTACTTCCATTCATTACAAGCATGTTCGAATAGAATTGCAGTTTTATGGCATATTTGTTTATAAACTTTTGAATTTTTGTTTGCATTTTGCGACCTTCGCCCATTGAACATACCTCTTTATTAACCTTTAAAGGCAATGAATTTTTACTATGTACTCGTGTATTGAATGAAGTTTCACTTACATACCTTGTTGCACATCTACGTTACTTACTAATTGTACAATATGTTTAGACGTAAAGTGTTTTGTACATTGTACTTCGTTATTATCATTATTTATAGCTGATTCCGTTATTTCAAACAAATGAATTTCTCGTCAAAGGTTGAGCGTCCAATAAGAAATATTTCACAGCTAGTTAAAAAATCGCTGTTTAACGTGCGACGCGTACGTTTTTATTTAAATATTAAATCATATACCAGTTTTACGTGTGAACCAACAGTCTCGGCTACTTGCTGCTTTACGAAAAACTCGTGTGTTCTTGTGTTTGTACGTTAGCGTGTGAGAGCCCGAACGCCATAAATTTAAATACTTGGAACCAAGAAGGCCGCATTTGTAAACACAGACATATGCTTCCATGAAACACTGGGGTGTCACTGTATCGCCTGCCTGAACAAAAGGTCTGGCATTCTGGGGAAACGATATTGTGGTCGGGTCCTCATAAAAATAACAACCAAACACAAGACAAAATAAGATCGCACGAATCGGACACACGCGTTAAACAGAAACCTACGCAGCTGTGCGGGCTGCTTTCCTGTTTTGTTGTGTGGAAGTAAATAGATTTAGATTGACGTAATTAATAATAAAGATCCCTTTATCTCTTACACTGATAAATAAATAATACCGATAGGATCATGTGCCCAACCTTTAGCTTATCACCTTAATAAATGCCTTCTTACTTATTTTTAGCAATTTGTATATAACAATAATGCCCTCACGATCAGACACCGTGGGCATCACCCCTTTTGGACAAAAGATATTTCAATGAATCGAGCACATTCAAAAGGAGACACACTATTGGTGAGAACTATTTGTAGTACCTCTGTGGTCAGTTTTGCTTGCACCTCATCTCCCATGCTTTGAAGAGAATCACCCTCGAATATATAACCATACATTTGGAATAAGTAAACCTTGGAATGGCTACACACGTTATGTTATATAAAGTTATGAACTCATGTTACGTTATATAACATAACATGCCACTTAACATATGTTATGTTACTCGTATATAACATAACGTGCTACAGAATATAACATATATTATAGTGGTGCGAAACTGGTGTATGTATGGGCAATATATATTTGTAGAAATTCGCACCACTTGATGATTTGCAAATTTTTCGTACATAGCTGCATTATATCTAGTCACATAAAGTTTATAAGAAGACACTGTCTCTAAAAAGGGTCGTTGCCTCATTCACCCGGGTCACATTTAGAATTCTCCTTTTAGCCTAGACAGAAACTTGTGAACGGCAAAAAAGGCACCCACCTTTGGGTAAAACCCATCCATCGGTCGGAAACTGCATCATTAAGAATCCGCATCGGCGGCTACCTACAAAACAGAAAGGGGGAAGCCAGTTTTAGGGCACATGTTTCCAGCAGCGGCAACGCCGAATGTTACAGATTCACCACAAAAAATTTCGAATGGTAGCAGACTGCTGGCGGTGGAGGCGTCTGGATTGGAATGAATGTGTCCCTATTAATAGTTTGACAGGAGCATAAAAATACACAGTGCGTGGAGTTGCACCCGTTTATGCTGTCTAATTACGGAGATGTCGATAACTCCTCACACCCTGAGGCAATGTGTAACTGCTGTTATACAAGCATTTAACAAGGAGCTTGGACAAGAATTAATTTGTTAAATGTGCAAAATGATCTACCAAAGATGACTTCATTTCACCAAAGCAAAAAAAAGTTATTTAGTATTCAAAATTCATCAAAGCGAAGAGAATATTTTTTGTTGGCTACGAGTGACTCGATGAAATTTAATGCGAGTTTGATGACTATTAGGCACTACACATTCGAGTAGACTCGAAGTAATAATTTTAATTATTTTTTTGTCACTTTAAAGAAGAACAGGAAGAAGACGAAACGAAACGAAAAAAGTATGAATTTGTATTTGTTAAAGATCATTTTGGAAGTGTACTTGCACTGCTACTGATTTTACCGTTTATGCAATATCTGTTGCACGTTGCTGATAAACGAGCACAAAAACACACGATTGTAGATTGTTCATCCTTGGCTGGATCGCTATGAACAAGAAGGTGAGGAACACCGGTTTCCCTTAGGGGCACAGTTCTGGAGCAAAGGTGTAGAAGACAACCAACTTCTTCTACAGAATTTTATGGATCACCCAATGCCACTTCAAATTTTATGGGATATTTCAACCTGCGATCTTCAAAGCTGGTCAACAGAGAATCCCCTTGAAGCACGAAATAGTCGCTTTCACCATCAAATTGGCTTAAATTTATGGTTTGGAATAGTAGGTGGAATTCTGATTGGACCATAATATTAGCTCCCTGAAAGTGCCGCCCGTTACCTACAGTTTTTAGAAAATGAACTAGAGCTTTCTTTCTAGAAAAAGTGTTTTTAGACTATGCAGACTTTGTATTAGGTGACTTATTTAGTGTCACCGAARGTTAATGAAATGCTCATTCTGTATTTTTTTAAATAACTAGAGGAAGTATTCTTATTAGAGTAAGCATAAGTTTGTACAATAATGGGACACACGTCAACTGTGTTTTAATTTATTATACAAAAATGAGAAACAATGGACGTGTTTTTCTTTTGAGATCCTGTATTTTACTACTAATATAGTGATAATCAATCCATTTTATTTAATTTACTATATCGTTCACAGCGCTATAAAAATTGCATCAATTGCGCAACTCTATTCGTTGCTCTGCACTGCATTACCTTACGTAAATTATCGTGAATTTTGACTTTTATTTTCGAATTTTCTATTTGTCATGACCATATATTCAAGTTTGTATTATTGCTATCAGAAATAGCTAGCATGGTTGGCACTTAAGAACTAGGAAAACATTTCTAATTATGTTATGAATATTATCGCAGCATGTTTAGTTTAAATTTTATTATGCTGCCAAATGCCATGAAATAAAATGTTCGTTACTAAATGACAAAGTTTGACAAACAAGCTATTATTAATTTAACAGTGTGAAACAATGTGAATGATATTGCAAATTTCAACCGTCAATGATAATATGGAAAATTATCCGTTATCATTGCAACCTGCAAAAAAAATCACAATCGTAGTACAAATAACGTTTCTCACGTTACTCATTGTTAATTCCTGGAGATAAAGGCCGGAAGAGGTTTGTTATCACTTAGGTACTATTTTGTTTTGATAATTATAAAACTATGTGTACGTAATTAAAGCAACACTTGATTTGGGGTTGAGGAAAGACTTCGGAAGGGCATAACCGAAAATATTGACGGTTATAAGCCCTTATTGCTTTAATTGACGATCAGTTTCAATAAGTTTGTTCACACTGCAAAAAACCGCAAAGTAGAGGAGCGTTCCTAAAAGAGTGTGACCCAGACAAGTACATTTTTATGAAATGGAGTCCAGTTACGCTAACGGACTGAAGTTTCTGTTTGCATTAGGTTGTTGCCATAGCGAAGTGTTACAATCCAGATAACACTACCTCTTCCGGCTTTGCTATCGAAATACCGTGAATATTGAGTTCAGAAAAAAATAATGTTGTTGTCATAACAGTGTTCAGGCCCGAAATGGCCGTGGTTACACACAAAATGTAAGTCTTTACTAGGCAACCAAAGGCGATAGTTCGGAAATATGGGTACCTCAACAAAGAATACGGAAAAACCACTTATTTTATGGACATTATTCATTTATACAGTTATTCCTGTAAACTAATGGCTATTGTTATTACATTTTGATTGCTAATGTTAAACTACATTGTTAGTGTGCCAGTAGTAACATTTTTTATAACTGTATGGAAAGGTTGAAAATGAAACGCACTGGCGTGTTTCACAAAGATCACAGGGAAGTACCAAAATTAAATATCTGAAAAACTGAGGCCATTAACGATTTCATTCTTTAGCAGTTGTTAAGGTATACGAGGGTGAATGCTTTCAGCGTCAGACTAATAACTTTTTGTCAGTGTTTTCCGAGAAAATATTATCTTATAATTGTTAAGGTTGTTAACGCATCGCTCAGCATCAGATTATAAGTAGTCAGAACATAAAAATAAATTTAGATCACTTATTAGTCGCCTAGACAGCAGCAAGAGAGTGCCATACTCTTTAGGTGTGAAAGTCTTTAAATATTTGCTGTATAATCTCAAACACGAATGCATCTTAAAATTTTCAAAAATCAATCCATTCGTATCTAATAGAAGGCTGCTTTTATTGTTTAGATGAATTTTTTTGCAGTCTATGTTCTCTGGAACCTGTATACACTTATTTTGTATTTGTCTTTTGTACCATTATTTGTGTTATATACTCATGACGTTTCCCATACATTATGTTGACGTTCTTTGGAAATAAATAGTACTGTTATAATTATTACTATGCTCTAGTATCAGCTTTTAGTATTAGCTATACAATATACCATTTATTAATGCTAATACATATACCGGAAGTTCGAAATAACTTACCCATATAAATGCAAGATGGGAAAAGGATTTAAATTAAGATATTGGATTTTTATACAAAATATAAAACTAGCTAGATATGGTGTATTAACATTAACATCGGCACCTAAGCATAGGCCTAATATCTGATTACATTCCACAACAAGACAGCCTTATATGCCGTGATAAAAAGGACACCGTTCATTTATCAAGGCCATTTCGTTCACCTAAGTAGTTTCCTGTTAGGATTACAAATTTGACAAATTATAAATACCGTGGAATCTTCGAGGCCAAATGAAGCAGCATTTTAAACTAAAAACTGGTGTTTCTGTAAACTTACTTTGTTACAAATTGATGACATTAATGTATATAGTGGATTTAGGTGCCAAAGTTTCATAATTCTTGGTGGCCAGAACTTTGAATGTCACCTATTGGAACCCGCTCGCGCGCCGTGGTAGTTACGTGATGTGCCCTATAAATAAAAACAAACCGAAAATAACTAGCTGTTTATGTGCATTAAATTGGATTTAAAAATACGATCATTGCCTGGGTATCGGGAGCCGCTTAATAAATATCTAAAATTAAAGTATTCGAAACGTGCATGTAAATCTATTGCGTCAAGTCGAATGCCAAAAATAATATATTTTTTATGCGGCAACAGATCGTAAAAAAACTAAGGTAGGTAACAAAACTGACCTATTTTAGTACACATGCTGCAAGCTGCCGCAGAGAGGCGAGCTTGGATTTCGATTTTACGATGTTTTAACTCACCCGGCGTGAGGGGAATGAAAAACGGGAAAATGCGCACGGATCCCGCTGTTCTTTCCATTACTTCATCCCAGTACTACTTAAAATTTCACTATGCAGTTTATTTACCGAGCCATCGTCAGCCCCACTTGAGCGCGGGATGTAAACTGTTGTTTTATGATTTCTAATTCTTATTTTTTTATGAAGGCTGTTTTCCAGAGAGAAAGGAAACGTAGTACATCCGGTAAGCAAGGAGGCGAAAATTGGAACAAGTTGTGAACTCAAGATTTAGTTTTTAAGGTTTGGAAACGCGAACAGTACCTAATAAGGGGTATGTTTTAATTTTACATCTTGTTCGAATCAATTTCATCAATATTTTGAAAAGAAAATCACTGATCATGCTCTGGTAAGGTTCCCCATTGACCGTAACGTTAGCTCAAGCCTCATCTTTAAAGAAATAAGGTCCATTAATGAGGTTGGTGTCACTCCATATCCAGCAATCATGTTTATTGGCAAACCCGTACAATTGTAGTAGAGCAGCACGGCGCGAGTGATGATGGTCTTATGGTTTTAAGTCCCGCACAAGCTGAATCTTGGGTGCAGTCAAGATCTTCAGGTAAAATTTTCCTGCTAGTAGACGAKCTGAGCCTAATTGCTACGACCGTCGACGAATCGATAACTTKAAGTTTTCTTGTACGCGCATTCCTTTGTCGGKTCTTCTTCATCGGWTGTTCATGTTCTTTTTGGACCTTAAAATTTTTACACCTGCATATTTACTAATTTGGACCTGCTGAATTCCGAAACGGTCTCAGTTGGTCTCTAACTACAACGACTCGTTCGAAAAGTGGCGTAAATTAGGCCGCCTGACGTCCTAGCTCATTTCTGACCAAATTTTTAGAATCTGTAGCTCAAAATACATCTGTATGTCGATTTTGAGCTAAAAATAGGATCCACCAAAAATCACGAGACATCAAAGGCAAAAATCGCCAAATGTGCCAATATGGTCGGTAGCTGCAATTCTGGTTCTTCAGTGTTTGAAACTAATCTTCTCATAATTGAGTCACGTGCACTTGCAGTTCTTTTTGACAAACACGTCCACGCAGTTTGTACAAGGTATCATACGGGTGTTTACTACATAGTATAAGAAACAACGGAATATTTAAATATGTTAACGTACACATCACTCTTGCAAACCGTTTGACAATTTTTGAAGAGGTAAAACGAAACTCATGGATTGAATCTGAGATAATAAGATGGAAGTCTTTGGTGTCAATAAGCAACTGCTTTTTGAAGATCGTTGGTACCATAATGGTCCAAAATTTGAACGCTGCACGTTACCTGATGATGGAATAAATAAACGAGATAAGATAATGGGTTGTCGATATGATAAGAATTTATCAGTGAAGCACGATGATTCTTCAAAGTCGGTGAAATGACTTGTCTGATGAGACGATATTACTTGCTTAATAGAGATATATACACATTCTCGTACGAAATAGATTAATCTTATAGCCACACCCTATAACACTGCATACATCTCCAGTGATAGAGACGTCAGAGGAACTGTAATGAACAGGGTATCATCACCACAGAATTTTGCTCTTTTACGCTTTCTTAGTGCCACATGAAGCAGCACGCAATCCGGCAATTTGGATGCATTCCTGTTCAGTGTATAATAATTTATCATTAATAGTATGCTACCTTCAAACTGCCTTTCCAGAATCTATTCTTCAGTGTTACAGAAGCGACGTCTTATAATTATGTTGGCAGACCTGCAGTTATGCAAATGAATGAAAAGGTGTTTGGTATAAATAAACCAGTACGAGAAGCTCTTAACCGCGGCTGAAATATTTGTGCGAATGGTGTGAATCATGAACAGGTAATAAAATCATGTTAGGTATATGTTGTAGGCGTTATGGGTTTCTTGATATCTCAAGTCTGTGGAACTTTGAACCCTCTAACTAACTTGGTCTCCATAGGGTCATTGTTTTTAATGATTTCTTGTTTATGAGCGGGTTATATCTACTTCATCACTAGTTCGTTCCATGTTGAGTGTTTTATGTTAAATAATTTATTAGTTTAGAGTGTCTATTGCATACTTTCTGGTGAGAAAATTGGATTGAGCGAAATAAAGTTTTGTTTCCAGGATGATTGCGTTACACGCACACTCTTGCACATTCTCATGATGCTTGGATAGTGTCTACTTTATCTTCATCTTTTATCTGAACAGAAAGACTTAAAATTCCGGTTAATTAGTTTCATTCCCAGATTTCGAAGTGTATTCGAAGAACTTTTAACTTTTTCCACTAGATATAGCAATTTAGCCACAGACATTTTAACATTGAAAGCCCGAAGAAGGGCGATGAAGCTACAAAAACGCGAGAGATAAACAACGAACGTAGTCGTCTTCTGATGCTATTTGAACTACCTTGAACAATATGAATAGTTCTAATGTGCACTGAATGAATGCAAAATACAAGATATGCGGATTAACCCCTATAAACTACGCTATCCGGCCCGAATGACCAAAGTATTTTGGAATTTCTAAGTCGTTAAAAAGAAAGAAGAAAAGACGCTCACTTCTCCCACTAGTTTAGAATAAGGGATTTATTCTAGTTGCGTAAGCCTCGGAAACATTGTTTTTTATATTACGGAGTTGATCGGTCCTAATGAACCTAGAATGTTCGTTCCAACGCGCATGGAATGGAGCTGCGCCTCAATGAAGCGGCGCAAGAACAAAAAGGCAAATGGAGAATGTGCGTAGGTACTTTCAGTCGCATTACCATGGAAGTCAGCAGTTGAGCATCGATTTATAATAGTGACAATTGATTTACGGTCCCGTCTCGGATTAGTCGCAAGGATACGTTACAAATAGTCGACCGGTACGACGAGTTCTTGGACTTTTACACGAAGTTCAAATCTAAATATTATTACGTCGAGTTAGTTGCGGATACAGTTGGTGTGGGCACTCGAGTAACGCATTATACTATATCAATTGCTGCAGGGATATATATTTAATCGTGACACAATAAAAATATGTCGTTAAATCGGCGGCAGATAGCTTGGAATGTCGAAGGACTCCTATGGGTTTTCCTAGAGCAGAGCGGAATGGAGGGTTCACGCCGGGGTCGAGGTGTACGTGCGGAGAATCGGACTGCCAGCGCTCTGTTGCGCGGTGGTCTTGTTGATATCGGCTATCAGCTCGACAATACTTGGAATGGCGGTGTTGAGAATTACGTCCGTGAAACGAAGTTATCAACAGATGCTTTATGTAGAAGCAGGCGCGATAGGAAACGAAAAAATTTTTCTGTTATTCATGCTGTAAAGTGCTGAATATTGGTAATGAGTACTATGGGGCTATTGTGAAATCGCAGATAATACAGACACACTGCTCGTATTACAGGAAAATCCAATGCTTGTAAATGTGAATGGTTTAGAGATAAGCAGCTTATATATGAAGATGTACTTGTTTGCACGAAATACCCATATTTAAACTATTTTGATAGCCTTGAAATCTTAGTCTTTCCTTACTCCTGTCCTAATGAAGCCCCCTACAAGTGCGGGCGAAACGTCGACCTTATGCCAAAATCAGACGCGGTTTAACTCAAAAAGACAAAGATTTCAATTTAACTCTGGCCACGAAAGCTGATGTTCTTCTATATTTTGAGAGTCTATTATTATGTTTGTCTCTAACTCTTTCGTGTTAAGAATGCCTCAATTTTTTTTGCCAAATTTACGAGAAGAGACGGTCGAACTGCGACAACAGGTTCATTTTAGTTTTTGTGTTATGTACCAGTTGATGTCTTCTATAGAGGGTGATTTTTTAAACAAGCTACTGGCTATCTCAGGAAATAAACTAACAATTGGAAAATTGAAAAAAAAATCAAAATTTTTAAATAGCATCATCCCCTCTATCACACTTCAAATGAAAGATATTTTCACCAGGGATTCGGCTTTGTTTTTTGGTCTTTACGTAAACCGAGACTACTTGGACATCTTTTTAAACATTTTTGCCTTTTTAAACAAGTTTGAGACTAACCACTATGAAAAACATGCATTATACCGACGTAACTTGTGGGTATCCATGCCTGGAATTAAAAATTGTGAAAAATAAACCTTTGTCCCTCCAAAAAGTGATTTTTGGGGTGATTATGTAGCCCCTTATTTAGGGCTACTGCTCAGATTATGCGAGCGTTTGTATCGTTAAAATCAAATCATCAAAATAATATCATTCATGAAGCTAGATCTGCAAATCTTGACGTAASATTGGGGTACCTCAAGGGTCAATTTTGGGACCATTTTAAGTATTCATAATTATAAAAAAGTCGACAACATTGATATTTTTTGTGTACAGTCTAAAATATACTAAGATATTTCACAGATTTAAATGCAAATTAAAGGATATTTTACTTGCACAGTGCTTAATTTTTTTAATGTAAAATCTTGTATATTTTCGATGTTCTTGTATAGTGAGAATTTCTACGTAGTGTAATAATTATCTTGGGAAATAAAGTATATATTATTAAAAACCTTGATATTGGAGGCCATTCCTCACACTTATCTGTCATTCCTTTTAATAAAGGAGTCAATAAAATCTGGTCCAGAACAGTTTCCTTTGAATATTCAAATGAGCTTTCCTTGTTTGTTGGCTGTTGCTAATTGGGGCTTCTTTTTCTTGGCTAAGTTGGTGAGTGTCCTCCACCTTCTTTTTCCATATTTCTATCCTTACGGCCTCGACAACTTCAGACGTCCTTTTAGGGTCGTTATCCTTGATAGGGTCTTGACCTACTGATTCTTTTGAATGTTCTCACYATGACTTAATCAATATATACGTACCTGTAAAAAATACAAAAAAAACACGTCCATTGGGTGAAACGTCAGCGAAGAAAAGATCGCCACGACCATGGCCATCTAACTCAGAAGTATCTACCAGTTTTCTATTGTTCTATTACATTTACCTACACATAAAAATGATGACTTGCTACTGCTTTTGAAGAGCTGAGGTGACGCGAACACGAAGGGCACATTCAAGTGCCCTGTTTGAATATAAAATGGATCATTTTTCAGTAAGCTATTCGTATCTATCCAACAACATAAATATACAGATTTCCACCTGCGTAGGCTTGTTATTGTTGATTTTATTTATTAATTACCAGGTGCCATTGTTCATGGCTTAATGTTGTGAGATTACTTCATGCCATTGTCATCACTGGCGTGCGTTGTTATTATACTTCTATGAAACTATTTGTATGCTTTGAATGTGACTAATAATCGCTAATGATGATGTACTACGATAGATATTCAACACTGACATGTAACCTATCCTGATATTAAATTTATATAAATAGTAAATCATATACTCTCACCGCATTAATTTAATTCAATAATAATTGTATTTTTTTCTGGTAGTTTTAACCTTCCTCCCTTTGGCATTTTAGACTAGAAGGTGCTACAATGTTGTGTGGAAGTTGAGAAGTACGAAAAACTTGTCGACTGGCGGATATTAATAAGATTATCTATAGAAATGTTTACTTTTCAAACGTAACAAGCAAAAAGTAGTATTAAGTATTTCAGCTTTGATCTTTTTAATTGATATATGTTGATTGTATGTTGCAACAGTTATGTATGGCAGCCCATGCATGTTATCTGGAGTCCAGTTTCCCTTCAATACATTGTTATAGATGTTAAGCTAGGTGCTCCGCGTGTGAACTGAGGATATAGACATCCGAGAACTTTCCTGTTGATTTTTCAGAATGGAATTTGTTAGGTGCGGCGCGCGGCAAGCCAGCGTGTCTCCGTTTCATTAATTTAATGCCGTCGCTTCATTGTGACCGTCACAGACATACAGTCAAAGCTCCTTCTGTTTGCCGTGATAAAATATGCCACTTCCTAGTTTAACATAATTCCATTAATGGCTTTGATCTTTTTGTGACGGAGAAAAATGGGACAGGTAAATGGCCAGGTGTATGCAAGGGATTTTATTCTTTTAGATAGGATGATGACGTGTTTATAGTAGATTAGCAGTTCCTCTCATTTCCTGAATATATAGTTGAGTAATTATGTTTTCGTAAATACGAAATTTTTGTGGTATTTTTGCTCGCTCGTCATGCTTAGTGACTGACGCTTGAAATGATGCTTGTGGGGTGGGTTTATCTGCTTCCTGACATTCAATGTTCAGCCATAGTAATTTTAGATAGAATAGATTATGAGGAAACCTACCCGAGGTCCTACCTCAAAAATTTCCAAAATTGCTAGAGATCTTATCAAAACTTCAAATCTTTCGAATGAAAAGAAGTCTTTTTTAACTGTTTTAGATTGCAAGGTACTTAGATGTATGGATTGCCCAAAATCCATAAACCTAATGTCCCGTTAAAACATATAGTCAACACGATTGGGAGTCCTTGTTACAGATTGGCAAAACTTTGTGCCAACTATTTAAAACCTTATGTAGGAAAAATCTTCAGACTTTATTGGCGTTATAAAAAATTTAAGTATTTCAGAAGTTGATTATATTGTAGTTAGTTTTGACGTGATTTCTTCATTTACGAAAGTACTCATCTTTGAAACGATAGATATGATCAAATCCAAAATTAATAGAGATCCCCTAGGTGACAAGATAGCCAGATTATCAGAGTACTTTTTAAAATTTATTTATTTATTTATTTATTTATTACAGGGGGTGCGAACAGGCAAGCCCAAAGTGGCACCCACTAGAAAAAAAAAAACTTAGTTATGCTAAACCTGAGAATAACCAAACGTGAATGTTACAATTTAGTGTGTACAAAACTAATAAGTCTATCTATATTAGCAAGAAACAGTTATTGATGATAAGCAAAATAGCATAATTAAGTGATAATAATATAAGTATAATATACAGAAAAAAGAAGAAAAAAATATATACATATAGGTCAGTATTCTCGAATACAATGAGTAAACTATAAAGCATTATGCAATATTCAAACTACATATAAGAAACATTGCTAAGCTAAGAAAAATTTACAAACGAAACACTATTGTCTGAATTTTAATTTAACTAAAGCTCTAAATTTTTTCAAAGAGTTATGGAAAATATCGACGTCAGAACAGTGCGAATTATATGATTAATGCGGGCTAAAGGTCCATTACGACCTAAATTGGTGCGGAAGAGATATTCGCGAAATGAAGGTAAAAAACGACTGTTGTACACGGGAACACTTAAGAAGACACTAGAGAGCAAAGAGGGTGAATCAACTGAGCTATTGATTATTTTGTGGAGAAAACGCAAATCCGCTACTAATCTTCTCTTTTCTAGGCTCATTATGTTGTACATTCGGGTCAGTGTTGTGGCATTTATTAACTCATAGGAACCCACAACTTTAAAATGAAGATACCTTAAAAATTTGTTTTGTACCGACTGCAGTCTCAATTTGTATATATCATACTGTGGAGACCACACAACAGATGCAAAATTGAGTCTGCTATATACAAATGCGAAGTACAGGTTTTTTATAACTTCAATAGAACTAAAATTTTTAGTTGTTCGAATTATAAAGCCCAACATTCTATTTGCCTGAAAAGCTATATTATCTATGTGCACAGAGAAGGTCATTTTCTGGTCGAAAGTGACTCCCAAATCTTTCACATGAGAAACGGCCTTTATCTTATTGTTGTCAAAGTTATAGTCAAAGGAAAATAGCCTAATGTTTCTAGAAAATGTAATAGTACAGCACTTACTGAAATTTAAATAAAGTTTGTTAATTTTACAGTAATTATAGAATTGACATAGGTCGTTTTGAAATAGTATACAGTCGGAGATATTACTTATGGGAGCGAAGATTTTTAGGTCATCAACATAAAGAAGAAAATTGTAAAATTCAAAAACAATGCTTAATATCATTAATATAAATTTAAGAACAGCAGAGGCCCCAAAACCGAACCTTGTGGTACACCTGAAGTGACCCAGTAAGGTGTTGATTTAAAACCATTTATCGATATTACTTGGGTTCTGCCGCTGACATATGATGATAACCATCTTAACAAAATTCCGTGCAAACCTATTTTTGACAGCTTGTGAATTAAAATACAGAGGTCAATTTTATCAAAAGCCTTGCTGAAATCTGTATAAACAGAATCTACTTGAATCTGATGATGCATGGAATTTAAAATAAAGTTGCAATATTCTGTAAGATTTGTCTCGACAGAACGTTGAGAAAAAAAAGCCGTGTTGTTGAGTAAGAATTGATGCTTTCAGGGCCCGAAATAGAACGTTGTGCACTAGAAGTTCGAGGACTTTACTGAATATACATAACTTGCTGATAGGGCGGTAATTCGCAACCAAATTTTTGTCACCGTGAATGAACTTACTTCTTATGGAACGGTATTTTTATGAACAATTTGTTTATGGAAGATTTTTAAGAGGTAGCGATCAACAGTTCTCATTTTAAGCTAAAATGTTGATACAGGTATGTAGATGATGCTTTTGTTATTCGGCCTTACGGTATAGAAGAGTTAGGGTAGGTTTCTACAGGTAAATCATTTGAACAGTCAAAATCCTGGGATAAAATACACTATAAAATTAGATCTTTTGATATCCAAATTTACAGGGTACAAGGTTTATTTTATTTAATGCTCGTATAGCAGCAATCTGTGAAATGAAAAACGATCGTATGATATTATAAAGTAAAAATGAAATCCCACTCCAAACTACGCCACTGGGTACATGGATGTTCTGTAGTTGATTGTGGACAATGCATGATGTGCATCGTTTCAACCGTAACCGTAATAGACAGCGTCCCATCGTGGAGAAATGTTTTGACAGGTGACACTTGGCGATGGCGACCACAATCGGCTCTGCGTCCGCTGTGTGTGTACATTTTTCTTTTGAGCAATCAACCAATTAGCGCGTGTGGTATTCACAGGGCGTTTAGAGCCCGGTCATTAGCTACTAACGACCGACTACAGCCGCAGATAACAGACAAGTCAAAGTAATACTCGCGCGCATTATCGCTTGTCAAATATATCAACGAAAATAAGTCCCTTGTGTGTTTGACAAATCGCGCCCGATTTACATCTAGTGTTTTATAAGCACATCTTTCAAAATCACACATATGTTAACCAAAATTCTGGAACACGATTTTTTATGGGTCGAGGTTGTATTTATCGCATCCCTGAATATTTATTTAGGTATTTATAATCATGATTTATGCCGTGTTTCAATACGATGCACTGACGGAATTAATGTTGTACTCGATAAGATTAATAAAGTACGTTTCCACCGGCACCGATCAGACAGCAGTAGACGTTTTTGCTGTTGTTTTAACTGTCTGGGTTGCAAGTGTTAATATTTTGACTTATTTTTAACTGCTTTAGTGGTTATCAGTAATTGCAAATCAGTTATTTGCCGTCAAAATTCGTTGATGACATATTGAATGAATTAAGGGCTTCTGACTTACACATTTTTTCATTCCTGCGTACAAATTCGGTTTCATCAGATTTGGAAAAAAATATTTTATAAGACCTTTTTGGCGTACCAAACTAGTTGATACGTCTGTCGCAATATCAATAATTGGTACACTGTGAAAAAAGTATGGTTTAGTTGCAGTCATGGCTCCTTTGTATTATAAAAATATGCTCATAATTATTTATACGTTTCACTGAAACATGCTCATTTCTAATTTATTAACACCCACAGCTAAAAGAATGCACCAAACATCCAATAACGAAAATAATTATTAAGGGTTGTGAAACTCGTCTAAACGAGTGATGAAGAATACGGGTTTCGATGACATGACATTATATCCATTCATTCGATACTCATTTGAAATCCTGAAGCGATGGTGCAAACGATTTTTTGCGCCAACCCGTGTCTAAGGGCCAAAATCGATTTATACCAAACGCTTACGATTGAAGTCGCAAAGTAAAACTGGTGATTAGGTCAGGTCAGGTCAGGTCAGGTCAGGTCAGGTCAGGGAATTAAACTTCCAAAACTGTAAAACTACTGCCGACATGTCAAAACACCTGAAGACTTTTTTACTGCTAAGGAACCTTTACTGGACTCTATATCTAACAGTATAGTAATCGGTTTGCAAGCCGGCAGTAACAGTGAAAGTGATTTTGATTCGACAGATTCGGAAAGTTCCGATATTGAACATTTCTTGTATAGCTGACATTGTATAAAGCATAGGTATGCATATACATATACGTCTAATGTTAATACATTCAGTCTTAAAAAGTGAACACCTCATTATGTATTTACCGGTTCACCCGCACAGTTATCCGACAGCATACAAGTAGAAAGCTTTCTGAACGATAAGATTTGATTTGATTTCGGGGTTTACCAGGCTTAAGAATTAGTACAATTTGAGTTATTTTTTGTTGTAGTAGCCAACACCTGAGGCGTAGAATGTTCCTAAATTTGTAGGGATAGCTATATTATATAGTTGATTGAAGCTTCCTGTACTCAGTTAATACATCGCCTCTAGTGGATTATAGGAATGGAAGGAGCAATAGCGTTAAAAGCTGCTACGAAAGCTCGACGGCGCACTGAAGGTGGTGAAGTGAACTTGTTTACATTAATTTACAGACAAGATGGTCGAAAGTACTGCCCGATAACTTGTTTTGAAGCGTTATCAACCAACTCATTCTCTTTTTAATGCCCCAGACGCCGTTTAATCTGACGCATATGTGCAGTGCTTGCATATTAAATGTGTCATGAGTATTCATAAACATTACGTAGCGACCCGTATATTAATTTTTTCTCGTCTGGTAAACTGAGTGACTGTTTAATACGGCTCGCGTGACATTTGCGGGTACATAGACCGTTCCTGGGGTATTTTAAGTGACATTTTCTGCGAACCTTTTCGCCGCCGTTATGAAACCCTAACTTTCTATTAATGCGCAATGCTACCGAGCAAATACAGAATTTAGGCAGAGCGGTGCAGTCGTGCAATTAAGCCGTGCAAATGCAAATCAAATTGTCCTGGGTGGTGAATGGAACTTGGAGATATTGCCCGCTCTCGAGGTATATCTGCATTTCGTCATTTAATGAAAGTGAAAAATATTCAAGRGACTTGCAGATTTAGCTGAATTTAGTAAATTTTTTGTTTAATTAGGTAATATTTATATTAGATTACGATAACTTTTCATAAATAAACACATTTTAAATTTTAAAATAAATTTTTTCTGTGAATCTTTATTCCTCTCTTTATTCAACCATGGCTTTTATTATTTTACCCCTCTTTAGATTATTGTACAAGGGACAGGCTGCAATCAGTGCAAAACAGAAAAGGATGGTTGAAATTCAGCCTCCTATTTGAATATCGCACATGCTGTCTTTCCTTTTTAAGCTTTGAGTTCGGGATCTCCCTCTTACCTTAAAGACAAGCTTGTTTTTAGACACCCTGTGCATGAGGTAGCTATTCGTGCAAATAACAGGTTTACAATACCGCATCACTCCACATTCTGTTTTCAACGCAGTTTCACTTACAGTAGTATAGAATCATATAATTCTTTATACCATGAATTCATTGTTGACAAAAGTTTTTACTCGTTTAAAAAATATCGTAAAAAAGCTTTCTATATTATCCAAATAGGCGATTTATACTCATAATATCAATATTTTGTGCTTCTTTTCTTTCTTCCAAGCAGCTGTCTTACTCTTTTCTTTACTTACCTTCCTGTATTCTCCAACATATGCAGTATAGTGTTCAATATAGATATTTCGTTCCATACAGGAGATATTTTTACTTTCCATCAGTATGGTCTATAAAAAAAAATACTACAAAACTTGCCAATTCTGAACCATATGCTAAAATTATATATGCTTCGACTTTCTCAATATCAATAACTTGCCGCCAATTTTTTTTAATTTGCATGTCACGATGATAATTTTTCTGCTGATTTTGTCGGGATCAGTTCTTCTCGCGCAGCGTGTGCCTCTTGTTTAATATTTTAACATATTGTTACTTCTAATAACCAATAACACATTCCTTTTTCCGGTTATGTGGACAAAAACTACAAATCAACATCAGATTAACAAACAAGGAAATAACAGTTGCTTACTTGCTTGTGCTTGGATACCAAAAAACAAAGTACGCTCATTATTAATATCATTGGTAACATTTTCATTACATTTGTAGGTATTCCTCGTGCCTACGATATACCCTTTTTTTTCTCGTAGCGTTAAAAGCATTATAACGTTTTACTTATATCGTAAATGACTATTTTCACTGTTTTCGTATTAGTTTACTTGCTAAAATTTTATCGAACAAAGAAATGTTTGAGAGTTTCAATATGTTATAAATATCAACGTTGAAACCAGCTTCCTTTGTCTGTTTGTCTAGTAGTGCAAGCACGGGAGAAATGCTTACTTAGAGTGGTATAGTATTAGCTATCCAGATTATGTATAATTTCATCAGGACTGTTGACAACGACAATCCTACATGATATCATCAATTTTCATAAAGTGTCAGCAATATAGGTGCTAAAGCAATTGACTTCAGAATTAAAACAACAACGTGTTAATGCACGTGAAGAATTTTTGCAGCGGCGTGAAGCAGAAAGTTTTGACAAGGATGGTGATTGGAGACGAGTCGTTGGTGGAACGTGGAAACGAGGGAACAAGCAAAGGATGGCGCTACCCTTCTTTACCGAAACCTAAAAAAAGTTATGTTGACTCTTGTTTTCAATGCAAATGGGATAATTTTGATAAAGGCAAAAGGCGAAAATCTCTATGTAAGGGTGACCATCCAAGTTTTGCAGTACGAGTGTTTGCAGTCTACTAAATCTTCCTTGTATACGTCTTTGGCCAACTCAAAGAGACAGTTAAGAAAAAGCTTTAAAGTAACAATGAAGTGGTCCAGGCAGTGCAGTTACATCCTCAAAAAACTTCTTCTCGGGTACTAAAGTACTTCCAGAATGGTGGAGGAAGTGCATAAAACTTAATGGAGACTACGTGAAAAAGATTACATAAAAATTACCTTTAAACAAAGCTAAAAGCTTTCAGGGAAATTGTACGACTACGTTAAATTGGTGTGCCGCATACTGTTTCTCAGCTACCGTTTTTTAAAAATCACAATCAAACTCTTGGCAGTTTATGTCCGCTGACCTGGGTAACCTCCGCCTGATAAGATAAAGTCCACATTAAGATACGGATACCTACATTAACTTTTTCATGCCGTGGTGAAAAACTTCTAGACCAACGGGCATGACCTTAGTTACGGAAGGCAGGCAACTGTTAAGGTTGCTAGGCGAGGAATTTGCGACACCTTGTTCGGTACCTGGGTAATTATTTACGCAAACTAGCCGGTGACATGAATTTGACCTTCGTGTTTTTATCTACGTTTTTGTACACAGCGTAAACAAAATCGTATTAAATGATCACTGTTGTATAGATTTTGTCTAATAAAGTGTTAGCTTTATTTATTGTTTGTCGTGTTTCGTCATGTATGCTGCTCGGATATCGGACAGATAGTGATTGATTTAAAAATATAAATGATTTACGGCCTAATTCGGTACAGCTACATTGTTTAGAGCCGTCTATATTGAATGTTTCGATGTGAACTATCGCAATATGCATTGTTGATTGCAAATGGCATGTACATGGGCAATTTTGAAGGAGATCTACCCAGCTATGAAAGAAGACACACTGAATTTAAGCAATGCTTTATCTTCCAACATAACTTCCTTCTACACTAACATTTCTCTCTTACTGCTCATAATTTTGTACACCATACTTAGTTAGTTACTAAGTACTTAGTACTATCATTTGCTATCTTTTTGTAGCTTCGTCCCAGGTGAGGTATCTGCCTCTGCCACTGTTGTGTTCCATGACTTCTGTAATCTTCCTCTTCTTTTTCTTTCTTGTATATATGTTTACCTCCCATACTCCTTTTGCTGATCTTTCCTCATTAATTTTCACTAGGGCCTAGAATAATTTTAGTTTATTTTCTTTAAAAAAAAATTAATCGGCTCTACTTCTCTGATTTGGGTACCTCATCTTGTTAAATTTAGTTAACTTTATTCTAAAAAAAACTTGTTGTCAAAAATGCTGAGGTGGGTAACAGAAGTTAAATGTGCACATATGAGAAGTTAGTATGTAGTACGATTTTCATGTTATTCGAATGCTGTGCAGTACAGATAAATAAACATACGTCCATACCTAAGTATCTAGGAAGAATGAATCATAGAATATTAAATCAAGGTTACTATAATAAATAGAAGTTTATTACTTGTGGTGTCGATTGAATTGGACGATGATGCTGACATTACAATTTTGTCCTCGACTTATTTCGAGATAACTCTCCTATGAATTGTCCTTTGTTTGCTCTTATGCGGCATATGGGGTATCTTGCGTTCTCTGAAGTCAGAGACGTATAGAAACATTACATGAACTGTTTGACCGGAGCTTTGACAACTTTATTCGTACATAAGGTTTCAAGTTTCATTTGTCTGAGCAATGCACTCCTCATCAGGAGCTGCAAGGGTGCCATATAAATATTTGACGAGGAATGCATTATCACTTGCCAACTTGAACGCGACAATGGTCTTAAAATACGTACATTGTTACTTTGTCAAAACTATACAGGTAATATGTTATCCCGTCATTTCACACTGGTAACAATGTATTAAATCTAATCTTGGTCTACTATAATTACACAGAGGCGTGTGGTGGAAGATAGAGAAGATTGTTTTCCTTATTGCTTCTGTCTATCATCCAATATATTCAGTGGCTACTTCATACGTTGAGAGCCCGATTTGATTCTTGCACATTTTTATTGAATGTCTCTCTGAATTCTTCTAAAATTTCCCTATCTGGGTAGCTAAGAAATATTTCCAGATATCTCCCAAACTTGATTCATACGATCATGTTGACAGCTTTCTCTAATTATCCTAGCGCAGTGCACTATGAATTTCTTCCAACCGACCAAACTGATGTAAATGCAAAAAGCCTGAATTATGGACAGATATCTCTTTTGCTTTTTGCATCATGGTAATGCACCGACCCATATCGAGGCTGTATTGACAAATAATTAACTCATAGGGTTAAGTAACCACCGCATTCGTCTGACTTAACACCGAGTGAATACTGGCACACCGACATCGAATAGGACTTTTCAGATTAATTTTAAAATTGAGAAAATCGTTGGCATAAGTGAACTGCAATTGCTGGGTGGGCATTACCTTGAATGCGACGAAACTGACTTGCATAATATTTTTATTTAGCGATTTCCATTTTTAAATCGTGATTAGAATCGAAATATCTCATTCAGTTTAATTCAGTTTCATACCTTTCTCAACGTTTAAGATCCCAGTATTGATTTATAAAGAGCCGAAGTGCGTGGTGCTGCTTTCTAAATGTACAGATATATTTTCGGTAACGGTCCTTGTGTGGCTTATTTCGTGTTGGCCGAAACAAGGACGTTTCATAACTGGGTTAAACAGATGCAATGCTATTTTTGATTAGACATTTACATACGTTAGACCTCTAGTACGAAATCGTTACGATGGGTCTGATGAATACATCACCTAAATAAAGCAAGTACTTTTGTTTGTCGTAAATGATGAAATTTTGGGATGAAGTGCAATGACCTTGTTATTAAAAATGACCGCGCTAGATCTGTACGAAGTCTGCGAGGAAAACGAAAATTTTATTTATAATGTTCTCACCATGAAATGATGTGCCAGCTCTTTCGAAGACACGCAAAGAAATGTTGTAATATAGTAAACTATATCTAAGTGTTATTTATAATAATCTAAGGACAGCTAACCTTATCGATATAAAGTTTACGTGATTAGGTGTGGAAGCATGTTTACAGTTGCATTATTTTTCGCCAAATGGCATGATTTTTAAGAACAATATAGGAACAAAAGAAACAAATGGCTCACATTTATCCAACTAGTACTGCTTTTATCTGTTACAAAATACTCGAAACGCGGTGAAATTTGTATTATGCCTTCCTAAAGGTTACTTTAAGCTTACTTTATGTTCTTTTAACGTCACACCTATACATTTTTTGAAAAAAAAATGGATTCACTGGAAAAACAACTACAACCAAACACATTTGTACCTACATTTTTTTACTTGAGACATATTTTAAAAAACACAACAACTTTTCAGTGCAATTCAAATTCATTGTTCATCTTTGAACGTTTGATAAGTAATTTTACAACCGTCCCGTTCAATTCGTTCTTTCATATTGTCTGCTGTTGATGGAACGTTTTTATATGGTAAGCTTTCTCCTTCAAGATAAAAAAAATCTGGAGAAGTCAAATCTGACCATCTTGCTAGGCAATTGGCAATTATCCCGTTGAGACAGCAGTTTTTATAAAAAAAGCTGTTGTATTCCTGAAAATACGTCTTAAATATTCCTAACTTTTCAGTCTAAAAGCGCCTTCTCATATAATAAAAAAATACCAGCGAAAATTTCGTCCAAATAGTTAGTTTTGATAATATCATAATTGCTTGATTCTATACTAGTCTACTAGTGATGTACTGCATATTGGTCTACAGTAAAGAATACTGAGACCTGGAGGAGGGCGACTTTTTAAACATTTAGTGTTTGATCCTAATATTAAATTTCGTATTTTGTCTGGTTTATATTTTCTTTTAATACTATTTCGTTCTTTCTTTGGAATAAAGAAAGTTTATTTTGAATTTTACATGGTTTTGTCAAATCTTTGGTAATGATGATCTTTGAAGACTCATTTGTTAGGTACTGCAAAATTAACTAAAATGTAACAATTGTGGGACAGAACACGTAACGATCCAAGGAAGCCGGGCTGTTAAAAATTCAATAGACTAATAACGCCTTAGAAATTACATCACTACAACAACGATGGCCATTGAGCGTTTATTACACCCAGCTGAATTTGGGCACCGCCCCGTGTTTAAAGAGGCTATGACKACACACATAAAAAATTAGTGTTCAGCCGTTCACACCGCTTGCCTTAGCTTAGTTATAATACCATGCCATAGTGTGTCAATGACAGGCTCCCACTCCTGATTACCCCCAGCCGACCTTGACCTGCCCTAGCGTAACGGCATTCTTAGACAATTCATATTACTAATTTGCAGGCCCGGCTTCACGAATTTTTAGGGACCATGCGTTGCAACTTTTTCAACTTTAGTAGCAGTGAGCTATATAGCGTTGGAGTACTTCCTAACAACAGTAAATTTGGTTAATATTTTAGAAAATATCATTACTATTACAGTATTCCTTTTCGTTCTTTGTTATAGGTAACGTTGCTGTTTATGTACTTTAGCTGAAATTTTCCTCCCGTTAATATAATATTGTTCCTAATTAAGAGTTTATTTTGCATACCCCATTTCAGTCCAGAATTCCACCTCGTTTTTAATTTTTTAGATTCTTGAAGTGTCTCTTCAAATAAGCGGCAAGGAGTCTTATCAAGGCAGGTCCTGGAATTGTTACCACTGCTTATAAAAAAATTTGATGGTAGTTCTTATACCCCTAATACTTTGTAAACTTAAATAAACGTTTTCATAAGGTTAAATGTTTAAATCTAGTCTATCATAGATATTGAGCAAAGAATTTTGCAGCCACTTATGCAGCATTTCTTGAATTTCTTGTTATTCTGGCTTCTAGCTTTGTTTATTTTTTGTATATCTGACCTTACACATTGTAAGGTAAGTACGTTACTTAAATCAGGCAACCCAGCATTATCTAGATAAACCGATTTAGTCAACGAGTGGCTTCATCAGATAATAAAATGGTGTTTGCAAAATTTGGATTATTTTTGGCCATCATCGCTCAACTACATTCTGCTGTCATTATTGTTTTCTTTCTTAGCTCCCTACTGTGGCACTTTTTTGAAACTGACGGAGAAGCCAAACTTTTTTCTAATTTTTGCACTTAGAAACTACCTGCTTCGGTCAGATCAAAACCCTTAAACATTTTTAATGTTAAAATTATGCGATTATGTGCTCTACATCTGGTGATGAAAATACTCCAAACCGGACCTGTGGTATGCATGTTTTGCTGCTACATACACCTTGACGTATCCAATCTGTATATACAGTTGTAAGAATTTGAGGGCTTAAAAATAGCAATTACGTTTCGGATTACGCCTTCACTTATTTGCGTTTGTACATAGTGAAGAGATTAGCGCACTGCGAGCATTTTATGTCTCTGCGGCATAAAGGTGGCCTACGCAAGTCTGCGTTTACACCCACATTATTATTGTCGTCTGAATTGCTGAATTATTGGTGTGGGTCTTCGATATGTTATAAACGTATTTACGGTGGATATTTTTATCGCGGCAGGGGTAGGCTACGATTTTTATTAAAATGTTATTTGGGTTTCACGCTGAAGCTACAAAGCTGGAGATGTGATCGATAGATACGGCCTGCTGGAACGATTTTGCAAGAGTCATCCAATTTTAAAGGTTTGCACGGCATAGGTAACTCAAATGACACTAAATTGAAATACATTAGACTATCGATGTATCTATTATTGTTTCATAATTTTTGGCTAGACCAGGTTTGCTACAACTTCTGGTGAGAATTGCTAGCAATGTTTGGAAAGGGAATGATGATCTAATTTTAAGAAAAAATTAATTGTGGAACAGTGTTATATCTATACTGTAGTTTGTGTGTAGGAACATAAAATTGGGACGGTGTAAAATGAGGATCTTCTAAAGACAAAGATAGCAAAGTTCTATAGTTGTGCATACATGTGGAGTAATTCAAGATGCTTTCTACACGTTAAGAGCAAAGACAATTGATGTTTGTATGTCAAACTGGAGTGACCTGAAGGGCGAACATAATGGGGGACTTAGGGATAAGCTCATGTAGTTTCACGTTTTGCGAACTATTTCCAGAATACAAAACAAAAGACAAGGCGCAGTTGACGCATACGCCTATTACCTATACAGGCTTTCTGCTGGCAAGATTATGGCAGCTGTTTTTGGGACAAGCAAAGTATTCCTTATCTACAGGGGACCTATACCGAAATATAAAATAAACGAACTTGGGAGATTTGCTGTATTTTGTTTGTAATAAATAAATTATAATTAGTGGTAATATTTATAGCGACCTATGTCTGTGCAATACTGAAACACAAGTTAGTAGTTTTCTGTTTGTATAAAGTGAAAACATTATACATAATTAGTGTGATATATTGGACAGTGAAAATACACCTGAACAAGAAACCTTAGGTTGAACTGGTTTTAATAATTGTATCTAAACAATCTTGTTAACATTGTTTATGGGCCGCATATCACGCGTAGAATGTCTTTCCTGCTATTTTTCTTTACCCGAACACAACTCATATGGTACGTACTTTTTACCGGATGGTATAGCAGTGAGAGGAAGCATTACCATAATAATTATTTTACCACAAAGGCGATTGTTCGAAATTTCAATTTCAAATTAGCTCCTCTGGTTTATTAAGCAAACTTCTAGGCATATCGTATCTTGAAATCTGTACAAAAGCTATATATCCGTAGAAGGAACGACCTTCTGCTTACCTGTAAAACACGCGAGTATTCCTATAATAAAGCGAACGTTTGCAATGGATACTTTGATAGGTGTAGGCATTCACCAACAGTAGTTCGACCTCACTAGTTTAATTCGACTAAATCGCGTCGGCGATATGCGACACGGAGTAAATTCTGTGCTAAAAATCGGTTTGCTTCTTTTAGACGTGCGCTCTATGATACCGTATTATGGGTAACCTCCATAACTGACCGTGTCAGGCGTGACTGCTCTGATTGTTAGACCGGATATACATTTGAAGAGATTGTTGCTCATTAATTTCGGACATAATAAACTGTAAACTGAGAGGGGCCGCTATTGAGTTTTTATGTTATACACTGCATAAAAAACTGTAACTGTTCCTGTTCTTCTTATAAGACATAAAACGATTTGGTACAAAAGTAAGAGCAATATAGCAAAGCTAACTAGAAATTACTAGAACATAGGAAAATGAAAAAAGAAGGTAACGAATCAAGTAAAGAATCAATAGAATGAACAAACCCTCGGACCGGAAGCAATACTGGGTAAATATGGAAATTGGGTACTTCGAAGAACTCTCTATTAAGCCCCATTAAGAAATATATACTAAATATGACATGGAACGTAGAAGAAATACGTAAAATATGTCCATGGTTTCCTTAGATATTTCTGTGTGGTTGCTTATCTTGAGCTTATTATTATCTTTGTTCGAATGAGCTGTTGTTTGGAATTTCACATACAAGCCCAGGCTCGTAATAGTTCGGCCGGCTCGCATGTTCAGTTACATGCTTTAAAAAGTTCTGATACCAACTCAAACTGTGACAAATTGCTGCAAAACTGTTTATACTACATTAAAACACATACCTTGAACTTACAAAAGCAAACAACTTTATTTCATTTACGTGAACGGCAATAATTACAGATCCAAAAATGTAATTCAACTAACTGGTCATAATAGTTCGGCCACGTCAACTGACGGGTCATAAGAGTTCGGCCATGTATCCCATTAGCCATGGAAACACGAGGCGGCCTGCCAAAACAAAACATATACGGAATAAATCAACAACTATCTGTCAAGCGTAGCTTATACTTTATTTTGCAACAGTTTTCAAGTAAAATGCCTCGTGGCATGCCTGTTAGTGAAGATTTGCGTATTTCTATGTGTAAAGCCCACGACCAGGGCATTTCGGGGCTTCGCACTCAGTTCCGCGCTCTACAGTGCAAGACATTATCAATTTATACAAAAGAACTGGCGGGGTCCATCAAAAAAACAAACCTGGCCGACCAAGTCAAATTACCGGAGCAGATAAGAAAGCTTTGCGTAAAATTATCAGAACAAACCGACGGTGCAATGCTAAAGAACTAACAGTAGTATGGAGGGCTCGCATTTTAAAGGACGTTTCATTATCCACAACAAAGAGATGTATCAAAAAAATAGGTTACAAATTTTATAAGGTATTATTACTCTTTCTTTTGGAGTACAAGCACTTATAATTTAATTTCATTTTTCTACTAGGCAAAAGAAAAACCCCTTTTGACCAAACTACAGATGAAGAACAGGCTAAAATGGGCGCGGGAACACAAATTGGACACAAATGCAATGGAATAGTATCATTTGGAGTGATGAGTCGAAATTTGAGGTATGTGTGGGTGACACGCGAAAAAGAATTTTACGCACATCTTCAGAAGCATACCACAATGACTGTTTGGTAAAAAAAGTTAAGTTCTTGGGGTCTGTGATGGTTTGGGGTTGTATGTCTGCTAGGGGTGTGGGTAGTCTGTGTATTATTGACGGCACTGTTAACGCGCAGAAATACAGAGACATTCTCGAAGAAAATTTTTTACCCTCCATCCCGAATTGTCAAACGGCCGAAGGCGAATTTATGTTCCAGCAAGATGGAGCGCCGTGTCATACGGCAAAAATAGTWCAAACKTGGTTGCAAGAACATAAAACACCGGTATTAAAATGGACCTCTTCCAGTCCGGATTTATCTCCAATTGAGACCTTGTGGCATAATATGAAGAAACAGCTTCGTAAAACRCCAGCGCGTAGCGTCAACGAATTAAAAGCCACCTTGCAGGCTATATGGGACAAAACGCTACAAGAGGAATGTGCAAGGCTCGTGGCTACAATGCCTAGCAGAATTAAAGCCGTTATTGCTAACAAAGGTGTTGTTACACAATATTAAATGTTGGCCGAACTCTTATGACCCGTCAGTTGATGTGGCCGAACTATTATGACCTGTTAGTTGAATTACATTTTTCCTTCTGTAATTATTGCCGTTCACGTAAATGAAATAAAATTGTTGGTTTTTGTAAGTTCAAGGTCTGTGTTTTAATGTAGTATAAACAGTTTCACAGTAATTTGTCACAGTCCGTGTTGGTATCAGAATTTTTTAAAGCATGTAACTGAAAATGCCAGCCGGCCGAACTATTATGAGCCTGGGCTCGTATGTTATTACGCTGAAAAGGTATCGTTATTCATTTTCAATATTAGGAGCTGTATTGAAAACCGTTTTGCTGTCTTACTACGTGTGAAGCCTACAATCCACGACCCACAGTTTTAATAATGAAACCTCATTTCCTTAGTTCCACAAAGCCCAAGCTTGCAAAGTTACCACTCCATGTCAGGTAATCACATAGCTTCACTGGATATTTTAATTATGTCCAGAATGTCATAACCAGCGAGTTAATGATATGAATTACGGTTTTACTATGACACACGTGTAATTGGAAATCTTTGAATGCAGTAGTCGTGGCTAATTACACATTATAATTTGTAGCCATAACCTATTCTGTTCAGTGAACAGTTGGCCTTCGCGTTGCACTGAGGCTCAGGGTGAAAAAGTGCTGAGGTATAAATTCCCCATTGTCTAATAGCGAACTGCTTCCTATGTCAGTGTTATGCACACCGTTCTTGCCTTCGCTCTGAATTACAGTTCACTTTCACTGGTTGTTGACAGGGTTCTTGTAAGACCATTATTAAACGGCTTTTATCAGTTTCAATGCGGCTGTCAATTAAGAGACAAAGGTAAATAAATACTGAGCGTAATGATCGTATGCAGACACTTCGTTTTTATGGCTTCTTTTACATTTTGACCTCTGCATACTAAATAATAAGTTTTGTTTAATATTTGAAACTAGAACTCTAAAGGATAATAAACCAATGTGCTAGTTATAAAAATAAGTACACATTACCAAAATCAGGTTCCCCTAATATTTTTTTGTACGCAGTAAGTAACTACAAAGTACCCAAGTTGTTAGAACTTAAACTAATTCTAATACTCTCATAATGGATCGATATTCCAAAAAAAAGTGTAATATGTTTATTGGTAACTAAAACTGCGAATAAGGGATTTTTCTAACGAAAATTTGTTTAATGACAAAACGGCCGTTTAGTTTTGTGGTTATATAAGTTAATGTTTTGGATAGAAATCTCAAAGGTTGCAGTATATTTCTCGAGACCTTCTCGCTTGGCCCATAAGCAGAAAATTTGTTTGTACACTTTTGACAATGCCTGCTAGAACAACGAACGAAACGTTAGACAATTTTCCGCACTACGGTTTCCTTTTGCGCGCGCATAATGCCGGGTCTCCGACCCTGCGAATTTTTGCAGTTAGCAATATGAAATTAGAGGCAAGAATTCGTTTTGTTCGTAGCACTAATGCGTCTAGACTATAGAAACATTCCATATCTTGTTTCGTCCGCAAGACATCGAAGGCTGGCAGTTGTTTATCGTTTACCAGATAAGAGAGAGAGATCCTCGTTGGTAACAGTATATATAGCCATTCGAATAGAAGCAGTAATTGAAGCGCTTAAGCCAAGTACCACCTACAAACGGCGAGGTTATTGAATCCGGTTCGGCGTGAAAACGCGGAGTCGTAACTAATATAAATATCTATCTCGGACCGCAATTTACAATTACGACTCTGGTATAATGCGAGGTATACGTTATGGTTATTTGTTTTATATTTATCTTACGGCCTAAAAATGCCGCTCGGCCCCGACGTTAGCCGGACATAAATACGGGTTTTAGAGTGTCACTAATTGTTCACTTTTCAACCGTCGCATTCTCCTTTATTAAAAAAAACTCTGATCGCTTGTTGACGGCTCGATTGTGCCGGAGTGGACCCATAAGCTGTTTATCTCAAAAAACGGTTGTATCTCTGGATTATTAATATCCTTTTTACATTCCCCGGCGTGTTCTTAAGTCCGATGCCAACTCGTGGATGCCTAAAGAGGCGCATAATTATAACTAATTTGCCTTATCGCTTTTATGCAGTTTTCTATTTTATATTTGAAGACGTTTTTACTGCCACTCACATAGTAAATGTTAAATCAGTGTATGTTTGATGTGGTAATTAGCTAAATGTTAGAAAAGAATTAAAACGCATGTCTGTGCTTTGCTCTCGGCACCGCAACCAACTGCAGATAGATCTATTTCGCTGTCATTATAGCTCATCAGTAGTTTAGGTCTAGTGCAGACAGCATGGCACAGAACTAATTTTACCTCTGATCTGTCAGCATTACACTGACACGATGACAAAATCACCCAGCTGACCCCAGAACTGAAACGAAGCATTGACGCATGTGAAGAACTTTTGCGTCGGTATGAAGCAGAAGGAAGTGCATTATTAACCTGAAATCAAGAGGATAAGGAAAGAATGGTGGTACACTTTTTGGCCGAAACACAAAAATTTCGCACACAGCTCTCAACAGGAAAGGTTATGCTCCTTTTGGGGACGTAAATGGTTGTAATTTTGGGTTAATTATTACAAGTGCAACATACACGATAATGCTGTGTGCAAGTGCGGCGACCATCCAAGATTTCAAATTCAAATCCAGTGGCTCCGCACACGCCCAAAAGGTTTGCTTCTTCTGGTATTAAAGCACTTCCAAAACCGCGGAGGAAGTGTATATGTAGAACCTAGTGGAGACTATTGTTAACATTGCTTTGATTAGTTTTGTCTAACAACGTTTTTAAGGTTTTCATTTGATTCTGCCTCGCACTGAGTAGAGTAAAGTTTTACTCATCTTTCTACAAATTTAACAAAGCTGTATTTTCAGTTAAGGAATGGTTTCCAGACCATCATAAAGAGTGTTTTCAAAGGGCTTTTGCGCCCAAGAATCGAACAAGAACCACGCCATGCTGGTGTCTAAGGCAGTAATACTTTTCTTCATTTTTCCTTCTTACCTCTTCCTGTCGTTTACATCACCTGCGTAAAAACAGTCCCCTCTCCTAATCCCCAGCATTCCGTCGCCTTCTAATTGAGTGTTAACTAACAAAAATGCAATTGCCGGGCTCCTCGGCGCGACCTGTAAAATTCATTAGAGCTGCTCCTTTCTTCATGGCTCGCCTTGGTAGAGCGGCGCCTTGGCACCGGACCGCGCTCCTAAGCGATTCATATTTCACAATGCAATTAAACTAATCTTCGCGTAGGACGGATAGCTTGTCGGCGGCAGCGGCGGCGCGAGGGGGTGGCCCCGGCTGCGGTGATAGTGGAATGCGCTCAAGGACCTGGTGCTCAGGTGCTCCCGCACACACACCGATTCAGTTTCTCCGGGTGTCATTTTTAAAGAGGCCATGAAAACTTGTAAGGCACGCGTGCACTGGAATGCTTGAGCGCCAAGCGATTGGACTGTCTGTGAGCAGGTTACTTTTAACTAACTCTTGGCTACTAGGATTCAAATTCAATAATAAGTACATAAAGCGAAGCCAGGAAACTAAATATCTAGATTGACGTTATTAAAATTAATAAGTGGATGCACGTAAGAGGGTAGTTTTCAATAGGGCTGCGCGATACTATGTGCTGAGACGTATTTTTAACTCAMTGTAGKTTCTAGTTGATTCCACCAGATGTTGAAAAAAACAATAGCGTGTCCCTTCAATGAAATTTATTTGCCAACTCTGTGCGGTTACCACCAGTAGTACACTAACTTTCTGCATATAACAAAATAATATAAGATAAGSATAAWACTTATAACTAAGGGGTTTCCTACTTGCACCAGGCCGCTAATGTCTTCAAAATGCAAACTAATTTTGATACACAAAATAGTAGGGGAAAAGCGCCGTTCTGAGCCCTAATTTGCATATTTGCATATTAATTAGGGTAATTAAAACAATGGGTAATTAATTAATTAAGACAATGGGTAATTAATTAAAACAATGGGTAATTAATTAAGACAATGGGTAATTAGCGATTTTGATGAACTAATTAGGGTAATTAGCAGTTTGATAAGGGTAATTAGCAGTTTGATTGGGGTAATTAACAGTTTGATTAGGGTAATTAACGGTTTGATTAGGGTAATTAATAGTTTGATTAGGGTGATTAGCATTTTGATTGGAGTAATTAGTGATTCTGATTAATTAATTAGGGTAATTAATAGTTTGATTAGGGTAATTAGTGATTATGATTAATTAATTAGGTTAATTAATAGTTTGATTAGATGAATTATCAGCTTAATTAGGGTCGTTCTGAGCCCTAATTGCATATTTGCATATTAATTAGGGGTAATTAGCGTTTAATTAAGTTAATTAGGGTAATTAGCGATWTTGATGGGRTAATTAGGGTAATTAGCGGCTTGATTGGGGTAATTAGCAGTTTGATAAGGGTAATTAGTAGTTTGATTAGGATAATTAACAGTTTGATTCGGGTAATTAGCGGCTTGATTGGGGTGATTAGTAGTTTGATTGGGGTGATTAGTAGTTTGATTGGAGTAATTAGCAGTTTGATTGGGGTTATTAGCATATTAATTAGGGGTAATTAGCGGTTAATTCGGTTAATTAGCTGTTTAATTAGGGTAATTAGCGATTTGATGGGCTAATTAGGGTAATTAGCGGCTTGATTGGGGTAATTAGCAGTTTGATAAGGGTAATTAGTAGTTTGATTAGGATAATTAACAGTTTGATTAGGATAATTAACAGTTTGATTCGGGTAATTAGCGGCTTGATTGGGGTAATAAGTAGTTTGATTGGAGTAATTAGCAGTTTAATTGGGGTAATTAGCATATTAATTAGGGGTAATTAGCGGTTAATTCTGTTAATTAGCTGTTTAATTAGGGTAATTAGCGGTTTAATTAGGGTAATTCGCGGATTAATTGATTGATTAGGATAATTAGACGTTGTAATTAGGGCAATTGGAGTTTGATTAAAGTAATTGGCTGTTTGATTAGGGTAATTAGAGTTTTTGATTAGAGTAATTGGCTGTATGATTAGGGTAATTGACGGTTTTTTAATTGATTGATTAGGTTCTAATAAGCGTAATTCGCGATTTTGATTGATTGATTAGTGTGATTCGCGGTTTAATTGATTGATTAGGGACAATTAGCAGTTTAATGAGGGTAATAAAAGGTTTAATTACGGTACTTAGCTTATAGCGGTTATAATGATTAATTAACCGATAATTAAAGGTTTTAATTCGCGGTTATTGATTAAGTATGATTAATGATATGGAGGGGGGTTAATTTTAAAGGGGCCGATTTTAATTATAATTAGCCCGATGTGTACATTACCACATTTCTTAGGGTAATAGCCGTTACAACTATGCATTCAATAATGCCCAAGCTTTCTGAGGGTCGGGTTTTGTTATATATATCAACATCGGACAACCCCACCCCATCGACAAAACCCATAATTTAATAGGTATAAATCACCTGTCAAGGAAAAGGTAAGGTCACTTTTGTTCCCTTAATGCCACCCCCTTCATTAAATCACCCTTTTGGTGTCCTAATTTATGGGAGACCCATTTGTAACCCAAAAGAACATCATGCCTCCTTTGTGAGGTTCTGTACCTACGTAAATTGCCTCGTCAAGAGAACAGATAAGATCCTTTGTTTCCCTAATGCATGGCAGACCACCCACATTAAATCTCCCGCAACTAAAGACCACCTGCCCCTTTGTTCTCTAATTTTAATTAGCAGTTTGATTAGGGTAATTAGGGATTTGATTATGGTAATTAGCTGTTTGATTATGGTTATTCGCGGTTTAGATTAGGGTAATTAGCGGCTTGATTAGCAGTTTGATAAGGTTAATTAACAGTTTAATTTATTAATTATGATAATTATCGGATTAAATTATCATGATTTGCTGTTTTAATTAGGGCGATTCTCGGTTTTAATTGATTGATTAGGGTGATCAGCGGTTTTAATTAGTGTGATTGATCAGCATAATTAGCGGTTTTAATCGATTGATTATGATAATTAGGGTGATCCGCGGTTTAATTAGCGTGATTCGTGGTTTTGATAAGGATGATTCGCGGTTTTAATTAGGGTAATAATAGTTAATAGCGATTTTGATTAATTAATAGGGTAATTATGGAGCCCCCAGTTCAACAAAGGACAGACCACCCAATGACAGCCTGCAACAAAATAAGACCCCCCATCGAGCACCCTCGCTGCAACAAAAGAACATTCTGCCTCTTTTTAGATAGGACCCCCCATTGAGAATCGCGTTAAATTGCCTGCAACAAAAGAAACATCTGCCTCGACTTACATTGAGAACCCGCGTTAAATGTTGTAACAAAAGAACATATGTGAGACCGACGTTAAATCACCAAGTCCATCATACATCAAATACACAAGCGCGAGCACCAACGAACAGAAAACACCAAACTCCGAATCTGGTTTAAATAATCTTAAAGCAACCCCTACACGTGCAAAGTATTTTTCTACCTGCCCGCAACCCAACGTCAAAACATCTGTTCACGGTTCTACCTGTCTTCAAGAAATACAAATCTGCCTCCTTGCTCCCTAAAGCATAACAGACCACCCGCAGCAACCCTTTTGAACCGCGTAACTTGAGGGAGACACCCATTATAACTGTTCGTGCGCTATATAGTTCCTTTTTCACTTGGGAGTGATTGTAATATCTGTGCTATAGTTTTTATTTATATATAAGCTGTCCCATTTCTGCTATACATGCAACTACTTTATTTTAAATAAAAAACTATCTATTACCGCATTTTGTTAAGATATTGATCAAATTAGCACACTAGTTAAAATTTACATAATGAGAATTCTTATTATTATAGCCTTATATCACAACTCTCATTTTATTTGATATGGGGAGGAAAAATTTCGTATTTTACTAAGTAGGTACTAGCCCGATCTGAAAAGTTGCAAAATGGAAAAATTTATTCTTGAAGAAAGAGAAATTACATACCCTTATTGCTTTCTTGAACAAAGGAGTCTATCATACACAACCGCACAGTTCAAATCCAACGGGAGAATGCCAAGATTCGAATGAATCTGGTTTAAATAACCTCTATTTTACAGCCTGCATTCGTAAAAATCACAAGTGTCTGAATTCCATCTGCTTCTTTATGGAGACCATCCGTAGAGAACCCTCGTCAAATCACCTGTCAAGTTACTTACCCTCCCCCCCCCTCACTCCCTAATCGGCAACCTTTGTTAGATCATGTGTCTAGATTCTACCTGAAACCAAGAAAAGAATATATGTCCTTTTTTTTATGAGCACGAGCACCCTCTTTAAATCGCATCTCACATTTCTACATACCTGCAACAATAGATAACATCTGTCCTTTTATGGGAGACCTCCCATAGAATAAACAAGTTCTTGTTCTGAATGCTTACAACAAAAGATAACATTTATGAGAGACCTCCACATTAAATAAGCCATGATCAATGTTTTTAACCAGCAAAAAGATGCTAAGTCATGGAGACCGGCTATAAATCAACTTTTATTTTACCAGACACTCTGATGGATTTTGCACTATTCCCTAGTGTTCTATCATGGTCATCAAAGACAGAAGTGCAATTCTCAGAACCTTTTCTGTCAGCATATTATCCATTCAGTAAAAACATAACCTCATCACACAATAGATAACATATACCTATAGAGAACCCTCGTAATGCTAACAAAATCAATCATCTACCCTCCATTAAACCATCCAACATGTTATTCTTCTACCTGTTTTACAATTTTACATGCTTCCATCTTTGAGACGCCAAAGTTATATCGACCGTGAACAATATTCCTAACCAACGGAAATATGACATATACTTTTAAGTTATGAGAGACCGCCTGCTATTCGATAACCTTAGCAAAGTTATTCTTCTACCTGATTGCAATAAAATATGTATCACTCACCTACCATACGTTTATTGTTCTATAGTCTCTGTTTTTTCCCTATTCAACAGTTTTTTTTTAAATTATATATCGTCATATTATCTTACAATAAAAAGATGGAATACCACACATCGAGCATTGATTCGCATTTTTTTTTAACTCCTCAACACCCCAAATCGTAAAAATTATAAGTCTTTTGAGCTCCGGATGTGTATATGCTATCGATAGAAGAATCCATATTATACTTCTCGATTAAATGTTTAATAACGCCAATATCCTCAGCGGAATGCTGTGATGAACTCTTGCGATGACAAGGTCACCTTCTTGTATCTTTAAACACCCGAACTCGTAATAATTATAAGCTATTTTGAACTCTACATATATATGATATCGATTATTCGATATTCTGTACCAACGGCTTCAAACACAAACATAATCTTATGTGATCCATATATGGGAGACAGTCCACTATTCAGCATAAGATGGCTGACCCCGACTATTTAAAGAAAAAACTCATTAATGAGGTTCTTCAAATACTTCAGTTTTATTTTCTTTACTATTGGTTAAATTGTCGTGATTTCACGCCTATAGTATTTAAAAATTCGATACAACGCTTATAAGGTAAACTGTTTTTCAAGTATTTAAGTACATTTGCCTATCGAACATTCTGTCTAATAAAAGCCAAGAATATCACATATTTGCAATCACT